>JAQQAC010009165.1:87603518-87615598 GCA_029783875.1 Phataginus tricuspis | reverse complement strand
TGTGTGTGTGTGTGTGTGTGTGTGTGTGTGTGTGTGTGTGTGTGTGTAAGAGAGAGAGTGTGTGTGTGTCAGAGGGGTTGTGAAACAAAATGCAGTGTGTGTGGCCAGGAAATCGCCATTTATTATGGTTTCAAAGGTCACTGCATATAATAGTGTTTTAAGGACAAATACAACTTGTGCTCTGGCAAACTTAGAAGTAGTGACACAGTGCTTCCCAAACTAGCTGGAGAAGAATGCTGAAAATAGCCGCCACAGCATCTAGAGTCAGCAAGGAATTTGTGCTCAAAGATACCTCCCCTAGTACTGCAGTAATATAGGCTCTTTTGGGTCAATGGACTTCTTCAGGGGGTGCACCAGTAGGGCCGCGTGACAACATCCTCACAGTTCTGGAGGCTAGATATCCAAGATGGAGGTGCCAACAGGGTTGGGGTCTCCTGAGCCTCTCTCCCTCCTGGGCACCCAGCTGCCATCTTCTCCCTGTGTCCTCACATGGTCTCCCCTCTGGGTGTGTACCCTAACGTCCTCTTCTTAAAAGGACATCAGCCCCATTGGCTTAGGGCCCAAGTAATGACCTCATTTTACCTTAATTACCTCTATAAAGACCCCATCTCCAAACACTTTCACATTCTGAGGTCCTGGGTCAAGACATCAACATGTGAAATTGGGAGGGGCCACAAGTCAGCCCAGAGAAGAGGGAAGTTGAGTACATGTGTCCTGGGGCAGGGGAGGGATACAACAGTCTCCTAACCCCCAATCCAAATAATGGCACCCCCAGGGCCACAGCTAACTGAGGAGGGCGAGCCAAGGATGGTGTGGAAGGGTGAGCCTCTAGGGACAGAGGAACCATTTTCAAACCCAGAGAACACAGGCTGGGCATAGCTTGGTAGCAGTGAGGGCTGGTGTCACACCTGCTCCCCTGTTAGCCCAGAGCTGGCCCTAGTGCTGGGATGAGCTGACAGGCCAGAATATACACTTGAGGTGAGTGAAATGACTGACAGCCATCAAAAAGGATCCATGCCTCAACTTAAGTGGTTCCTCCTCTCACTAAAATATAAATATACTTGTGAAAATGCTGAGCTCTGCACAACATTCTACATTCTAAATTCCTCTATATATGAAAACCAAAGCGTGGTTCATATAATGAGCTTGAAAACAAAAGGAAAATATTAGAAAATGTTCTTCATGAATTCTGATAAGGATATTATTCTGTTCAGAGGCATCCTAATTATAAAGCTACACGATAAACCTCAATTTCCAACACAGTTATTCTTCTCTATCAGGCAGATGGTAATTGCTTTAAAAAAAATATGTGTACAACTCATGGCTTATCTGTTTTAGTTATCTGTTTTTAGGAAGTAATATCTATCTTTTTAAATTGCCTAATTTTTTATTCTGCAGGGGCTAACTCTGAATAAAGTCTCTTTTCCAGAAATATATTGCTGCCTAGATGAAAAAGCTGCACTGAAAATATAGAATACATTCTCAGAAAAGATGAGACTGCAAAGTGATAGACTTGGAGGGAGGTACTAGCTTCTGCTCCCCAGCTACTTGGGAATACAAATAGCCCCGGGGAAGATTTGGGCAGGTTGGGACAGGGGTGGCCTCCATGGCCATACCCCCCAAGGGTGGGGAGGGGAGCTCCAGACATTCTAGAAATAGCCTGGTGTTGATTACTCCCAAAATATTAGAAGCCATTCCCTTCTTTTAAAAGATGGCTTCATATCAAGGGTTCCAGCCATTGCCCAGAATAATGCCTTCCTATCTAGAAAATGTAGAGACAAAAATTTTATGGGGGCGGGGAGATAAGGGGTTGCATGTCATTAGTGGAAGATGGTACAGGGCAGAGCTTTAATGATGCAGGTCAAAGCTTATTAGAAAAGAGTAAAGTCACTTCAGCATTTCCTAAAAAATGTCATAATAGAGTGGATTAGACTGGATTAGAATAGGACAAATAAGAAAACACACAATGCCTTACCCACAGGGGGGGTAAGCATTGCTTTCTAAACCTTGAACCCTTTCAGGGTTAAACAGCACTTACTGTGGGTGGGCATTCACTCACCAGTCACCTACCCACTGGGAGGAAAGCATTAATGCTGCCCTTGAACCATTTATACAAAGACAAAGGTGCTGGAGCGTTAGAAGGTGAATCCTCACAGGCAAGAAGGAAGTTTTATGCCATGACCTTGACTCCAAGGGAAAGCCGCACATTTCTGCATAGGGAGCCCTAGAGTGACAGGTGAATGGAGTTTGTTGACTCAAGGGCAGGTCTCAACAGAGAGACACAAGCCCGCAAAGAGAAAAGGCCCGTCACCAGAGCGTGCAGTCAGGTAGACCACCTTGGCACCCACGAAAAGGGCACATTTAAGACATTTTCCAAAAGGCTCCATTTCCTTGTAATGAATTACTATAGATTTTTCTTGTGCAAGTGTATATGACAGCCCACCCACATACTCCATGTGTCCAAATGCATACATTTCTTGCAGAAATGTACCTGTTTCCAAAGACAAAGGACAAAATGAAGGCCAAACATAGGTTTAGAAGAATTGAGGCAACTCAGAGTTAGCAGCCGCAATCCAAAAATATCATTTGCTCCTGAAATAAATATTTGATGTCTCAGACTATCCGCATTACCCCCCAAATATCTTGCTTCTGTCCAGTTAAACACTCTTGCACTTTGGGAGACCACGGGACTTAAAATCACTGTGGGACAGGAGTGGATGTACACCTTAACCACAACCGCTACATCTCATCAAAATCATCATCGTGTTTGACACTTTCCAGCTTTTCCAGCTGCTTTTCCCTAATCA
The DNA here is from genome assembly GCA_029783875.1 of Phataginus tricuspis. Classification (NCBI taxonomy): domain Eukaryota; kingdom Metazoa; phylum Chordata; class Mammalia; order Pholidota; family Manidae; genus Phataginus; species Phataginus tricuspis. The sequence continues at coordinate 87,612,791 of JAQQAC010009165.1, read as the reverse complement.
ACACTGACTCTAAATTAAGCTAGAATTTAGCGTATTGCTGTCCAGCCCCAGTCCTTCCTTCGTATTTGAAAGAATTCTGGGCCAGGGCTCTCCTGCATGTCAATAGAAGGTTGATTTGTATTTCAAAGGGCCTCCGGTCACGCACTAAGGACACAGCCTTTCCCTAAACCCTGTGTCAGGGATCCCAGGAAAACATCTGATCTCAGGGACCCTGTGGCATTTCGTGGTCTATTGCCACACAGCAGGAAAGGCTGGCTCCAGCGTGGGAGAGTCAGGGGTGGCTCTTCCATATGTTGACTACTATCTGTGGAGTTATATGCCTCCAAGCGATGTGGGGTCTCTCAGGGACAGGCTGCCCAAGCTCAGATATGTGAAGAATCAATCCCTGCTTTAAAAGCAAATACGGAGATAACAGTGGGGGCCATCTATCACTGCTACCGTAGGACAAAACGATGACTCAGGGAGCCTGGGGCCCCTCCCTGCTTGCAGAGCCTGGGTTCCTATACAAGGAAAGCTGCACAAATACGTCTGGAGTCACCCACAGGGACTGCTTTGATCGGAACACAAATACTCATTCTGGATTAATTCGTTTTTGCGTGTATTCAGTCTTTCAGGATGAGTGCATTCAGAAATGCTATCCACTGAAAAAGCAGACTAAATTTTTTCTCACACTGCTCTTGAAGGTATTTGTTTTATTTATTAAAATCTCTTTTTGTTCTCTTAGCTTTGTTTCCTCAGATGTTAGTTCTTTGGTTAATGTTGCTTTTTCGCAAACATTTGGTGGAGATTTCTTCTCTGTGAATACGTGACCCCTCGGAACCCCCGTTCGCCCCCTGGGGAAGCCTGAGTCTGAGTTTCTTGTCCCCTGGGATTGAGGGTGAGGGGCATGCTTCCAGGAGGTGTGAACTGGGACTGGCCACCCAGGTGAGCAGGTTAGGGTTCTTGCCGGGTCACTAGCTGCACCCTGTTTTCTCCCCAGTGTGGGTGCCTCCTCCTATGCTGCCTGTTTCTGGTACAGCCAGGGTCACCTTGGAGACCACCCAGAGTCCCTGTCCTGTTCTCATCCTGAAATAGCCCCAACCTCTGTGGCAAGGCTTTCATACTGAGGGTTCCTGGCTAGTTTCTCTGACCATCTGCTCCAGTCTACTCCTGTCTTCCAGAGAATCTGCTTCAGTCTACTCCTGTCTTCCAGGGAGTCCTCCCATCTCACATCCGTTGATGATCCTCTTTCTTGTTTTCTACCAGTTGCACTGGCAGGGGTGTAAAACAGTGCAATCAGCTCAGAGAAAAGTTCAGAAGTTTCTGGTAAAGTTAAACATATGCCTATGTTTGATGCATACACTCCACTCTTCATCACATACCTGAGAGAAGTGAAAACATGTCCAAAAAGGCTCACACACGAGGCTGCATAGAAGCTGCGGGCACAGCGTTCAAAACTGGAAGCAACCCAAATGTCCTTCAGCAGGAATCTGGAGAAACAGACTGGTACATTCATGCAGTGGGTACTGCTGATCAATAAAAGCAAACAACTGACATACACACAGTGGGGGTGAACCTCACCATGAGATCATATGCTGGTTGTATATTGATTGACAGAAGCCAGAGAGACAAAAGTACATACTGTATAACTCCATTTATATGAAGTGCAGAAGCAAGCAAAAATAATTCATGGTGACAGAAATCAGAACTGAGGGTACCTCTGGTGGAGGGTAGGGAAGGCTTGACCAGAAAGGAAAGTGGGGGAACTTTCTGGAGGGATGGAAATACTCCACATCTTGATTGGGGTATAAGTTACACACATGCGTACACTTTTCAGAATTCACTGAGTTGTGCAGTTAAGATCTGTGCACTGTCCATACAGTCATATGGTACATACACTGTACGTAAGTTAATCCTCTATTTAAAAATAATTTTGAAAGTAAGATACTACTTTTGAGGGCCTAATTGGCAGAGTTTCTTTTTAATTATATTTCTCAAAACTGACATGAGAGCAATAAGACATTTACTGTCTTGCACTGCTGGTAAGACAAATAGCAAAAAGGTTCAAAAGATTCCGTTATATTCTAATGCCTTGAAAATGCATAAGATAAACATAATACATGTTCTCAGTTTCAACTAATTATAATATTTCACTCACCACCCCTCAGCTGTGCCAGGAACCAGAATTGACTTTCCTTTCTCAGAATACTATATTTGGACCTATATTTAGACCTCATATTTAAGGTAGCAGTGAATAGAGACACCACCTTGACACGCAGTATCAGCTGTCATTTCACACTTCCACACAACCAGAAAGTAACTGTCTTTGCCTCAAGCAAAGATGAAAAGGACAGGAAAAATGAGATTATTATCTCTGGAAATCTCTTTAGGACCAAGTCATTTCTTCTTCCGAAAAGAATGCATGACTCATTTCATCACTCAAGCACCCCTTCAACTGCCAGAGAAAATCTATATTCCATAATTACAAAAGCCAGCTCAAGTCCTTTCCCCTCTTCTCAGAAAGCTAAGGGTAGCCCAAGAGGAACCCTTCAGAGACTGTCACCGTGACAGTTCACATGGGTCCCCCACACCATCCCCATGCCGGCCTGCCACTGGGCTGGACCAGAGGACTTCGGGCCGTCATAAATGAACAGAGGAGCTATGCATCATGCTAGCCCCTGACAGCCGCTGTGGGCCACGGCCATCCACTGGGACAGCCCATGTGCCACTGTGGAGCACTGACAGCAGTGGCAAGTGCGGCCCTGAGCTCCAGCTCTGCGAGCTTAGCAGCCAGAACCTTAAGGTCATACCCCTCCTTCTTCTGGCTTCTTCAACAAAGCCATTTCTTCTTTTGTTTCTCAAACACTTCAGCCAATCTGTAACCAATTATCTGGATTCAATCACTCCTGTTGAATGGCTCTGAGCTCGAGCACAGCGATGGCCCCCATGCCAGCAGAAAATGGAAAACTGGCAGTTGGTGCGAGGCAGCAGCATGCCCGGGCAGTTAAACCATGTGTTAGCTACGGGTCTCATCACAAGCACCATGGTTGCTGAGATGAAGGAGCTACAGAAAGGAAGGCTTTGGGGGTGCAGGTAGCTGCTGCACGTGGCCATTACCATAAGAATGAGGGCAGAGGGAAGCCCAGGGGTGCAAGAGGGAGCTGACGAGCTCCGAGACAAGAACTCAGAGCTCAAACAGAGCAGGCAGAACACTCAGTGCTCGTCCTAAAGGCTGCCGCGACTCTTACAGCCACAGGACTGGTACAGCAGAAGCTCAGTCCCAAAACTTGATTCCTGAGGTTGGAGAATTATTAAGTACTTTGAATTCACAGCCTTGCCAACCCTCTGATGTGAGAGTTAGAACATCAGTTGGGAAGACAATTGAAATGAATCCATTTGGGTTAACTCAGAAAGGATTGAAGACCTACACCCAAAAACACCCTTGAGAGTCCCTTGCAAGCAGTCATTTCTCCCCCACCTGAAGGGCGGACTAGCCTTCCTGGGCCTGAAGACCCCTGACTAACCTTGCACAAGGACGTTGCCTTGTGAGGGAAGGCCTGTTCTCAACACTCACTCTCCATTTCTCATTGCCACCAAAGCAGAGCCCCACTCACCCCAAACACCATGTCTGACCTAAGAGGAAAGAGTCTATACTCAAAGGAATTGCAAGATGGTGTTAATTTACACTGGCAGAAACCTGTGTCCAGTCTGACGTGAAGCGTGGAGAATTGATCAGGGGGCCGGCTAGAGGAAACACCTAGTAAAGATCGCATGCATACGTGATCTGAAATCCTCCATTTTAGTTTCACTCTCCTAAATTAAGGTAGTAAAAGTCCACTAGAAAAGCATGTGTGGTAAAGACTTCTAACTGACCCCCAGAGTCAGAAACTCTTGGTTTCTTTCTAGTGAGTTTAATCTGGTGCCTTCTATTCAGTGCAACACTACATTTCCCAACCTTCTTTGGGCTGGAATGGGATATGAGTAAAGGTGTGTGTGTAAATATCTTCCAGGGCATTTCAGCACAGTCATTTCCAGAACCAGGGAAGGCAGCTTCTGAAGCTGCCATGGAAACCATGTGTTAACCACCCTGTCTCATTACATGTAGGAGAAACTGACTTGACCCTTGATTATTTTTTGTACCCTTGATTATCTTTTGTCCAAGCAAACAACTTAACCAGTTCTCTAATTAATACAAAGACATATCATTTAAAAATATAAATACTCCTAGGAAACTATTCTTAAAATTTCATATAAGTTCATGTAACTAAGGTGTTTTCTTCTGGAATCCTTCAAGTTAAGCCAAAGACAGCCTGGTGTTTGGAATGCCACTCCCCTAGCACTTACAATGACATCCTTAAATGATGACACTGTTTTCCTCTAAGCCCAGCATCAATCCTTCTCAATACAGCACCACTGTGTTGAGTCTACTAACTGACCCAAGTTGGTGAGGAGATGAAACCCACTTTCCATCCTGAGTAAGCCTGGCTGGAAAACAGCACACAGGAGTGATCAATGAAGTGAAGATTTTGAGAATGAAGGGCAGCATGAGAGCCCCAGGGCAGCATTTGGAGGGATAGCAAATAATGAAGAATGCTCTCAGAGCATGTGCTCTGTGCAGAGACACCATTCCAAGCTGGGACGTCTAAGGTGCAAAGAAGTTGTAGTGTTCTTCCTTACAAACAAGAGTTCATCAACCATAAAGAAATGTATAGATGTCACTTGAGGATGTTCAGTAATTTGATTTGGAAGCCACACAGCCTGAATGGTACCAGATCCCTTCAGTGCACAATCCCAGGGGATAACCCCCTGCTCCGATGGGGTACAAGCGTGTAGATGGAACCACCAACCCATCTCCAAAGCCCTGCAAGGAGCTGCTGCCTTTGGGAGTTGGATGGCTCCCCAGCCCTCACCAGGACAAACCCTCATTGGAGCTCCATCTTCTAAACAAACGTTCTGCTCTGGTGCATCACATTGGCTGAAACCAGGCCACATGCCTGTGCTTGGCTGCAAGGGAGTCTGGGGAAGTGAGTTTCTGGCTTCAAGGAGGGGAGACTCATAAGGTTAACTCTTACTGCATAACAAATTGCCCTAAAACGTGATGGCCACCATCAACAATGTTCTTTCTTATTTCTCACAGTTTCTCTGGATGGGAAATTCAGTCAGGGCACAGAGGGAATGAACAGCTCTTGCTCCCCAGTGTCTTAGGCTTCAGCTGGAAGCCTCAAAGGCTAGGAGTCAGATTCACCTGAAGACACATTCACTCACACATTCACATGCCTGGAGGGTGCTGCTGGCCATCTGCAAAGACCTCAGCTGGACTGATGGCTGGACCCCCACACAGTGGCCTCTCCATGCAGCCTGGGCTTGCTCCCAACAGGTGGCTAGATTCCCCAGGCAAACATCTTGGAAGAAAGCAGTCAGAGCTGAGACCTTTTATAACCTTTTATAGCCTCAGGAGACACATGACTTCATTTTATATTCCTACTCCATTAATCAGAGGGCTCACAGCCCCCACTCACCAAGACTCAACCGGAGGGAACACAGAGCCCACCTCTCCGAGAGAGGAGTGACAATCAAGTAGTAAGAATAATATGTGGAATGGGATCAATACATTACCCTGGCTTGCTTTGAGAAACCCAGTGGGCCACAGGAGAGAAATTCTCCAAACATGGGAAGGGTGTGTCAAAGCACTAGAAGACAACAGCGTGATGCAAGTACTTCAGGTGGGCAGTGCGTTCTTCCACCCTTCCTTCCTTTCTCCTTTCTGGCCTCCCTCTCTTTCTTCTCTCCTGCTTGTCACCAAAACTGGGGAGCCAGTGGAATATGTTACAGTGGAGATGGCTTTGGCCAACGCATCATAACTGGGGTCCCAGCCTTCCTCTCTCATGACCTCCTAGGTGACTTTGGGCAAAATCCTCACTGCTGTAACTTCAGATGTCTGGCTACAAAATGAAGGTGGAGTTTCCAATTAAACAACAAAAAATCGTGTGTCTTGAGCAAATACAGGGTGCGTATGGAATGTTCCTGGACGTCCTCAAGCTCTTTCCTCTAGTGACTACTAGGGTGACTTTCTGTGGAGTGTTCAGAGGGTGATAAAGACGTCCTGCCCGAGACCTCAGCTCCAGGAGGCAGGATTTCCCTCGCAGCTACCTCCCCAGTGACTGGATGCAGTAGGTGCTCATGGGGTGATGGTCACAGCACCATCTGGAGCGCCAGTGCTGGCTGGCTGGCTTTGAATCCCAGTTCTGCTGACTGTTCGCTAGATTATTTTTTACCAATTACTTAATTTTCTGTGCCTCAGTTTACTCACCTATAAAATGGGGATAAACATGGTCCCTTCTTAAAAGAGTTTTTATAAAGATTGAGTTTATATATCTATATCTACACTCAGATGCTAATGGGAGAGTCATTAGCAAGTGCAATACAATCTCCAGAGGAGCAGCCTCCCCCTCCTGCTGTAATGGTAGGTCAGCCCAGGCTCTCTCTGCAGAGATTCCCTAACCACTCCGTCCCCACCTGAATGCAGATGGAGCTAGACATCCACCGTTGTTCTTACAGATTATTTTATCGAACTAAATGTTCTCATTCCAACAGTCCCAATGTAAACTTCATCTTCAATAAGCTAATTTTTTAATTTGCTTTTTTTTTCACTATAACTGCAATACATTCCTTTTCAGAATACTCAAAAATCAAATAGAGTAACTGCATCAACAAAATGTAACCTCTATATATTGTTGGGCTGGGTAGGTATGCATTCATTCCTTTGGTGAAGTGGAATTTTCTAGAATTTTCTGGAATAGAAGGAGGGGGAGTTCACAAACCATACGCTCTTCTCTCTACCCTGCCTCTACCACCTGTCACTGAAGCAAATGTGCATATCCATGGGCTGGAGGTTGAGGACCCAGTTTGTTGAGAATATCTACCTTTACTAACATTATAATTGTTGCCATTTAAATGTTTCTCCTTCTGGTCTTTCTTCCTATGCAGTTTTATGTAGTTGTGGCTACAATGTGGATATAATTTTGCACTCTGGTTTCTCAGTTAAAATTATTATGTAGGTCATACATATTTTTATTCTCCTATATAATAGTCATAACTATAATGTTATTGCTACATAATATACCCTCAAGAGGGTTGGATATAATTTACTTAAGACTGAGCCTCTTGTTATAAATTTAGGTTGTTTCCAATTTTTAACTAACATTTGGCTTCAGCCCTTTAAAGTGATGACCAGAGACTCTACGTGTGCCAGGTGGATTCTAAAATGAGATGACTACCGTCTCATGTGTGGGTCAGCCTGGCACTGGCCTCTTGTCCCTGCATGCACATTAAACGTGATCATTTTGTTCTCAAAAAGATCTGCATTCAGACAGTAAATTATAAGACCACCCTATTGGCAATTCCATTCAAAACGGAAGGCCTTATAAAGAGTTACCTGGGGTTTCCATTAGACCATTCCCAAACCTTCCTGGGTGACATATAGGGTCAGGTAGGACTGGTCCCCGTTACTGACCCAGACGTTTCTCCAAGGCCTCACCCCAGGTCAGATGGTTCTGTGCACCGACAGTCACTCTAGCAGAGACTTCTTACCTCCACGTGCCGGCCTGTGACTGAGAACCCTCCCAGTCACAGATCTGGCAATGCGTCCAGAAGTCTGGGACAGGTGGTCAACCACGAACACAGGGCTTGGCGGCAGGGGACCGGGGTGGGTCAGAGCACATGACTGAGCGGCTGAGCCTCTTTGAAACTCAGTTTCTTCGCCAACAGTGTGGATCAGATAAAACCTGACAGGGCTTCTATGGCCTTGAAATGATAAAACATATAATGCCAGCCTATCCCCACAATGTCACCTTCCACCTTTTTAGACTCCCTCTTCCCAAAGGTTAAATGAAGTCAGGATGCCTTACATACAGACATGGCCATCTTCCTTCTCAATCTCTCTTTAAAAAACAACTGGACAAAACCAGGTCACCAAAAAAGCCCATGAAACCGGGACACCCGGACCTGCAGCAGCGCAGTAGAGACTGGGTGACCACCACGTGTCCCGCTTAGGCCTCGGGCCACCCACTTGAAAAAGGCCTCCGCGGAAATGCACCTGTGCATAGTGCCACCTCTCCAGGGAACAGTGTCCCAGGGCACCACTACCTCCTGCTCATCACAAGCTGACCCCTTGTTTTCCTGGCAGACAACCCCAGAAAACCCAACCCCAGACCCTTGAGGTCTGTTCTAGTCTCCACAGTGGCCTGAAGAGTTATTATTCACGTGGAAATTTTGTAATAAAATGTGAAAATGGTAAAGATGTTTTTTAAAAGTCGTGGTGGCATCACAGGCTCCCCAATTGAAAGCCAAACCAGGAAGAGAGTGAAGTTTGGAGTCTTTAGCCATTTAGGTTTATGGGTAATTGTTCCTATAGTTCAGCGATCGCCACCACCTCGCACAGTAGTGTGGTTGCCCGCACACACGCGTGGCAGAGCGCTTCTTGCAAACCTGGAAGCTTTCACGGCTTCCAGGTTGTTCCGGCTTCTGGGGCTCTGAACATGCTTTCCGCTTGAAATTTCCCGAGATAATAATAAGTTTCAGTGCGTTTCAGGTAGAAAGGAAGGGAAGGGATAAAAACGCTCAGATTGCAGGAAGGCCACCCTTCCTTTCCGCGGGCGTTCCCGAGGTCAGCGGCGAGCAGGGGAACTCCCGGGCCGCAGGGGGCCGCCCCAACCACAGAGCACGTTTCCCGCAGCCTTTTGGAAACGTCTCAGAAGCCTCCGGTCTTCGCGACGCAGGGCCCTCTGCGTGGGGGACAGGAGAGGAGCCGGGCCGGCCGGGGAGACGAATTCGAGTAATGTTCACCCTTCACAGTTGTGACTACCGGGCTCTTCTTTAGGGCGTTTGCGGCGGCCGCGCCTCCCTGGCCCTGATTCTTTGGTGGGTCTGTATGAAAGATTCCCACTCCTTGCCCGTAGTCCCGACCCAGGGATGCTGCGCGGGACAGAGGGCTCCCTCTGGTCGGAGGGAATCAGTAAACAGGTTGCTTTCCACCATTCCCCAACCCCCCCTTCTGCTCTGGACTGTCCTAAGAGGTTAAGTGAGGTCGGAGGCTGGGGTCGGAGGCTTGGCCCGGGGCTGCGGCGAGCCGGGATCAGAGAGGAAGGGCCCGATCCTCTGCAACCTCTAGCGACGCGCGCTCGCACGCCCCTGCCCCCGCTACCCCCAACCCTCTCCCGGCTCCCCGGGTGCCGGCCGGGCGCGCACCGCGGTCTCCCCCCAGCGGCCGAGCGCGGGTCGCCGCGGGAGCCGGGC
>JAQQAC010009165.1:87474016-87593041 GCA_029783875.1 Phataginus tricuspis | reverse complement strand
CCAGACACCATGCCTGCTCCCTCCTTGAACAGGAGCAAGGGTACAAGAGTACGTCTCCAAGTCCCAGCTTTGGGGAGAGGACATTTCAAGGCTCCTGGAAGCAAAGCTGTGTGCTCCCTCAAAACTATTAGCCGAAATAAAGAGCCCGGCAGGATCCCCAGAAGCACTGGCTTCTCCCAGATGTAGCCACTGCACATTGGGAAGGAGAATGTCTCCTCAAACAATTCTCCTTGGACCCTTGGCCTTCTGCAAGGCTCCTGGTCCGTTTCTCTTCCTGTCCAGTCACCCCTCCCAGCCTCGGTGTTGCTGATTCACAGACACATGAAAAGGAAAGAACATTTCTCTCCCTGAGCCTCTCGCCTCCTAAATGATTCCAAAAGCAATAGAGTGGAAATACATATCAGAAATAAAGTTGAGGCGCCTGGAATTATAATGAAGATGGAATGCTCACCAGTGTGGGAGGGACTCCACACCCAGGGTTCCAGCAGAGAATCCAGGGAAGGGAACCTGGCAGAATATGTGCAGGGGGGAGGGGAGAGGGGACGGGGAGAGGAAGGGGAGGCAGAGAGATTTAAAGGCATGGCGTCTGCCCTCTGAAGGCTCAGACCATCAGGAAGGCAGGCTGGAAACTCTCGGGCAGGAGCTGACGCTGCAGCCTTGGAGAATCTCTCCTTTCTCAGGGAAACCCCAGGTTTTCTCTCAAGGCCTTCAGCTAACTGCATGAGGCTGCCCATGTTCTGGATGGTGATCTCCTGGCCTTACCCATATCTACAAAATCCCTGCACAGCAGTACTGAGATTGGATATAATAGCCTAGCCAAGCGGGTATGTCACACACACTGCAGTCTACCTTCCCAGAAGAACGCTCCTTATTCTCGTCTTTGATGCCTGACATCCGGGACCTTGGTGTACAAGCTGAGCCCACACCAAAGGACACATCCAGCATGAACCAGAGTCCAAATCTAGGAGACCCTTGTGCTCCGAGCCTCCAACCCTAGCAGAGGCCAGAGAGAAAGAACTTCAGAGAAAGCGTCAGGTGTCAGCACTCCGGTTCCCTGGCCAGCCTACTGTGATAGCTGAGATACTGAGCCCAGAGGGAGCCCACTTGACAACCCCGGGTGGGGCAGACCCGGACTAGATGTCAGGCCCGTAGAGTGAATAATGAGGACAAGGCTTTAGATGCAACACATTGTCAGTTCTTCCATCCTGGGTAAGTTGAACAAGACCAGAATTATCCATGCAATTCCCCACGTCCCCCACCCTAAAACTCTTGCACACCCAGTATAAGAAAAATGATCAGTTCGATATTTACCATTTTTTACAGCTGGGATACAGATTTTAGACCTTTAGTGTGCATTGCAAAGGAATGATGTTCCCGCATGTGGCTGGCCTCTGGGACCCCCTGCCCCCAAGCACACCCTTTCACTCGGAAGCCAGTACTGCGTGGAAACTGCTCTGTGTCTGCAGGAGGAGACCTGAGGGTCCCCAGGCTCCTGTCCTGCAGTCTCCGGCTCTGTGACATGGATGAACACCCTTCTCTCTCCAGAACGCCATGGAAATAAGGAGGGAGAGCTAATTGAGCTCTGAAATTCTGTGTCTTTGCAGATAATGAGATTCTCTCTCATGATCGCGGGAGTTTATGGTTGTCATATTTTTGTTTCCATGACACCTTTTTGGTTTTATCTATGATTTATTTCATGCCAGTCCTTGGTATGGTGGGCGACCCACAATTGTTTTACACCATCTCTTACTCCTATTGGTCTTTTGGGAAGATGCCGCTGCCTTCCAAAGCAGTTTCTAGAAGTGCACACTACAGCAAAATGCTATGCTATTTATGCTCTGTCTCTCCTGATCACCTGGCTGGCAATATCTCTGCTATGGTCAGGAGGGTCATCTGAGCATCCCCTGCTGTCAGGGACTCTTCACAGAGGAATGGAGAGGCCCCAGAGGCTGGAGGAAGAGAGGCCCCAGGTCACCTGGTCCAGCAAGTCTCGTCTCTGTCGCCTGCGTGCCGTGATGGGGAGGTGGGGGTGTGGAGGGAGCTCTCTTGGGTTAAAGCATCCCAAACATCTGCAAGTACTTCTCAAAGCCACATTTACTTCCAACGAGCTCAATCCTGGGACATTCACGTGTCTGGGAAGCTACTGGAATGTCAGCATGTTAGTCATCCTCAGAAGGAAGACAAGATCCAGTCAAAAAATAGGGTTATCCTCCACAAAATAAAGAAATATGTCCCCAGTCCATCGCATATGCCAGTCCTGGAGCAAGGAGACACCTTGCCCAGAACTGGTGTCCATGTACACGGGGTTCTGAGGCATTGTGGATTCGGGCTGAGTGGTAGTGCAGAGGGTCAGCCCGTGACGGTGGGACAGGAGCTCAGCAGTCCGGTGTGTCTAATGCTCTTTAATGGCTTCCCTCCAAATTTTTCCAGGCAGTTGGTCGCCAGTCTGCAGTCTCAGTGGGCAGGGGCTACAGGTGAGTCTGACACCTGTGGTGGTCCAGGCAGCCTGCTGGCCAGGATGTGGGCAAGGCACAGAACAGCAGGTAAACACACACACTACACGGACTTGCCAGCTACATTCCGTGTCCCTCCAAAAGGCACAGGAACCAGTTTAACGGTGCTCATGGCAATCCACCCACCGTGGGGCTCGGGAGCAGGTGCCCAGAGCTGGCACAGCACAGCCACCATTCCCACGTGCGCATCAGACCGCCTGGGACTCTGCTCCACAGTTTGAAGATCTGTGTTCTTAACCCCAAGCCATCTCCTTCATCTGAGGCTCAACTGAAGAAGGGGAGCTCGGTTCCAGCACAGGAGTGGCGACTACGTGCATCTCCAGTGTGGCACCACCCATTTCAGACATTGTTCTGACCACACAAAATGGTTCACCATGTGAGTCCACTCGTGTCATGGTCAAAGCTCAATACCATAGGCTGTGGCTACAACCACCAACCTTCATTTCTCACGGTTCTGCAGGCTGGAGGCCTGAGATCAGGGTACCAGCATGGCTGGGTTCTGGGAAGGGGTCTCTTCCACGTTGATAGATGGCCACCTACTTGCTGTGCCCCCACGTGGCAGAGAGAAGGGAAGCGAGCTCTCTCATGTGTCTTCTTCTATGGGCACTGATCCCATCATGGGGGGTCCACACCCAAAGACCCAGTGACCTCCCTGAGGCACCCCACACTGAGATGCGGGCTTCACCACAGGGATTCTGGGAAGATGTAAACATTAGTCCAGAGGAACGTTATTATTATTATTATTTTGTGTGTATGTGATTTGTCTCAGCTTTTATTTTTGCACATGTGTAATATAGGTTGCAAACTGTCTTGCATTCCAAAGACATTTTTCAATATTCTCTGTTTTGAAGTGAGACTCTTAGGAGACTTACATTTTAGAAATCCAGAACAAAAGAAAGCAAATTATATAAGAGGCCAACTCCTCTTCCATCCGTCTTGTACCCAGAGAGGGACTTACATAGTTTGAAGGGCTAGAGAGACACAGAGAGAAAATTAGTTTTCTCTCAGATTTTCAAATCCCAAAGTAGGAAATCTTCAAAGTGATAGAAAACTAAAGATGAGAGATGACCCCCAGTGACTCTGTTTATACACATTGATATTATGCGCAGGACTTCTTTCCCATCAACATTTAACATTTTCTACCCCTAGATTAGCCTGAGGAACGTTATTATTTTTAAGTGTTGTATTTATTTTTAACCAGTAACACGTGTACCAGAATAAAATCTGAAAGGCAACTTGTTCCCCTCTGACTCCTGTCCCCCTAGATCCTCTGTCTCCTCTCTGGAGACCAACCCTGCGACAAGTTCCATGGGTGTCCTTACAGGTGTATCCATGTCAAAACCGCAAATGTCACCAGACTACAGGGGCCATTCTGCACCCTGCTTGTTTGCACTTACCAAGTATCTTAGAGATACACATCTATAAATACAGAGCTGCTCACTTGAGCAACGGCATAATACTGCTGTATTGTGGATTCACAATACTCCATTTAATCAATTCCCTAGAAGCCGATGGATGCCTGTCCTTTGCTCTTACCATGCCACAGTGATTAACTTTGCAGACACACCTTTTCATACTTACCAAAATATGTATTGGATAAGTTCCTGAGTATAATTCCCAAGTCAAAGGGCGCAGGCATTTCGAACTTGATGGGGATCGTCAAGCTGCCACCCGCAGGGCTTCCGTCAAAGCACCCCCATCAGCAGCGTTCAGTGCGGTGTTACAGAGGAAAGACAAAATGTGTCTCATTGCTTAGCTTTGCATTCTCTTGTTAGATTGACAGTATTTCACATGTTTTTGGCTATTTGCATTTAGGTATTTTTCTTTTTCTCTGTATATTGATCCTTTTACTTTTGATTTGGAGGTACTACTTACTGAAGAAATTAACATTTTGATGTGGATGCTTTTCAATTTCTTTTCTCTTGACTATTTTATAAGGTTTTTTTTCCATATAGAAGATTTTCATGTAGATGAATTTATGAATCTTTTCTTTCATGTTTCTGGGATTGGGGTTGTATTTTTAAAAGCCTTCCCCACTGCAAGATTATAAAATTCAGCTGACTTTAAATCCTCCCTGCACACACATACACGCACGCACACACACACACACACACACACACATGCACACACACACACACACACACTATTAGGTATAACTCTCCTGCAGTTACATTGCTTAATATCCACCCATAGAATTGACAATATTCTAAACTAGAAGGGACATCAAAGATCAATATTCCTATGTTTTAGCAGAGAGAGGACTGATCCCTCTTGGGGCGGCTATTGTCACTAGAAGTCCCAAAGCCAGCAGGCCACCAGAAACACCCTCTCATCCTCCCCGAAATTCTGCCCGGGCCCTTATCACCTCCACGCTGGCTCTGAGGAGCCCATCCCAAGAGTGAAGAGTGGCTTCCCCTTTGAAATGTTCACACTCACTTTCTGGTTGAAATTCAATTGATTCTAAAATAATGCAATGCCTTAGAGGGTGGGCTTTGGCAGGAATTTTGAGATACAGATATAATACCAGGGAGCAAAGAGGAGAAATGCTTTCCCTGCCAATCGTTTTTCAGGGGAATAGAAGAACGCATTCTTGGAAACAGCTCATGCTGGCTGTGGCTGTCCCTGGGACAACGCATGCAGAGCAACACAGGACTGGAGCACAGAAAGATTCTGATGAGCTTAATTTTCTGCAATTTACGCTTTTCAAAAATGGTTTTAGTAGCATCTTCCAAATCTAAGTTCATATTCACAATGCTAAATACATTTGCTTCCTAAACTATGTCTCCACAAGCCTCAGGACGACTCTCTGCTCCTTCCACGTGCTGTACTGGTGAGGCAGGAGACAAACCCCGCCTGCGCCCAGCCCTTGGGAGACCCAGGACACCTGGGTGCCAGAGCAGCCCCCAGTGGGGCACCAGAATGAGGGGAAGCAGCTCTCTTTGGATGCTGATATGGTTAATTATCACTTGTCTACAGTTCCAGGGAACCCAGCCCTCCAATCACCTAACTTTAGTCTAGGATAAGGCCCTGGATGTGGGGGGAAAGGTGGCTGACTTGCTGATATGTTTTTCTTCCCTCTATAAAATGGAATCATTCATTACCCACTCTGGGGGGATGATTCATTTCCTGATGCCTCTAAACCAGAGAATGATGTTGTCTACCCACCTGGCACGTGATCTCAACTAGGTCCCTGTGACCTCCATTCCACACTGTAACTCCTGGGGCCTGGGACTCAGAGGGTAGGCACAGTGCCCCAACTCCAGATAGGGGAGGGCAGGTCCCCCTCCCACATGGAGAGCCGGCCCCTGCGAACCAGGTCTGAGTAGCTCAGGTCTTGAAGGGGAGCATCTCCGGTGACTCCGCCCAGCTTTGCTCCCACCAGGCAAAGGTGACAATGGGGCGGAAGGCTGGTGGGGAGATGGTCTGTGCAGAGGGAAGGGTGGGCTCAGAAGGCGTCATCAGCCCCCAGGCGGCCTGGTCTTTACAGTATATCCTCACCGTATATCCGGGACCTGGGGTGGGTGGCCCTGGACGCCGGCGCCCCCCTCTGCCCCTCTCAGATGGCAAAGCCAGAGAGGGGCTCACTGCACTGCAGCCCCCAGCCCCCCGTCTGGTTCTCCAGCTCCAGGTGTTTCCAGACCTTTAAAAACCCTTTTGGATGAAACTCCTCACACTCCCTCTCCTAGAGAGTTTTGGCCCACAGCACGGGGTGGGGTGCCCCCAGCCTGGGAGGGGGAATCTTCTACATAGCTAGCTCCACTGGCCAAGAAGAGTCTGATGAGCTGAATTTTCTGCAATTAATGCTTTTTAAGAATATTTTTAGTATCATCTTCCAAATGTTAAGTTCACATTCATAATGCTGAATAGATGTGCTTCTTAATCTATGTCTCCACAAGCTTCAGAAGGACTCTGCTCCCTTCACATACCATCCTTGTAAGGCAGGAGACAAACCCCAGCTCCGTTCCTGAGCAAACGCCTCTGAGAGCTTCCTCCTGTCTTCTCGTCTTAAAACATGCCAGGCAGTGATGCCTGCACCTTGGAGCATGTTTCCATCTTGAGAGACAATGGAAACTCAGCAGATATTGGCTAGGAGATGGGGGAGGGGTGTCCACGTGGGAACCGTCCAGCAGGCTGACGGTCCAGGGCTTTCCAGGCCCTGCCTGAATCAGAGTGGATTCCTCCAAGGCTGGTACCCCTGAAGGGAGCCTGTATAAGGCCCTTCCCCAAGTCCTGAGACAGCTGGGGACAAAGCAGGTGCATCCCCCCTTCATTCCCTCCAAACTGTAACCTGGAGGCTGAGTCACCTCCCGAAGGAGAATTCAGTGTCCCCCTCAAGTGGCTGCCATCATGCAGGACACCTGCTGCCAGGGATGTATTCACTGACATTCACTCAGTGGAGTGGGGGATGGGCACCAGGGGCTGGCAGTGGCCCTGGGGACAGAGGCAAACTTGCCTGTCCTCATGGAGCTTGCTATCTAATGGGAGGGAAGCAGACAAGCAACATAAATGAGCCCACGCAGAGTACAAGGCTCCCTCATAAGTTCATAATGAGCAGACATGAGCAGCGGAGTTCGGGGTTGCAGCTGGGAGGAGAGTTCTGGAAGCGGCTCAGCTCTCGGCCTTTGGGTGATACTTGAGAACATCGCTTGGAGTTGCTTTGACTCTTGGTGCATCTCACGTTCACAAAGACCTCTACTGTGATTGTCGCCTCTGGAGGTGTCACAGCCAGCAGGGAAGAGACTAAACACTCCCCAGAAATGCGTGGGAAACGGCTCAGACCATGAGAAAATGAATCAGCTGAGGGGAAGCACCTCACCCACCCAGCTCCTAGCTTTTTGCAGCTACTGGGACCCAAGTCCTGGAGCAACTGTGATTGTGTACTCAGACTTTCCCTTACCCCGAGAACAGCAACTCGGCCTCCCCTAGAATCAAATCAGAAGCCCAGGGAAAGCCCACCTTCTAAAGCAATGGCACTAACCTGAAGGCACCCATTTCCCAACACCATCACCAGGACCTGAGAGCTGGCCTAACCTGCCAGGCAGGCCACCCCAGGTGCCACAGACAGGCACCAAGCCAGGTCAGGCTCCAGAGGTCACAGGCCCAGACACTGAGACACAATGCACAGTGAGGCCAAGTCCTGTGTCACCCAGACAGTGAGAAGCCCCAAAAAGGTGGAAGGTTGGGAGTGAGACAGAGAAAAAAGAAAATGGAACTCAAAAATTTAAAGCAAGTCAAGTTTCACACAGCTGAGTGTCTTTGAAAGTAGCCTAGGGCTGTAGCACAGGCTCCCGACAATGTGTCCACAGTGAGTCACACCACGTGCCCTACCCAGCTAGGGGTTGGTGAGGTCCACATTGTCCTGGACCAACAGAAGCTTACCTTTCAAAAAAAATAATAAATCACAGACACACAGCAGGGAAGAAAAGATGGTGGCATGAGAAGTGAGGCAGAAACCTCCTCCCAAAACCACATGTAACACAAAAATAAAGCAAATACAACTAATCCTGAAAGAGCAACTGGAAAGAAGACTGCGACAGACTCTAAATCTGGGGAAAAGAGAAGACCTCAAAGAAAAGGGTAAAGTAGCAAAACCCATGATCTGGCGGGACCCAAACCCTGCCCCCATCCGAGCTCACCGGTGGGAGGAAGAGAAATGGAGCAGGGAGGGAGGAGAAGCCCAGGACTGCTGAACACCCTCCCCTGGAGACCTGCTGCAGCAGCACGAGCCCACATCACATGGTGCTCTGGAGATCAGTGGGGTTGGAAAGCAAAGACAAGTGGAATACTCGGAAGGACTGTGATTTCAGCTGCGTGTGGAGGGCAGGTACCCACAACCAGATGCTCCGGGACAAAAGAAAGGTAGGCACCTTGAAAGTCTTCCCAATAGCAAGAGGTGCACTAAAGGGGCAAGGATGACAGAGCTTGCTGCTCGGGAGAAAGGACAGGCAGACGAAATCATCCCATCACACCCAGCCCAAGAGGTTGGGAACTTTCAGGAGCTTCAGGCATTCCATCCCCCTGGCTGGTGACACAGCACCAAGGCCTCCCACCGCAATACACAGCCTGCTACCCTTTCCTCCCAGCCAGCACTGGTTCACAGACCTGCTGCTCCTGCCATCACGCCAGGCCAGCCAGAGGGCCACACCACCTACAGCAGCTAAAGAGGCATAATGCAGAGGCCCTTCCCCGTGAGCTCGGCCCACTGGCCGTGACAGTGGAGGCAGACACTGCAGCCAGAAAACAGGAAAGAGTTCTTTCCTCCCAGCAGGCACCAGTGCCCTGCTCCTGCAACCCCTGCCATCACTCCAGGTGCTGGGCAGCTCCAGAGAGTACAGCCTCTGGGCACTAGAGGGCGCCACCTACACAAAGTTTTTGTTCCATAGGAATCATTAGAAATATGAAACGGCAAAACAATCTGGTACAAACCAAAATCACTGAAACACCAGAAAGAGGGCTCCATGAAATTGAAATCACCAATCTTCTTGATAAAGATTTCAAAATAAAAATGGTAAACATGCTCATGGAGCTAAAGAAAAATATTCAAGATCTCAGTGAGGACTTCAAGACAGAGAAACTTTGAAAAATACAGTACCTGCAATGAAACACAAAATGGTGGGATTTAAAAGCAGATTAGATGAGGTAGAGGAGATAGTAAATGAAACAGAAATTAGAGAATAGGAATACGAAGAAGTTGAGGCACAGAGAAAAAAGATCTCTAGGAATGAAAGAATAATAAGACAACTGTGTGACCAATGCAAATGGAGCAATATTCGCATTATAGAGGAACCAGAAGAAGAAGAGAGAGAAAAAGGGATATAAAGTCTCTTTGAACAACTTTTTTACTGAACACAACTCCTCAGGCAAGGGAAACAAAATAAAAAATGAACAAATGGGACTACATCAAACTAAAAAGCTTCTGTACAGCAAAGGACACCATCAGTAGAACAAAAAGGCATCCTACAGTATGGGAGAATATATTCATAAACGACATATCTGGCAAAATATATAAAGAACTCACATGCCTCAATACCCAAAAAGCAAATAACCCCATTAAAAAATGCAGAAGATCTGAACAGACAGTTCTCCAAAGAAGAAATTCAGATGGCCAACAGCCACATGAAAAGATGCTCCACATCACTAATCATCTGGGAAATGCAAATTAAAACTACAATGAGATATCACCTCACACCGTTAGGATGGCCAACATCCAAAAAACAAGGAACAGCAAATGCTGGTGAGGATGCAGAGAATGGGGAACCCTCCTACACTGTTGGTGGGAATGTAAATTAGTTCAACCATTGTGGAAAGCAATATGCAGGTTCCTCAAAAAACTAAAAATAGAAATAACATTTAACCCAGGAATTCCACTCCTAGGAATTTATCCAAAGAAAACAAAATCCCAGATTCAAAAAGACATATGCACCCCTATGTTTATCGCAACACTATTTACATTAGCCAAGATATGGAAGCAACCTGAGTGTCCATCAGTAGATGAATGGATAAAGAAGAGGTGGTATATATACACAATGGAATATTATTCAGCCATAAGAAGAAAACAAATCCTACCATTTGCAACAACATGGATGGAGCTGGAGGGTATTATGCTCAGTGAAATATGCCAGGCAGAGAAAGACAAGTACCAAATGATCTTCCTTATTTGTGGAGTGTAACAACAAAGCAAAACTGAAGAAACAAAACAGCAGCAGACTCACAGACTCCAAGAGGGGACAGTTAGCAAAGGGAAGAAGGTGGGGAGGGAGGGAGAAGGGGATTAATGAGCATTATGATTAGCACACATAATTTACGGGGGGGTCATGGGGAAGACAGTATAGCACAGAGAAGACAAGTAGTGACCCTATAGCATCTTACTTTGTGGATGGACAGTGACTGCAGTAGAGTGTCGAGGGTCACTCGATAATATGGGTGAATGTAGTAACCACAATGTTGCTCATGTGACACCTTCATAAGGTTGGATATCAATGATACGATACCTTACTAAAAACACACACACACACACACACAGCACCTCCCTCATGAAAAGAATTATCATCACTAGATATTATTACTCCTAAACCTTTCTCAATTTGATGAGAAATTGAAATTATTATCATTTTTCATATTTTAGTATGAGTGGGGGTATCTATTAGTTACTTGTATTCATTTTCTGCAAATATCCTGTTTATATTGTTGTCTACTGGAGTCTCAAATTGTTCATCTTTTTCTTATTGATTTGTAGATGCTACTTACATAACATGGATATGTTGTTACCTATTATACATACTTTTCCCAATATGTTTTCTCCATGTGTTACTTTAAAAAAATATGACGTCTTTCATCTTTATCAAATTACTGAACTATTTGAGCTTTTATACTTTTCCTGTTTATTCACCTGGATTTTCCCAAACAGATAATTATTTGACCTGCAAACAATGGCAGTGTTGGACTCCTCTTTCCCACTAACACACCTCATTGCTCCTCTCGGTCTTATCAACTGACTAGGGTTTTCAACAAGGACTATTTGAGATGACAGCAAGCACTATGTTACCTGGTTCCTGTTTCTAATATTTTACCATTCGGCAGGATGTTTGGTATAGGATTTCGGATAAATATCCTTTATGAAGTTAAATAAGTTTCCTTCTATTCTTAGCCTATTGTTATTTTTTTAAAGTAAGGAACAAGTCTTGAATTTTACCAAATTGATTTTTAAATTTTTCTCCTTTAACCTCTTACTATTCCTTATAATTCCTTAGGTAACTATATCAAATGGATAAATTCATAATTAACTTTATAATATATATAATCAATACTATCTACAACATATGTGATAAATTATACTTATGTAAAGAACATAGTTGTTCATATTCCATGAACGCATCAGGACCCCCTCTTTAATTCCCTGCTCCTTCCATTTCACTAATACTTACTTAGTTCTTTTTACATCAGCAGTAGCCATGCCTTAGCAGCAGTGTTTCCATTTTTGTGTGAATCCTCCTACGTTTTGGAGCTCCTGGGTACACCAGCATGGAATGATTGGGAAAACACTCTTTTTCTATAAAATGAATTTAGCGTAGAAAATCAGCACTTCCTGAAAATGTGGCAAAGGTTGCCTGAACACCTCCCTGGACCCCCGCCTGCTTCTTGGGTAGGGGGTGGCTTTGGAAGTGGGTACATCTCCAACTGCCTTTTTCTTTTTTCTGTGGTTATCCCCTAGTGAGGTTTTTCTCCCCTTCTTGAGATAACACGAGTAATGTATGCTTCCCCAGATATTTTCATTTCATCTATGTCTTCGAATCGGTTGGTTAGAAAGGAGATGTGGCCCGTTCTTGCCAGCTTGAATCTTTTTAGTGGTTTAATGGCCTTCTCTCTTGCCTTTTTCTTCCTTGTGCAGTTAGCAAAGATGTGTCTATTTTATTGGTCTTTTGAATTATTGATCACCCCTACTGAGTCTCTGCTCTGTTTCATTACTTTGTTTACTCATGCTTGTTAACTGCTATTCAAATCCCTATATTCTTCTTTACTTGTCAATTTCTGACCCATGTCATTGTTAAAATTTCTTATATAATTGTAAATTTGTCCATTTCTTCCATCAGTAGTATTTTTTTGTTTTTTTTTCAATATTTTCTAAGTGCTTTAAGGTTAAAGGCTGCTTCATGTTCTTATAAAACATGTATATTTTATAAATATATGAAATACCAGTTTTTCCTATTTAATGTGTCTTGTCATGAACTCTATTTTGATATTAATATTGACACACCTAATATCTATTATGATTTAAAGTGCACATTGACCAATAAATATGAGTTCTAGGCATTTATTCTAATCCATGTGCATGTGGCACATTTGAGATGAAAGGTACAATATTATTCACTGTAGGGTTTTGGAAAGAATAACAAAGGACTGGAAACAGCCCTGGTGTCTCTGCACAAGGGTCCAGTTAAACCGGGACCCATTGCACTTGAAGAATGAAGCTGCTAACATGTGATATGACATGATCTCCACAATGTATTATTAGATTAAAAAAATGCTAGGCAGAACATGCTGTGCTGATGTCAGCATCTGTGTAAAGGGGGACGTAGCCTGCCCGTGTCCCATCTGGAAGGACGGAAAGGAACGTGTTAACGCTGGTGGCCGCTGCAGGATGGGGGAGGGGCATCTTACTGCTTTGAATCTCTCAAATACTGAACTCTGTGAATATTGAACTCTTCAAAATATATTAAAATAAAAACCCCTTGCCTGCATCTTTCATTAGCATTTGCCTGTGTCAGTCTTGTTTCAGTATTTTTGAGCAGTTTTGTGTTTTCTGTTTGTTAGGTCTTCTTGTTATTTCTATCCTTTTTTCCCATTGCTCATTTCCCTTAGTTAGACTGGTAGAATTTTGTCACTTTTTTCCCCCAGTGGTTAGGAAGGCTGTGGATAAAGCGAAG
The DNA here is from genome assembly GCA_029783875.1 of Phataginus tricuspis. NCBI lineage: Eukaryota > Metazoa > Chordata > Mammalia > Pholidota > Manidae > Phataginus > Phataginus tricuspis. The sequence goes on along the minus strand of JAQQAC010009165.1, from coordinate 87,580,104 downwards.
GTTCCTGTGGCTGGGGTCAGCTTGCTCACTGCCCACATGTGGGCAATACATCGTTACTGGCTCTATATAAAGAGCTCTGCCCAGTGCTCTGGGCGAGACTGGAGTGGTGGCAGCGCCGAGGACAGAGACTGAGATGGCTGTGCGGACAGAAAGGCCCAGAGGCAGAGACCAGCTTACTGCAGGCAGACTCGCTCTGAGTGGATGTGATTCTAGTGACTGACCTGCCACCATGGGAATAAAGTTGGGTATAACCCTTTCACCCCAAGAACGTTTTGCTGTCAATTTCTTTAGTCACATTGAATCCATAGCGAACTTGCCCAGGGCAGAAACCCATTGGCAAGACAAAGGCATAGCTCCTATATCTGCTTTTTCTCCTGGGTTGACAAGCACGTCTCAGTGGTGGAGTGCCCACTGAGGTCTTGGCATCGCCAGTGTAGGGACTAAGGGCAGGCCACCCCAAGATGTGCCATTGTGACATATGCATTATTTTGGGCTGAAAACCATGAAGGCCCAAAAGACTCAGGAAGATACTTTGACCTCCCCCAGACCAACTGCATCAAAAGAATTTGGATGGAGGACCTGCTTGCAGGAGCAACTATCACCATTGGTAACCATATTACAGCGTGAACTAGGGCTGACGGCCAGGGAGTGTGGCTAAGTCTGTTAAAATTCCTCTCTGTGCTGCACCCCATTGTTTTTGTGGGGCCCAGCAACATCGTTTACCAAACATTTACTCTTTCATATTCCTGTGAATCGCTTCCCTTTTCCTTTGAAGTCTCAGGCCCCTGCCCCCTTCTCCTGGGTTCAGGATGACATATAGAACTCATTCTTCCTGTCTTTGGAATCCATGTGTATAGCTTCCCTGCAGCCATGTAATTAAACTTTGAGTTTCTTCTCCTTTTAATCTGTCTCATGTCAATGTGATTCTTAGACCAGCTAGAAGAACCTTGAGGGGTGGAGGCAATTTCTTCCTCCCAACACCAGCAAATCCTGATCCAAACTTCCTGCATGTCAACCTGTACGCAGTCTGTTTCCAGGGAAACTGACTACAACAAACATTGCTAATCAGCCTTAGAGCGGTCAAAGCTGTGCCTCCCTCCCAGCAGGACAGTCCCTTAGTACACTTTGACCTTTCCTTGCCCACCAGACTTGAATTTCTGAAGTCACTGGGAAGAACCATGCAGGGTTATGTATTTATATTTACTTTATGTCTCTTCTCCAAAAATTGGTTTGTCTGACAAGTTGGAACACACAGTGGGTCCATGCCAATAACCAAAGAGTGTTAGTTATTAAAAGGCATATATCTGTGCGTTGGTGCTGGTTACACCCCATTCAGGGATGCTCTGGGCTCTTTAGATTGTTTGTACTTCTCATTGTTTAAAACTGGTTTAAATATTTGGACATTTTGCTACTGGGAAATGCAATTTGTTGCAGCCAAAATCCACCTGGAAAAACAAGCCACAGATATTTATTTTTACTTAAAAAGTACCCTCTACCTCCTGACACCGCAGCGATCTTACAGATAATCGAATCAGAGCACTGATTGGCCTCATTTCTCCAGGGCTTGGCTGCTTTTAATTTGAGGCCAATATTGTCCAGTTGTTTTTAGTTTTCATTTACTAGTTTAAGTTAAGCTTCAATACTAAAGTTTGACTTTGAGGCTGGAAGGGACAGGTGGTAGAAATTGGTGTTTGAAATAAAAGATTGAGGTCCATCATGCAGTTCCATAGTTCCTGCTGTGCCGAGCTCCTGGCTTGTTTAGGAGCATCCTGAAATGCCCCCTCCCCAAAAAAAGAAAAAACAAGAGCCAGTGAACCGTGCAATGTTGTTTGATCCTTAGGGCTTTGCTTCCAAGACTGACCGCGCTAGTCACTTCCGAGGCTGAGGACAGCTGTGGCAGCAGGCTGGGAGCAACACCCATGGCTGGCTGTATACACTCCACCCACCTGATTTGTCTCCACTAACTGAAAGGTTTTATTCAATAGCAAAAAGGAAGAAGTGCTTATCAGTGAATGCCTCGTCTTAGCAGCCAAGAAGAATCAGCCTTCACCTTGAAACACTTGCTGCCAGGTGCTGTTCTCAGTGTGTCCCATCCGGTCACTTACTCAGTCCTCAGCACATCCTATCAGGTGGATACTGTCGTCATGCCCATTTCACAGATGAGAAGGTAGAGGCCCAGCAAGTAAGTGACTGTATCAGTCATCTGCAGCTGGGTGACAAATTACCACAGAAGGTAGCAGTTGAAACAATGTTTACTGTCTCACTGTTTCTGGGGATCAGGAATCCAGGCATGGCTCAGCTGGTTCTTTACCTTCAAGGTCTCAAGAGGCCATGATCATCACAAGACTCAACTAGGGAAGGACCTTCTCTCCCAAGCTCTTTGTGGGGAAAATGGAAGTTCTGTGGCCAGGATCCTCACCTGAACCTAAACTTCTTGATGATGTAACTGGCCTGCTGCTAGGCTACTGCTTCCACACCTGTAGGCAATGAGCTATTATTGACTGAGTCACTATATAAAGAGCTCTGCCCAGTGCTCTGGGTGGAGGCAGAGACAAAGGAGGATTACAGACCTGCAGACTGTTGGATGCAGACTTAATTCTAGTGCTCCACCTACTGCCGGGAGAACAGCCAGGTAATCAACCCTTTCATCCCAAGAACATTCCACAGCCATTCCTCGGTCTCACTGAATCCACAGTGAACTTGCCCAGGGCCAAAACCCATTGGCAAGACTCCTGTTGTTGGCTGGATTCAGTTTCATGCAAGCTGTTGGCCTGAGAAGCCTCAGCTCCCTGCTCCCCCCACCTGGCACTCACTCCATCCAAGTGAGGAAGCCACAGCATTGTGCATGCGAGTGAGTACAGAAGGTCTGGAACCGCTGTCCTCGGGACAGCTTCATGCAAGGCTGGCAGGTGGCTGGCTTTGGGAACTTGGGTTTCAGGAGTATTCCCCATATCCCAACAGACAAGGAGGGTTGGCTGTGCCTCAACTGTTCATGCAAACAGTATCCTGAGCACTGCCTTCCTGTGGAAGTCTGGAACTTGGTGTGTGCAAGGCAGATGGTGCCTATGAGACCAGCCCCCAATAAAACACCCCGGGCGCTGGGTCTCTCCAGAGCTTCCCTGGTAGACAGTGTTTCATGTGTTCTTCCCACCCACTGGATGAATCAAGTGTACCTATGTGACTCCCCTGGGAGAGGATTCTTGGAAGTTCATGCCTGACTTCCTCGGGATGTCATCCCATGCACCCTTTCTTTGCGAGTCAGCAATACTTTCACTGTAATAAATCAGAGCTATGAGCCAGTCCATCTATAATCTGAGTTCTCCGAGGGAATCATCAAACACAGGGATGACCCTGGGTGCCTCTGACTCAAAAAGGAATGAACTGCCAGCAAGACGCAAGTCACTGCCATCAGGTGTCAGAGGTCACTGACATCAAGGGGCTTCCCAGCTTTCTGTTGCACTGTCTGATGTGCACATGGCGTCTTACATATTGGCAAGTCTAGGTAGTAGACTTGCTGGGTCAAAGTGAGGTATATTTGTCATGCTTTATTAGGAAATGTATTTTATCCATCTTTTCCATAGGTATTTTTTGTCTTCTAGCTCCAAATTTTCTGTCCTTAACCTCTGCCAAAAATGGATCTGGGCCCTTGACATATTTGCCCACTGGCGCCGTGTGATGCTGTCTGCAGAGGGCACCAGGAGATACTGCAGACTATCTTCTTCTCGGTTCTGGTGCCCACACTCCCCATTCTGCTCCACTGCACTCAGCCTCTGCGTGTCCCTCACCCACAGTGCCCAGTGGCCAGTGGCACCGCTCAATGGCCACCTTCCCAGGCACCCTCCCTGACACTCTCCTAGCAGGGCGCCTCTTTTGAGCTTCCTCTCATAACAGTATTTCCCCAGCACCCTAGAAGGCAGACTTCTGACGCAGAGCCACAGCGACTTCTCTGTAATCACTGCGTCATGGCCGCACCTTTCCCAGCGAATCCCAGGGCAGGGGTGAGGGGTTCCTCCGGAGGTGCTCCACCTCAGTCCTAGGGTAACTGCCGTTCCTTCCATATTGCTCTATCTTCAGCATCCCCTTTACTTTGTACTAGGCAGGCTCTCACCATCCCAACCACATCACAGCTGCTAATTCTACAAACTTTCCCTGCTCGGGTTATTGCGTGGTTTCTCTTGATCAGAGCCCACTAGGAGTGGATGTTCAGTCAGTCGCTCACATACCATCACAATGGCTAGGCATTGTCCTGTTAGATGTCTTTTAGTATCGAGGCCTTGGCTCGCCTGTTAGTCAGATCGGGAAGATATCTGTCTAAATGCACATGGTTTGCTGTGTGCTTATTGCCCAAATGGGCCCGTGGTAATTACACATGTGGACATACCTGGTGGACTTGAACTTGGCTCCGCTATGCAACATTTGATCTTGACAGTCTAATCATGTCTACAGTTAATTTATACCTACACAAAATAACATTTGTAAAACACCTCAAGTAAACCAATGTTAGCCACCTTTCCTGCAAAGAAAACACTATGGGTTATAATTTGTCTCTATAGTATCATTGTTATATGAGCTAATGTTATTTAAACAAATGGTCCCCCAAACCTGGCCATACATCAGACACATATGGCATTCAGACTTCACTCCAGCCATAAGAAATAGAATCTCCAAATAGCAGCAAATGCCCATTTTAAAGAAGCTCTGGAGAGGAAACCTTAAGAAAACTAAGAGCATCTCCCTCCCTTCGGTTGGTGCTGAAGTTTGTGCAGGCACTGGTCAGTGACGGTCATCAGGAGTTGGAAGGACGGTAGCATGTGACCCCAGCATAGCCAGTGGGGCTCAGGAGGGCCAGGATCTGAGGCTTCAAAGCCAGCAAAAAGGAGATTAGAGCATGCGAAGGTTGAACAATGAAGTAAATACAGTGAGGAAAATCAGGGCCATGGTGCTATTAGGGAAGGGAGCAATAAATACAGGCGAGGCTACAGTGGAACCCAGAGTGTGGGGCTGGAATCAGATGTTTTGCTGGGACATGGCTTTAAACAATTTGTAGGTTGTATACATGCATGCACACAGACACTTTCCTAGTTCTGTCTGCTGAGAGGGTCTAGGAGAAATGATAAAAAGCAGCGAGCACACCTAATACCAGACCTTGGAACCTAATCACCATGCTCCACCAAAGGCAGCCAGGGCTTCAGAAGTGACCCCAGCTCTAGAGGGTCTCTGTACCAGCAAGTAAGGGGACCTGGACGTGTGGAAGGACATCAGAACCAACTGGAAGCAGCTCCCATCAGGCAATTCCGGGACAGTGTAGGCAATAAATACTAACAGTGACATAGAACTGCCTGAATAAAACTGGAATCCTTGAGTCCCTATGCTATAAATGAGTGAATAAAGAAAACTGGAGAGGGAAGAGCGTCTCATGTAGAATGCGCACTAACAATGGGATGATGGAACTGGAAATTGCCATCTTGCAACTATCATAGTTACAAACTGGCTCAGGGAAAAATTACCAAGAGATGCTGAAGCAGGTAAGTTCAAAGGAACAGGTAGATATACATACAGTCTTGAAGTAGCTCCCTGAAAAATACTTTTTAACTTTTCAGTGGCGAAACAGCAGGCGGGCCATCGAGTAAAGCTTAACTTCACTAGGAAGGAGAAAAATGCACATCACAAGCCTCCCGACACGTTCCAGTGAGAGAAATGGGGCACCACCTTTGAAGTACTCTCATCAGAAATGTGGAAACCATGAGGACACATTAGACAAAACAGAAGAACATTCTGCAAATAGACCTGTATTCCCCAAAATGTCAGTCACAAGATAGACTTCGAGCCATTCCAGATTAAAATCAAAAGACATGACAACTACACATGACACATGTCACTGACCTGTAAATGTCACTACTCTGCCACAGGCAGAAAGAGGTCTGAGGGTCGGATGGCTACAATGTCACTGGATGGAGTCACTGCTAACGCTTGTGTGGCCATTGTGCAAGAGGCGCCTTTGTTTTTAGGAAAGACATCTGAAGTCTTAAGAGTAATGGGACGTGTCTGTAACCTACTCCAAATGGTTCAGAAGAAAATTAATTACACACACACGCACGCACAAGAATTTAGCTGAAGTGTAAACAGGAGTTCTTCATAGTAGGTACTGAGTCTGAAAGTACTTTAAAATAGAGACTTAGGAGCCCAACCAAACGCATTGTGCAGTGTCTTTGTCCTAACCAATTTAAAAAACAAATTCAGATAAACAAGCAAAGGTCAACATTACCTACCTATTTGTGTTTTTCAATCTTTAGTTCTTCCCTATTTCCCGCACTCCCAGCAACCACTTGGCTACTGTTTCTATGAATTCAACATTTGTAGATTTCACATATAAATGATACTATGTACTTGCCCATCATTGTTTCCGTCACTTAGCACACTCTCAAGGTCCATCCACGCCTTCACGAATGACACAGTTTCCATTTTTATAGCTGAATATTCCATTGTGTATGTGTGTGCATCACATTTTCTTCACCCATTCATCTATCAACGGATATTTACATTATTTCCGTATCTTGACTGGTGTGAATGTTGTTGCAATGAACATGGGGTACAGGTATCTCTTGGAGATAATGGTTTCATTTCCTTTGGACATATATCTAGAAGTGGAATTGCTGGATCATATGGTAGTTCTGTCTTTGTAATTTTTTTGAGGAATCTCCATCCTGTTTCCAATAACAGCTGCACCAGTTTACATTCCCACCAATGGTACACAAGTGTTCCCTTCTCTCCACATCCTCACCAACACTTAACTCTTGTCTTTTTAATATCAGTCATTCTACAGCTGTGAGGGCATTTGTGGCTTTCATTTGCGTTTCCCTGATGAGTAGTGATGCTGGACATTTTTTTCATGTGTCTGTTGGTTCATCTGCATGTCTTTTTTGGGAAAATACCTATTTAGGCCCTCTGCCCATTTATTAGTTTCTTGTGTATTTTGGATATTAACCCCTTACCACATGTGTAGTTTGCAAGTATTTCCTCCCATCCCACAGGTGGCCTTTTCCTTTTGCTGCTGGTTTCCTCTGCTGAGCAGTTCACTTTGGCATAGTCCTACTTATTTTTGCTCTTGATACTTTTTTCAGTGTCAAATCCAAAAAAATAATTGCCAAGACCCGTATCAAGGAGCTTACTTGCTATGTTTTCTTCCAGTGTTGTCTAGTTCCAGGTCTTACATTCAAGTCTTCAACCTCATTTGAGATGACCTTTGTACATGGTACGAGACAGGGATTGTGTCATTCCACATTACCCAGTTGCCCCAACACTACTTATTGAAGACTAGCCTCTCCCCATTGTGTATTCCTGGTTCCTTTGTCACAAACTGACCAAACATTTGTGGGTTTATTCCTGGACTCTCAATTCCGTCCTTTGATCTGCGTGTTTCTATGCCAATACCATACTGCTTTGATTACTATAGCTTTGTTGTATAGACTGAAATCAGGAAGTGTGATGGCTCCAGTTTTGTTCTTCTTTCTCAATACTGCTTTGGCTATTTGGGGTCTTTTGTGGTTTCATGCAAATTTTAGGATTTTTTTTGTTTCTGGGAAAAGTTCCACTGGGATTTTTATAGGTATTACATTCAATCTGCAAGTCATTTTGGGTAGTATGGACATTCTAACTTTATTCTTCTAATCCATGAGCATTGACTATCTAGGTCTTACATTTCTTATACCCATGTCTTACAGTTTTCAGTGTACAGATCTTTCACATAAACTATTTGATATTAAGGAATTGTTACTATTTTTGGTGTGAAGTTACTACAGTTACTTTTTAAAAAGAAAATGGCTCCTTATCTTTTAAGATATCCACTTATTTGAAATGCTGTTAGATATGATTTACTTCAAAGTAATACAAAGAGGTGGAGTGGAAAAGTAAGCAGAGGTGATAAAAAAAGATTGTTAATATCTATTAAAAGCTAGGTGACAGGGACATAAAGGTTCACTGCACCACAGCGTTTCTTGAAATTTTGAAATTGTCTGTCTTGGTGAGCTGCTTCGCTGGCCCTCAGAACGCAGCCGGCACACAGCAAGAAGTTAGCAAATAATTGATTAACTGAAATGTTCATGCATCTCCTGCCTGATTAACATCACGTACAGGTCCTCTGCCTCTGGAAGCCCATTCAGTACTGGAGATCCTCTCAAATTGCTGAGAGAACCTTTTTCCGCCCCAATCCTGTCTCACTGGCTGCAGCACTAACCCTGCCCTCTAGAAGAGGAGAGGCAAGCCCTGGAAGGGCTTTCACACCAAACCACTCGATTCCAGAGCAGCCTTCATATCAGAATTCTCTCCCCTAGCTAGCTAAGAATGCTTTCATTCCAACATTTCCCTTTACCTCAAAATGTTTGTTCTGCCTCATGAAGAGTAAAACAAGAGTCATATGCACATATATATTATCCATGAATAATTCTTTATTTAAGCGCTCCAAGGATCCTAAACCCTGCTTAAAAATTTTAAATTGCAAAGCACTCCATTCAGTAAAAGCACGTAAAACCCTCATAATTAGGACAATTCATGATAAAGCTCTTACTCTGTGAAATTTATTTTACCCTTTATTACAAAGGCACAGATGTCACCTGAGACCTCAGATAGTGACCCCACTGCATGGTGACGCCACACTGCTGATGTGCGACTTAGTACAGTTATTAAAGCTGATAGTAGTTTTCCATTGATTCGAAAGAAGTTATGTTCTCTCTATAAATAATTAAAAGAAATACTGGACCTTGAGGCCAATAAAGGCCTAACAAAGGGGACCTGAAAATTTCTGTTAAGGGTAGTTACATTATTTGATAGAAGCAAGACTTCAACAGTAGAAGCCTAGTACCCGCCCCAGACCCAGCTTTGCCAAAAAAAACAAAGTAAAAGGAGTTAACTTCTAACAAGCTAAAAAAATACTCTCGTAAGTTCCATAGAAAAGCAGTGCCAAGCTCATTCAGACCACTCCTCATTCCCTCAGTTTCTAAAAACACATCCTTTTGAGGTCAGAAGTCCTGGATTTGGTTTAGACATGGGGGTGAGGAGTCGCAGGGTCCTCCTGGGGCAGGTCCGGGCTGGCAGCCTGCCCTGCCGCCTGCAGGCGGCTCCCCTGGCCCGCTGCCTCCTCCCCCTGCCCCTCGGGCAGCTCTGGGTGGGCCGAGCTCTCCGCTGTCCCAGCAGCGCCTTCCTTCTTCTCTTCCACCAGCCTCTCCAGCCCCATCATCCTGAGATAGTGCAGCCGTTCATTCTTGGGCACAAAAGTTCGAATTGAGGCCTTTCCCCGCCATCCACATAGCACGATGGGACACTGGAGGGTATCTGGTTTCCTGCAAACCAAACGGCTTCATGTAAGTGTTAAGCACCCTCATGACTGCAGCTGAAGAGGTATTAATGCGCAACCTCTCCAAAAACCACCACCCCAAGCCCCGGGAGGCATTTCAGGCTGTGATCCTAAGGAGGGTCTTCTCAAAGAATGTCAGCTTCTTTCCTCAGGTCCTGGTTATTATTAACACAGGGAGCCCTCAGAAAGCTCCCACTGGAAAAACCCCAAAATCTGCAGATTTCATGAGCTTTCATGTTAGAATTCCCAAACACTTCCACCTTCTCAAACGTGAAGCCCTCCCTGCAATGCCTCACACTACTGCCCCCAGGCATCTCTGCCCCATCACCCACACCCCTTTCCAAACACTTGGCCAGCGACGATGGCAGTGGGCTGGGACTGACGCCCATCCTCTCGCTTATCACTCTCTAACCTATTTCCACGTTTTCACTCATTTACTGCAACTAGTAGGGCCCAGTGTTTGTATGGGGAAAAGCACAAGTACTACTGCTGTTTGTAAAAAACCATCTCTGGATCTTCGGATGGTTTTGTGAACCTGCATTCCTGCCTCATACAACGGCGGCCCTTTGTCTCTCGGCCGTCTGCCCATCTGGTAGCAGGCCGCGGCACCCCCACAAACCTCCTGCTTGCCCAACCCAACCCCTCACCCTCGAAAGCCCCATTCTCGGCTTGTCAAAGCGTGGTCCCCACCAGCTCTCCACCGAGCCCCAAGAGCCACACCGTCTGCTCTGCCGGCACTCCGCCCATCAGCCACTCCTTTGCAGCGTCCTCTCCTACATCCACCTCACCACTCCCATTTTTACCGACCTCTCTTCTAAAGCTGGCACATCCCAGGCAAGATCCTGCCACCGCTCCTCTTTCCCCGTACCACCTGTTACCTCGTTGAGCCCACAGTTTTAAATAGGCTCATGAATCCCAGAGGTCTGTACCTGAAACTGCCTTCCCCCTTAATCCCTTAATCTCAAATCCAGCATTTCAAATTTGCTCTGCTGGTGGGTTCTTCCCTCTCACGTCCCATTTTAGGTGACAACTGCTCACCTCACAGACCCAGACACCATCGGGGTGCTCCTTCACCACCCACGATCCAGCCTGTCGGCTCTGCCTCCGGAGGTGTCCTTAAGGGCCCTGGGACCTGCCCCGCCTCCCGCCTGTCCTGCTCTCACCCACAGGGCTGCTGCAAGCTGGTTTCCCCCCGACTTCCACCCAGATGGACTCCAGCTCGGTCATCCTCCAGGAAACGCCTCTCAGTCTCCCTCCCCCATTCCGAGTCCGACCAAATGCCCCCTTCCCAGAGACCCGCCCGGGGCTCTCCCCAAGCCCCCCTCCAGCCCCCTACCATTTCAGTCTCCTTTTGGAAACACGATTTCATTTACAAAGAGGTAGTTAGCCGAAGCGATACCGGTCTCCTGGGCCCACCAGGCCCGAGCTGAGGTGCTCCGGCTCCAAGCAGCCACCTGAGTAATCAACCCCGTTTCTGGCAAGTGTGGACCACTGAGCCCCTGAGGCCTCCTGTGACAGGCTGGGGACACATGCAAGCAGCGCGGAGCAGCAGTCCTGGTGTGGTGGGGCCTGTCCCCCAGCATGTCCCCTCCCCGCCCTGCACCACCACTGCCTGGCGCATAATAGGAAATCAACAACCACTGGTGAACCCTCAGGAGTCGAGAGAACTGGACTTCTCTTAGCTGCTCACCTGGGGCTTATTCAGCTTAAGCCAGAAATCAGAATTGGACTTCTAAGGCACGGAAAGTAAGTATCATGCATTTTATTATCTAAGTAAAAAAACATATTTGGCCTGATCTGAATGTTTTATAACAAAGTACCTTTGTGATGCTAATGAGAATGGTATTTCAGTTCTAAGATTTTCATGAGACTATTCTGAAGGGAACATTCCTAAAAGGCTTCTATGACCGACCACCGAAGCCCCCCCACCCCCCACTGACAAGAACATGGCAGGAGGACTCACTTACGTGGGGTCCGGCTCATACTTCAGGACAATGCTCCCCTTGGCTGGAAGAGAAACAGACATGTGTTGGCCAAGCTTTCAGTCAGCGGTGCCTTGCTGGGCATGTCTGCGTGCCCAGCTTTGGGGAAGGGAACAAATAATCTACACTCTCAGTTTTCAGGATCTAGACAGAGAAAAGAGGGCTTTCTCTTTAAATTCTCTGTATTTCTCAAAATATGAAGCCGCCAGCCAGCTAAGCACCACCTGGGGCAGCCAAGACAACTTGGGAGGTACCAAGTCAGACGATTCGGGGATGCTGGTGAAGCTGCCGAACAAGTCCGTCTCAGAAGCAGGAGTGTGGGGATTAACTGGTGGCTAATTCTCAAGAGTCAGGGTGTGATAATTGCTCCAGCTCCCAAGCACAGCAGGGAACACATAATCTGCCATAAATTATACCGCAATCTGCTAAATGAAGGATTAAAAGAAAACAGAAGACAAGTGGCTCTCCCACCCTTCAGAAGCAGCCCTCATCCTGTGCAGGACTGCCCAAGGGGACTGCAGGAGACCCACCCCGCAGCGTCGTCTGCTCCTCGGGCCTGCAGTCCCGTGTGCAAGTGAGACTGTGATCGCAAAACTGCAGTCACTCATCTGCCCAGTTTTCATCAAACTGAGCCAGAAACATTGAACAATAACTTATAAAAAAACAAAAAACAAAATTTCCCTCATTTGTGGAGTATAACAACGAAGCAAAACTGAAGAAACAAAACAGCAGCAGACTCACAGACTCCATGAAGGGACTAGCGGTTACCAAAGGAGAGGGGTTGGGGAAGATGGGTGGGGAGGGAGGGAGAAGGGGATTAAGGGGCATTATGATTAGCACACATAATGTGGGGTGGGGGGCATGGGGAAGGCAGTATAGCACAGAGAAGACAAGTAGTGCCTCTATAGCATCTTACTATGCTGATGGACAGTAACTGCAATGGGGTATGTGGGGGGACTTGATAATATGGGTGAATATATAAGATTGTGTATCAATGATACTTTAATAAAAATAAATAAATAAATACGCAAGCAAGCAAGCAAGCATGAATGAAATGAAAGACAAAACTATAATCCATGGTGGCACTATTTTTATTCTTAGGTAAAAATGTCACCAGAATGATTGAAGTGGAAGTTTATGAATATAAAAGCAGCAATATGATCCATGATCTATTCTAGCTGGCTGGCAAAGCAGAAGCAGCTGATGGCAAGACTCTATTCCACTTTATTGGGGCTGATTACTACAATACTCAGAACCAGCAGCCTGTGCGGGTTGATCTCCAGCATCTTGAGACACAGACAAACCCCAGCACCAGGACCTGCCCTTTGTTTCCTTGTGGGCCCTTCCCCGGCTGCCTGCTGGGAGGCCTGGCCCTCTGGCTGGTGGGCTGGCCAGGCCCCAACCCCTGCCCAGATTGAGTGTGGGCCTCCACCAGGGCCTGGGGAAGTAGAGCAACCCCAGGGGTGTTTCCTCAAAGCCCTCTGGAAATGGACAGTCCGTAAAAAGAAAGGCATAATATATTAAAATACAAAACCGAGGAAGCTCCAAAAAGCAGAGTACTTGTGTTTTTATGGCCTTTATAAGGATAAGTTATGCCTCTATGCGAGTCAAACTGCTTACCCATGTCCTTGGCTTGGCTGTACGCCTCACTGCTAAGTTTTCTAAAAAATGGATTTTCCTGGGTTAGTAGAATTTTAACATCTTCCATTGACACAGTGATAATTCTTGAATTAATAAATGGATACAATGTGTATATTCCCTGTGGGATAAAGAGAAGCCACCCTTATGATGGTTACAGTGAGCACCCATTTCAGGGCCTTCCAGCAGTGCTGTCTGGCCCTCGTCCCCCCACAGCCCCGGGGCAGGAGCCTCACCCCCGCCACTCAGTGTGGGGTCAAATGGCTGGAGATGCCAGTCCAGCTTGAAGCACACAGACCCATAGAACTGACTCAGAAACAGGCTCAAACCCACTTCCGTGGACTGCTTCATGTTTACTCGTGGCCAGCGCCGTCCAGGCTGTCCCCACCTTACCTCCTGTGCTAGCCGGAATGCACAGTCAAACTCTTCTCCACTGTTATTCCGACACCAGACTTTTATCCCAGTGTTAATAACCTGTGAGTGAAAAGCAAGATGAAACACACACATAGGTCAATCAAGCTAATCAATTTAAATCAGCCCTTCCACGACAAGGAAGCAGAGCTGTAGGGAGCTGCGACACGGGGCAGACAAAATAAACAACCTCGGGAGTCACAGGACTAATACCAGGGGTGGGTTCTTGTGGCCTGACCACCACTCTCAGATGGCTCTGGATTATGTGCCTTACATTGACAATTACCACAGCAGAAACTAACCCAGGGCCACACACAGTCCCTGGGCTCTCAGGGGCAGGGATGCTGTCACCTGGGAAAACCTACGTGGACACCCAAGAGAGGAGAGTAAGAAGGGCAAAAATAAGGTCTTAGTATTGTTAGGAAAATGCTTCAGACCTCAGGGGCCTCGGACCACCCCTAGAGATCTCTGCACTGAACAAATGGAAAATAGTTCAGGAAAACAATACAGCAAATGAAAATGGGACTGAAGAGTGGAGAAATTCTAGGGAAGATGGAAAGGACGAGTAACTGCAAGGACCTGCATGAGCAGCAGTGATCCCCGCCCTGGGCTGCCCCCATGATATGAATAGCAGCGAGGCTGTGGAGCCGGAACGCTGGGGCAGAGGCGGGCGACCGCGCCTGCCCCCGGAGCTGAAACCATGCGGGCGTGTGCTGTTGCCAAGCGCCCCTAGGCAGGCGGGCACACGCCTGGCACCATCACGCAGCGCACCTTCATCCTCTCACTGTTGTTCAGGAGCACGTTTCTCAGCTCCTTTGAGACCATGTACAGCTGCCTTTTCTTCCCTTCCGTAGTTCGAGTTAACAAATTCATCTTCGGGAATGAAGGATCCAAAGCATAAAATTTCCTATAAATAAGACAGAAGGTTTACAGGAGTTTAGTTCAAAATTTGACACATGGTCTCTAAGCAACTTCTCTCTCCCCACCACAGAACTCGGCTTCTAAGACTGTGGCGTAAGAGCACCCTCGCTCTGCAGTGGACCCCCATCCTCTACACTTACCCTGCCTCACCCAAAACTGCCTGCCCACTGTTATTTGAGGCACAACTAGATCAGAGACCAACGCTACCAACAGCAACTTCCCTCCTTCAACTGCTCCTCCAACCCAATGACCTGACCTGAGAATGCCTGCAGCTCAGAGATGTGCGGGATTCTACAAATGTGTGCAAAGGACCATTATCCACAAGGCAACCTAAGCAGCTGCTCTGCTCCATGTACAGGAAGACGTAATGAGTAACAGATACACCCCAACTGTTGCTCTAAGCCCCTTGCCTCTCTGTTCTGCCTGGAAATTCCCAATTAGGACTCCCACCTCCCACCCAGATCCACCAGTCTTCATTACCTTAACAGGAAGCCCCCACGGGCAGCTTTGGCCACTGATTTCAAACCTCAGCTGAGTAATTTACATTCGGAGTCACAGCCTGGAGTTTCTCCATCTCTCTAAATTCTCTCCCAGTGGGCAGTTTCGTTCCTCTGATTATTGCCCACCTCAAACTGAAGGACAAGCACACCCCCTTGAGTTCCAACCAGCTCTAACACACAGTTAAAAAGGAAACCAAGGTGCTACACAGAGCTAAATAATAACCTACAGTTAAGTGTGACAAGGTATGTGTCTACAACTCCACAGGATATTTCTTTAAGAATTAGAAAAGGGTGAATTAATCCTTACTGGATAGGTGGAAATAACGGGTCATCTTCAGGAATAAACACAAAAGGATCTTCTTTAAATCCAAATAACTTCATCTTCTTAGAAGGGGGAGGTCTAAGGAGGGAACCAGCTGAGTAAGTTAACCTGTAATCTGAGTAATAATGCGAGACACTGAAAGCATGCTCTGCCCCTTGCACCCCACCCCTGTCCCCAGGTCTGTGCAACATGGGGCTTCCTACACAAGGCCCCGCAGGAAGTGGGTGTTCAAGCTCTCCCTGCACAGACCCTGCCAGGGCACAAGTGCTGAACTGCACTGGCCAGCCCAGGTCTTGCCCTGCCCACTATAAGGCCACTGCCAAGTGGCTGCGGGACTCCGTTCACCTGAGGGGCGGGCAGACCCTAGAAAGTTAGGGGCAGGACGTCCCCCTTCCTCTTACCCACATACGCCATCTTTCTTGTTTCCGTCATTCTCTAGATTCTCAGTCCTTTCAACCACTTCAGCATCACCTGCTCCAGGGACTGGTTTCCTCTCCAGCTCAGAGCAGCCGGCAGCCTTCCCTCCCGGGGGAACTGCGGGACTGGGCTGCACAGGTCCCCTCAGCTCTGCAGACAGCCCCTGCAGCTGCAGGGCGAGGCAAGTTCGTCGGCACTCAGAGAGCAACCTTCAACAACACCCAGCTCACAAAATCATTCTTCACTGTTTTCCTACATCATTTTAAGTATAAAAGACTATCCAAATTTTTTAAAGTATCTTAAATCTATCTGCTATAATTCATGGGCACCATTTCTTAAGATCAAAACTGATTCTACCTGAATCCTACAGAAAGCACATGCAGCCTGCTTCCTAATGGAGGCCGACAACGCAGCCAGCTTGTCTTTGGTCAAAAAAGCCCCTGTGCATCTGCTCTGTGAGGCACACTGAGGGACATGAATGAGTCACACACTGGCCCTCAAACAGGAGGCAGGTCTGAAAAAACGAGGCCTTCAGTAACTAGCCCACGAGGGCAGGGAAAACCCATGGGGCACCTGGGCAAACTGCCATGAGGCCTGAAGAAGGGGGTCCCTCGAGGGACCAGGGAGACAGTGGCTGCGTGGCAGATCAACTTCTAAACTGGGGCGAAAGCTTCGACCTGTCTTTGAGAACAAGCAAAAACATTTTACTTAAAGCTCTTTATATTATCCTTTCTATAAAGTCTTACACAACAAATAATGCCACCTGTCCCTTCTAACAAGTCACAAGATGGGTACAAGCAATGACTCTCAGTCCCCGAGAAGTAGAGCACTTGAGCCCAGGAAGCCAGCCTGTTCCCCACACTTACAAAGCTTTCAGCGCGCTGGCCACTGAGTCTCTGAAGTTGTGGAGGCTGTGCAAGCAGCACGGCTTCCCAGAAAATACACCTTACTTACACAGAAAAGAACGAAGAACAAGACCACTACCCAAATCCTCCACCATTTCTATCCCCACGTCCACTTCTGCAACAGCTGCCTGCCTGGTCAGAGCCCATCTCAAGGAAGCTGTTCCAGCTCCATCTCTGTGATCTAAGCTCGCTTCCTTCAAAACGCCCAGAGCGCTTTCTCAGAACGGCTTACCCTGGCTTGAATTCGAGCTCCGGGTTTACAGGCCTTATCCCTTCACCTAGATGACGACACCCTGAGGAGTAGGAGCCTATCTCAGCTATCGGCATGGCCTGGCACACCAAGCTGTGCCGGCTCAAAGAGCAGGAGACCCAAACACATTTCCTCAATGAAGTGAATCAGGAACTGACTGACATGACAGAAAAGGAGAGAAGTACTAATTTTTAAGTGAGTAAATGACACCAAGTTGTTCTAAAAAGTAAGACACCCCATCAGAGAGGCAGGAAAATGGAAAAGTTCAAAACCCACTTATCAACATACAGTCACATAACAAAGACATCAGTACAGCCCCAAATGCAAGGAAACCTGACGTGCACCTGTAAGACGCTCTAACCCAGGCTGTCAGCAGCCACCAGCATGGGCGCCTGACCACTTCCAAGGGGACACATGCAAGGCAGATGCACCCTAGGGTGTGACACTCACACTACCTCCAAAACTCAGTATGGAAGCATGTAAAACATGAGTAACTGATCTTATTACATGAAAATAACACTTGAAGTACATTGGGATAAATAAAACCTTAAAGTGATTATCACCTGGGGTTTTCTTGTTTACTTTTTTTAAATGCGGCTGCAGAAAACTAAGTAGCCCATGTGACTCCACTGGTTAGCACTGCTCTGAGCCCCACAGCTCTATTCCTGACCAGAGAAAAGGGACAGAGTGACGTCAAGAATGCCATGAAGACCCTTTCAGCCTCCATGTGAAACACACCCTCCCTGACACAAACACTGTGCAAGTGTGTGTTTCAGCTGCACATTCACATGTTAATCCAGCTGCCATGTCTCGAGAACTGCTTCCTTGTTTCTCCAAAGTCTAAGCATTATGTGTTCTGACTTTCCAGCATGGCTCTGAAAGAAATACAAACTGGAGACTGATTGGAAGCCATGCTCTAAGACTATGGTAGGCTGACATACAAAGTCACACACGGTGCCTGAGGACAGCGCACACTACACAGCAATGCCACGTCCAGGCTCATAAGGTTGCTCTTCTGCAGCTTCTGTGCTTCATGTTCTCCCTTACTATGGCCAGGAGACAGCTGAGATGCATCACCACAGGACAGGCCCTATTTCCTTCTCAGCCAGGCCTGGACAAAGTCCTTCATTATCCCTCAGGGCCAAGGTAAAGATGGACTGACGTGAGGTCAGCAGAGTTCTGTCCATCTGCAATGGCCTGGGAATCAGAGCACAGAAGCTAGCCTGGGGCTCTGATTCGAAGCCATAGAAAGGTCTTTATGGCTTTTCACTTTTTACCAAAGAATTGGACTTAAGATGTATAAGAAATGCATTCCCTAAACTGCCTTTCCACTCATTTATCTTTTTACAAAATTGCTTCTTTTTGGAAAACTCAAAAATTTAAAGGAAATCCCCCACACACACACTCGGGCTCAACCCTTCTCCATCCCCAAAAACCATCCCACTACCCCTGTCAGCTTCTGCTTTAACTGCAGTAAAGCTCACACAGTAAACCCCACTATGCATGAACATTCACCTTTGGGGGGCGTTTATTCCATGGCATTGAAGATTTCTTCACTAACACTGCCACAAAGAAGCCTCCAGTATTTTGATGATGTGGTAATATTCTAAGACTAACAACAAAACAAAACAAAAAACACAATTCACACATTTTAACTGATCCAAAATACATTCTTTCAGTATTAAGACAAACTTCATAAAGATGATCTATGACAGAAAAGTCAAGTCTTGTTGTAAGTATCCACACAAACCTCACTTGCAGAATAGCCAACAGGTGGGAACAGTTAACGCAGGATCCAAAGTATTAGCACACAGGCTCTACCCGTGTTCATCGTTTACAGATGCTCCCCACCAACAGCTAAGGGCCACGAGAACTGGTTTGCTGTGATGGCCACATACCCGAGGTCAGCCACGGGCACAGACCTTACAGAGTATGAAAGCCGGTCTCCCCACCGCCCCAAAATGCTGAGCTCCACACACCCACCAGCGCTCCAGGTGCATGGCCTCTAACTCTCCCAGGTCCTGTGGCGGGAACATGGTGGGCCGGATCTGTGCGTGTCTGCTGTGCGGAACATCGTCCCACCTTGCAAACCACTGCCCGTCTTTCGCCATGACCTACAAAATGAGGGGGGTTCTGAATCACCAGCGCTAGCCCGCAAGAATTACGGGGTGTGAGTACAAAGGCTCCCCAACCCAATAAATGGCAACTCCCATTTCCCTCCTAAGTCAGGAAGACTGTTTGCAAAGATAAAAATGAAATCATCTTCTATTCCATAAAATAGGGCAATCATTTTATAAAAGAGCATTTTTTGTGTGGGTGTTTTTTTTTTTTAAACAAGTCTAGACTACTTTCGGTTTAAAACTGAAAAATGAATTGTTTCATATTGGAAACAAAGCTTGAACTCCAGCCAATAAAAGAAAGAAAGCAAAGCTATACCAATGGGGATGAAAATAAACAAAGCTGGTTTCTAACTGCGTGAAAACCAGGAAAACTTTTCCAGTGCCAGAGAAAAGCATCTGTATGATACTACTACTTGTCAATAATTTTGAAATTAATTCTACACTACAGAACCAAGCTTAGTATTAATTTAAGTTACCCAAACATGGATGCTTTAAAACATTCATGACTATGACGAGCCTGGGCGTCACACCTACTCTTTTGAGCCAGCGTCCTCATGGCAGGATTACCTTCCAGTGCGAGATCCCCGGCATCCATTTCAACCCCGGCAGTTCAGAAGACACATCAGCAAGCTCCAAAGCACCTATGCACCAACAAACAACAGACTTTTTGTCATATTATGCCCAGTGAAAGAAACTGGGTGCAGAATATTGCATACTTCATGGTTCTATTTATAGGAAGTGTCCAGGCAGGGCAAATCCACACAGAAAGACGAGTGGTTCCTGGGGTGGCAGTGGAAGGAGGGGTGGCTGCAAACGGGAAGGAGAACTTTCTGGGGTGGCAGGAATGGTCTAAGACTGGCCTGTAGTCAGGACTGTACAGCTATTTAGTACAACCGAGCTGTACACTCAAAACGGGTGAATGCTACACCATGTAAACTGCAGCACAATAAAGCTGGTGAAATAAGGAGAGTTGCAGAGTCCACAGTGCATCTAAGACTCACTCCATGGAGAAGGCGGCCTGGAATGCAGCACGAGGCTAGGTCCCACCCACTCCTGCTTTCTAGACACATACCAATTATGATTTTTTTTTTGGACATGACTTTATGTCCTGCATGGCTTCATGTCCAACAAACATCCCAGAACCAAAAAGCAACATTTCAGGTGAACTGCGACATTTTTAAACATTCAGTTTTAGACCCATTAGTTTTCTAAAACTAACAAGACAACAGTCCAGTTTTAAAAACACTGTGTCTACAGTAGCAGTATTAAAGAAGCCATAGATGGGTCCATTATAGCAAACCTGTCAAATGGACTACATACACACCAGCGTGGATGTGAGCCTCACAGAGAAGAAAAGCCAACACCCACGGAAGCTATGGTCAAAAGAGAGAAAAACAAAGCAGAACCCCCAAGGCAGAGGTCTAAGCAAAAATCCTTTGACAAGTACTATACTGACTTCTACTTTTAAGCTGAATATTCTTACTTTTAAAAGCAGACACTAAATAACAGCACAGGTTTACAGAACCTGGTTTTCTCAATCAAGCACCAAGGCTCAGCAATAACTTCTAGCCAGCATTTGCAGAGCAGATGTTTATCGGCCACCCTTCCTCCGGCTAAGCCAAGTACTGTAGGTGGGACACAGCCCACGTGGCCCAAATGCCCAGCACCTGCCCGGTAGGTGGCTCACAAGGGTCGGTTCGCCACTGAGGCTGCGCCTAACATGACGCTGGACAGGGTGGAGCTGAAGAGTCTGCAACATGGTCTGATACAAACACATGCAAAAAATGTCTGTGACAACAAACCTAGAAGGAAACCTACCTGCCCAGTAAGAATGTAATTACAGAACAGACACCACAGCTAAGTTTCCTAGGAAATGGCATCACACGTAATCCCTTCTCACCAGCCTTCTGCAATAAAACACTACCAAAATGTGGAGACAAAGACCATCCAAAGAACACTCAGACACCACATCTTTACTAGGCCAGCATTAAGTATAGCAAAGGAGAAACAAGTGCATCTTAGATTCAGGCCTAAAGGAACCCAAAGGTGTGAATGAGGGCTGACTACAGAGCACACGCAGTCCGCCACTGCCCGGGAAGTGTCACTGGGCGGGCCAAGAGACGGCGGGGGGGGGGGATCCCACCTCAGGAAATGCACATGTGTTTCAGTATGTATGCTTCAACTTCATACACACACGTGCAGGAAATCCCGTAGAATTTTATTCTGGAAACATAGTATGAAATTACTCATTATTTTCTTTAAGGAGAATATGATGGGAATGGTAACATTTCAGTGAAAACAAAGAAGGAAAAATATTTTACATCAAAACATATGGCAACTGTTGTTTCAGAACATTTCAGACAATCTATCCAATCCCTCAGAATAAAACAATGTGGTAAGACCTCACACCCACTATGGTGACTATCAAAAACCCAGAAAACAACAACTGCAGGGAGATGTGGAGAAACTGGAGCCCCCGTGCACCGCTTGTGAGAATGCAGACCGGACAGGGCTTTGCAAAGCAGTACCAACTGATGCACAGTCACCACACCAGCTGGCAGTGCACCCGAAGAACCGAGAGGAGTCGGGGGGCCACCTGCCCAGCTGTGTTCACGGTAGCAGTTACCTGCAGCAGCGAAAACGTAGAAGCAACCAAGTGTCTGCCGATGGATGAACAGGTGAGCAAAACATGGTTACACACACAATGGGGTATTTTAAGCCTTAAGAGGAGGTAACTGGAGTAGTCAAATTCAGAGGCAGAACACATGATGGTGGAGAGGGGAGAATGGATCCAGAACTTCAGTGTCTTAAGATAAGGAGCTCTGGACTGGCTATACAGCACTATAAATCTACTTAATATTACTCAAGTATTTAAAAATAGTTAAAGTGCAAAATTTTAAGTTAGATATCTCAACCACAACTGATTTTTTTTTAAACAAGTGAGATAAGGATCTGACAATCTTTCAAACTTATGAGAAAATGGGCAAACCTCATAATTTATGAAATACAAGAAATCCATTTTTAATGTGTTCTTAATGAGGAATTTCTCATTTCAGGGTTTATAGGCTAATCACATAAGCAAATGTCCACAAAAAAGTCTACAAGAATACTTTGCAAAGTACACACTCTTAAAAGACCTGTCATGCATGCGTACCTTCACTCTTTTCCAGTAAGGATGCTATGACGGCTTCATCTTCAACGGGGTTGAGTGAACACGTGGAGTACACCATCCTGCCGCCTTCTACCAGCTGCTCCGCGCCTCGGGTTGCAATCCGCAGCTGCAAGCTAAGGCCAGACAGCCGGTTACCCCAAGACTGAACACAGCCAGACAGCACACCCCTTACAGCATGTATTTGTTACACGTTTATAACAAATTTATGATAAAACATAAAATATCCTAGGTAAAATGAACAATTCCCATAAAAAAAACTGCAAGGTTCTGAATGAAGAGTAACCTGTATTACAAAAGGAGTTTCATGTTAATAAAAAAAGTACCTATTTACATACACAATGTTTTTACTGTGCTGTTAACCTTTCCCAAGATGACAACAAGCAAAGCATAAAGCTGATTAATGACTGAATATATTAGGTGAATTTAACTATTAAAAAGCCTCCACATTTATACAAATATTTTACTTTTCTTTCTGTGAACATTTCTGTAACCCTTAGGACATTCTAATCATGACTGTTTCACACAAAAAATAAGTATTTAGCAGAGAGAACAAAATCTGATAGAGTTATTTATGGTGAAAACTCATTAGTACACCATAGAACATCCACTGTAATACATGTAAGACTGTATCACTTTAATATTAAACAAAACAAGACTACAAAGCTCTGTAGACAGTACAAACTATTCAAAGCAGGTTAAGTTAAAAATGCTTATGCAAAGAAAAACACGACAACATACTAGACATTACAAAAATTATCGTTGAGTTTTTCTTTTCCTTTTAAAGATTTTTCACATTTTTCTTTAAAGACGATCAAAATATATTTCTAAGACATCAAAATGTTAAACAAAATAATTCAACACAAAAGAACAGAAAACAGAATGATTAGTAATTAAATGGTCATTTCATGGAAAATATGTTTGAAATGTTGAATAAAATTGTTATATAATAGTCACTTTTAATAAATGTGTACCTGAAATGTATACAATCTTCAGTTTACTACTCCTAAAAGGTTTTTAAAAGTAATTGCTTCTGATATATAAGTAACCCCTCTTAAAGGTAGCCATTAACACTCTGATGCTTATAGTCAGTCAATTAAAGATCTGGATGCTCAGTTAGCTAATTCAACAACAAATCTTTACTCATCTACCTGCCAAACAGTGCTACTAGTTATAAAGTGTTACTTACCCATGCAGCTGCAAGCTATTTAAGGTGGTCCACTTTTTCCAAACATCAATGTTTTTTCTCATAGTACCATCTCCACTGGAAAGAAAGATACTTAAGAACTGAAAGGTACATAGTTAGAGATCAACAAATACACCATAATCAAGCTAAGATACAAAACAGGTACTATTATTACAAATGCCAATTAGAAAACTACCTTAATTCTCACCAGCTACAATCAACTTTCTATTACCGTTTTTAGGACATTCTAACACATTAAACTTTGAAATAATACTACAATTTTCAATTCAATAAAGATGACTGATTTGAAAATGAAACCTCATCAAAACTTAGATAGCAATTTACTTCCATTAGTGAGAAATAGTAAGGAAAATTAGTTTTCAGACCTAGGACACACAACCATGAATACATGTAAGACATTTTTATCCTGCTTCTTAGAAACTCAGTTCATCAAAAGTAGCATTTTAATCAGAATTACATGAATAATGATAAACTTACACTCATACAGGATTTTCCACAGCAAACTCAATTAAGCTAATTTAATTTCTTCATGATTTTTCTATGTATCACATTTATCTACTTTTACTTAATGGAAATTATTTTCATGAACCTTTTATAATACAGTCTCAATCAATTAATCTTTCTGTTGATATCTAACTTTCTTTACCCATTATTTCTGGGCAGTTACTGCATCTGTTGGCTTTCCTTGTAAAATTTCATTTTCCCTGGGGTCATGTCTTGAGGTGAGGGGACTGCAGGATGGAAATGTCCTGAGATAGAATGGCTTTCAAATGACACTCCTCACTTGTGTATGGTGGCTTAAAACCCTACCACACTTTTAGGAATTTCCTCAGCTTACATTCTACTCAGTGCTTGTAAGGTTACTTCATTCTCACAACGTGACACCCGAAATGAGTCATGGTTGTGATCAAAAGAACACAGGGGTGGGAGAACATCTGATCCGAAGGAAAATTAGAAAATTACAATCTGGACAAAAATGCATGTAGTTCATGACCCATTTAAAATATTACTTTAAGGGGTATTCTTTCAGGTATTTGAAAGCTCAGTCATATGCAGGGGTGGCAGTTACAATTTCAAACTGAGTTTGGCCACCAGCAGTCAATCTGCTACTTGTTTGATGTATAAACACTGTATCCTGTGATAATAAAGCTTTGTGGCAGTTTTTGTACTTTAGTCTCAACAAAGTCATGTGTTCAGAAGGTAACAAACACGTCAGTCGATCATCACCTTATGTCACTTCCACTGGGGACTTAAAAACACTTTTAGTTTTATTCTTTTCCTCTTGGAAAAGCTCATGTTATTTACTTACACCATGAAATTCTTTCACAGGAAAATTCTAAAACTCTAAAATTTACATGTAAAATTTGAAGAAGGTGTATGTACAAATATAGATAAAATGAATTTCTCAAATGTTTGAGTTTCTAAATTTCACTGTGCTAAATATAAGACCACAGAAGTCCAATGTGATCAAGCTTTCATCTGTAACAAAGTATCTTACACACGTGCCAGACACTATGGATATAAATATTTGGGATGAGCAAACCACTCCAAGCAATAATATCCTGAAATGACCTACAATGCGAGCTTATGATGCTATTTCCGACCAGGTATTTCTTCATACCTCTTCATAAGACAACATATAAAACCCTCCCTTCCCATATCTGTTCTGCCCATCGGCTGTGCTGCTTATCACTAAAATTCATAGTGTCCATTTCTGACTGAGGCTTACAATGTCTCTGTCTTCACAAACTGTCACAGAACAGTATATACAATTTTGTGTGTGTTCACGTGCAAGTTCATTTTAGTCTTTGATTTGATTTCTTTAACGGATTTTGGGCTTTCTAGCCTCTTAATATAAATACCTGCAAGGGACATCACATAAAATGCGATCATAGAAGAGAATCTCTTTCCTTCCGTTCACATCTATTTGGAGCCTCGGTATGCTGGATGCATCATGGTTGACCACCATGATACAAGGGCTGCTCAACCTTTTGGCCTGGTGAACGAGCAAGTAGCAGCGTTTGTTGTCCACATCATTCGCAATGACAAATCCCTCTGCGAACAAAAATCGGTGTGTCAGGGGAAATGGCACACAAGCAGAGTAACTTCCTGAAATATGTAACCTCTCGGCTAGAGAGTGAGGCAGCACTCCACCAAAGTCAAGCCCCAAGCTTAAGATTTGCCAGAAACATGTAAGGGATCCAAATACGAACTGGGTGGCTCAGCATGGATTTTGTTTTATTTATTTTGTTTTATTCAAAACCTTAAGATTCATTTGTCCACTTTTATTTTATTTATTTTTATTTTATTTTATTTATTTTTTTATTGAAAACCTTAAGATTCACTTGTCCACTTTTCATTCTGTCCCAATTATTGTACCAAAAATATCTTTCCTATCATTAATAACAATTGAAAGGGAGGATGAGAAGAGAACACAAGTTTGTGCAACAACAGAATCATCTGACAAATGTCTGAAACCCTGCACGTGAGCTGGGGACCCCTGGGCGCCTGGTGCTGAGTGTCCCTGGGAGACTGACCGCACCCCTGGCTAAGAACTACTGTGGCCCCTGGGCCGCCTCTCCTAACTGCTTCCTTTCACCTCCAGCAGAAGGGCAAAAACACTGCCTTTCAAATAGGCAGCAAGTGACCAAAAGAGAGGAAAAAAAAACAATGTGAAAGTATTCCTACTGAAAATTCAAACTGCGATCTTCCTACTATGGCTTAGCACAGAAACACCATTTGCTTGTCAAGTCACTCCCCAGTCACAAATGTAATAATGTGTTGATGTGACAACTGGTGACAGTGGTGTGCAAAATGTCCAGTCCCACTTTCAGAGAGAAAACCCATCTGCTTGTCACAGGCAGCTTCCAGACCCAGTCAGCAGGCAATAGCACAAACTTCCCCCACCATGACCCACCAAGCAGCATTCCTACCCTCTAAAAGTCTAGTTCAATGCGTACCTGGAAAAGGGACACTCATGTCAGCATGCAGCATTTCAATTAACTGTGTGGTCTTTGACCCAGGTGCTGCACACATATCTAGGATCTAACAAAAAGCAAGAAAATGCTTGAGATTTTTTAAGAAATCAAACATGCTATATTTAACTTAAAATACTTTTATGAGTTATTCTAGTATGCTGATTCCTATCTGAGGCTTAAATATATGTCTTTATAGACTATAACATGATATATTTAACTTACAGGGACCTTATAAAAACACAACACCCCTGAATTACAGAATGGTAATTCTCTCCACAGGGGATGGGAACAGAATGGCAGCAGAAACCAGCAAAAGAAGTAAATCTAGGGATGAACTAGTAAACATAATTAGTGTGTAACGATCATAACATCCTACTAAGGGACAAAGCTTCCTGGGCTCAAACCTCAGCTTAGTCACTTATCAGCTCCATAACCTTGAGCTAGTTAACTTCCACTTTTCTTCGCCTCTTTTTCCTCATCTGGAAAAATGGGGACAGTGGTAGTATCTAACCTCACAGGGAAATGTGGATAACAAAATGAGTTAATTCACAAAAAGAGCACAGAACAATGCATACCAATACATGCTCATTATGATTTTCAATCTGATACAGTCTATTAAAACCACTGAATATAGTCAGTGTAGTAAATTACTAAACTTTAAAAGAGAAGAAAATAGTTATGAGTTGTAAAATTTAAATAGGACAGAATGAAAAAGACAATCAGAACTAAAATACGTATCATTCTCTATCTGAAGTAAAAAGGGAAAAAAACTAGATTAGTTACATTAAAATAAAGATCTCAACAAAGAGGCACGAACACTGAGGCACACTACCTTATGGGGACGGGGAACGCACTGCCTTATGATGGGCATGTGCGTTCGGCACTACCCACTGAGACCTACTTTAGATGCAGTACCTTGTGATGGGGATGCGCATTCAGCAAGAGTGGTGGAATCATGCTAACAGCTTCCTGACGACTGATATTTCCCTGAGGAAATAATAAATTTTTAAAAATCAGCAACAATATTTAAAAAGGCAGAAAATTTCAACATTGGACTTTATTTCCAATGCACCAAAAGTAGACCAGACAGTCATCGTACACACAAGAGCACAACCACAGGACAGGTTTTTACACCAGTGGATAAACAGTTGCTCTCTAAAGACCAAGTAAGAACGACCATCAATTGCAAACTTACTGTCAGAATATTAGAAATGCAGATATAATACCGCATTTTATAAAACAAAGGAGATTTTAAGCACACATAGCCCCAGCTCCTCATCTTAACAAAATATGAAGTTGGATGAGCATTTCTCAAAGGCAGACAATGGTACCGAAATCCCTTCAGCAACAGGCAGCCAACAACAGGCGCGCAGGATGGCAAGTCACTGCCAGAAGCTCTCCAGCCAGCCAGCCTGCCAATTCTACCTCCTAGCCTCCTCTGTACTCAGGAGCAGCCCAAGTCTGCTTTCTCTTCCTGACATTGCCTCTGAAAGAAGAGGAAGACAGCCACTGCTCCTATCTTTCATTCTCTATGATAAATACTCAAATTCTTAAGCCAACCATCCTCTAGACCTTTGTTAGGGGGCCAGGGCAGCTGTTAAATATATGACTGTTCATATTCAGATAAATTCCTTCAATGAAGTCCAGAACTTGCCTCAATCTCAATTCCATTTTAATAGCCTTGAAATCAACTGCTCTAAAACAACAGTAGTACTTTTAAAACCTATAAAACATCAGCTACCTGGAGACTTCTGCTCCATTACAATCTGTGTTTTTTATACTTGAACAGCCATCCCAGCAGCCAACAGCTCACCTTATCCTTATGCATCTGACTCCCAGAACCTAAACACAGACTTACATTCACACCTGGGAATTTTCATCTCATGGGTTTCTGGCCAGCAATGAGTCTGTGAAGACGATTTGCCTCTTGATTGACTCACCAGGCACACAGACTCCAAGCCTGTGGTCACACCTGTGATCTGATAAAACTGCCTTCTGTTTTCATGTAAGTTTTCAATTAAAGGATCAAAGTTGGATGGAGACATTTTGAGTCACTAGAGCTGTCAGTCACTAGATCCATAAACATGCTTGGAAGAGTTTTGCAACCAGCTTTGAATAACCCAGAGTATCACATGCTGCTGAATCCCGATCAAACACCAGGACTGCCTCCCTTCCATGTACACCACCTACAATGAAGTCCCATCTCATCTGCCTTTCAAAGCCACCAAAGCCAGGTGTCTCACTGCCTGCCCAAATGTGTGTCATTCCACTCCCCACTAACCCCTGCTCTGTTCAAGTTCGAACCTCAGTTGTTCTCTTCGTTTGCTGACCTTCCGTCCAGACTCAAAGCTGGCCAGAGAATCCCTTCTTGTACTGGCCCAAGTACAGAACTGAACTGGGCAGTGGCAGTGCTCCGTTCTGCTCACTCCTTACTACTGGTGTGGGTGAACGGAAAGCCAGGCAAACACAAGTCCAGTTTACCTAAGTGGACAGAAAGCCACAATGGCAGGAACAGCTGTGGTCAAGCAGAGGAGAGAACTGGGTGAGGGTGGGGTTTCTAAATTGGTTCGGCTTCAAGGAAAGAACCATGGGAAGAATGGGGATCCTGTTAAGTGGGTACAGAATGAAAAGGAAGTGAGCACCACTTGGTGGCACACAGAGACAGCTTGGCTAAAAAATGTAATCAGAAAACAGGAAGGGGGAACTTCTGATTTTAAATGTGTGACTATTAACAACTCCCAAAGAATAAGAATGAAACAGCAAAGCTCACAATATTCAAACTTTCTCCTTCTAGTCAAAACTCAGTAAAATTTATCTAATTGAAAACACCGCTTTTTATGTGGTAATATTGCAGTGTTAAATATAATAAAAGACTCTTAGGATAAGTAATCATGGTGAAGGCTAGAGCTTTCTGTGAAGATTAAATAAAATATAAAGAGCTGTTCAGAATACTAATAGTGGAAGAGAAAGATGAGAATGAGGAAAGCGGAAAACTTTCTGTCCAGCCATCTACGGCAGGGTTTGGCAAACTGGGAAGGTAATAAGTGTTTCTGGCTCTGTGGGCCACAGGCTCTCAGGCACAGCTACTTAACTCTGCCGAGGGCACACAAACGCAGCCAGAGACAGTGTGTACCGGCCGACATGGTGTCTACCAGAACTTTATTTCTAAAGAGAGTAGGCTGGAACTAGCCCCTAGGCCAGTTTCTGACCCCTGGTCTACGAGAGACAGTCTGTGGAATCACAGGTGAGCAAGACAGGTGCCTGGCCCTCTGTGGATAAGGTGAAGGTTCCTGTGGCCAGGATGCTCACCTGGCCCTGGTTGGCCAGCTCACCACACATGTGGGCAATGAGTTGTTACTGACTCTATATTAAGAGCTCTGCCCAGTGCTCTGGGGCTGTGAGGATACAGAGACACAGACCGGCTTGCTGCAGGCAGACTTGCTCTGAGGTGGATGGGATTCTAGTGACTGACTCGGTCACCGTGAGAAAAAAGTTGGGTATAAACCCTTTTACCCCAAGAATGTTCCATTGTCATTTTTCAGACTCACCGAATTCAGAATGAACTTGCCTGGGGCTGAAACCCACTGGTGACAGTCATGTTTATGTGTTTTTTGTATGTGTTTTCGTGCCAAACATGAAGTACAGATAAGAGCAAGAAAAAAAAGAAATAATAAGAAGTGGGTTTAAAAGCTCCACTTCTAAGAAAATGAGTAACATGACCATGAAAACTATCACTCTTCCTGTATGGCAGGACCCTGGCACAAGCACTGGAGAAGGGAGTGAGAACAGACTGAGCAGCTGTCGCCCTACAGAGCGGCGTGCTGAGCCTGTCCAGTCCTGGTGGCCACCCAAACCTAGGAGTAGCCAGAAAACAGTAAACCCAACTGACAACCGTGACTGATGTCCTCTCTGAACCTCAAGAGCAATGAGCCAAGGAAGGTAACAGTTATATAACTGATCAGCCACAAAAGGTGACTCTACACTCAACACGTGTCTTCTCCATGGGCCTTATCCACCTAACTGCTCCCAGTAACACGCATGGTCAAACTGTAACTATGGCACTAACGAGCATTTAAAGTTTTACGAAAACCAACAAATGTATCTACTCACAGATTCAGTTTCGCTAACCAGAAACTGGTGAAACTTTTCCAACTGTGGAGACTTTCTCAAGATTTTTCGACTTAAATTGGTATGCCAGGCAAGTTCTTCCGGATACCTGAACAGAAGGGAAGTAAGACATTTGTGGATTACATATATTAAAGTACTCTCTTAACGACTTCTTCCTTATATGGTCAATGAATAAGACACCCTATTCTATTCACTCCATGAGCCTCTCAGGCACAATCAGCCAGCACTGGACAGAAGGAGTGTGGTTCTAACTGGGTCATAGCCCTGCAGAAACAGACTAGGGGTTGTGAGATATACACCCAGGATATTACTGTACACTTGTAATGACTGTACAAGATCAGACGAGAAATGGAGACTCCTCTTCCTTCACTATGTATGGTAAGTTAACGATGGTACAGAAGTCATCATAAAAAAAAGACAAGGTGTTGAATTCCGTGAAGTAGTACCGATCACTCAATCAAAATAGTGAGGGAGGGCAGGTATCAGAATGTTTGACAAATTATTTGGTTGCAATTTTTATTGACAGTATGTTTCACTATTTGTAAAACAAACTAGTCCAATAATGTACTGACATGTTTTACATACCAAAAAGCCTTGGAAATTACTAACACATTATTTAACCTCCTAGATCTTCACACAGACCTAAGGATCAAGCATCTACTGCCATTTCTGTGAAATTATATTTAAACTTTTCATAAATGATGACATCACTGATTGGGAAATGTACGTTTTTTAAACTTGGCTTGTACCTGTGCACCATGGCCCAACTGCAGTCAGCACACTCATAACTCGGTTATGTAACACAGAGCCATGCTTGATTAACCCAATGCTATGCTAAGCATAATGCAGTGCCCAGTGGTGAATCTTACTGCAGGTTTAGCACTTTCTAGTCTTAGGTATAATAATAAGCTCAATTTAACAATGCCAGGTTACAGTGTTTCCATGTGTCCAACTGCAGTTAAGGTGACAACTATGAAAATGTAACTGGAACACATGGAAAACAACAGTTTGATGGCTTTGAAACAGTGAGTCATCATTTGACAGAAATAAACTCAGGCCTTAGGATTTTAAGACACTGATCAACTATCATGGTATTATGAAATACTTTGAAAAGTACTCTACCAAATAATGAAGATTACGATTACATTTACAGCCACCCTCCAACTACTGGTGCTGTTCTATTTCCTATGATTTGTTCCCTCTTCAATACTTAGCCTGTTTCAAAAATATAAAACCGAAATACTATCATACTTATCAGACAACCAAAAAAAAAGTTTAGCTTTAAATACTCCCTTTGGCCTCACTAGAGGTAAGATGAGAGGGAAACTCAAACCTGGCTCCACTGTAGTGTTCTGCAAAATCTGCTGTCCCACTACAATCTGTGCAAGTCCAACAGCCAGACACCTACTTTCATATAATTTCTGGCAACCCTAACTATCTGTGGTGAATGACAGGGTGACCGTGCAAGTTACCATTTGCCAAATCACCAAAGCATCATTAATGTGAATGTGCACACCTTTACTCATCACAGCTTAATTTTCACTCTCAACTATAAACAGCAATCTAGATACAACTTGAGCGAGTATTTCCTTACGTGTCTTACAGGTTGCAAATCCCCTAGTTAGAATGCCAATGTACCATTACAAGATGAAAATTCTCCTGTAAACAATTACGATTACAAAAGCTATTAATCTTAAAAATGATTCTGAGCATTCAGATAAACACAAAAACTGATTGATGATGGTTAAAATGAATAAAAAAAGTTTCTTATATAGCTTTAGGGATAACCCTCTTGTTTATTAAAACCTTTGTATATTTTAACATCAAACAAAAAAACCTCAAAGAATGGTATTTAATTTTTAGTTATGTAATTCAAAGGTAGCTCATGAAGTCCTATTTGGAAACTTGTCATGTCTTCTGAAGATAAGAGCACCACTGTCATCTTCACACCTCAAACATTTCTGAAGGAAAAAAACTCTGTAAAAATACACATTTATGATAAATCATCCTTAATCCAGACTTTAAAAAAGAACATAAACAGAATGACAATGACATGTGTTCTCAACAATCGTCAAAACAAGGCTATTATACGAATGCTTTGGGATAATTCCTTACAGTTTTGAGACTACAAAAAGTAAGGAAAAAATGAAATCCGCCAAGCTATGAGTCCTACATTTAACTTTCCTTCTAGAAAAGTTACCAAAAACACTTTCCTAAATTTTAATCCACTAGGTACCAAAAGGTAAAAAAGTATATATGCTCTATTTCTGCATTTTGAACAATACAGAAAACCTCCAGCAATCTTGGTAATTTCTGCTTTACTTTCTTGCTGAGAGCCTTTTTAAATCGGCATCCTACACATGACAAGTGAATCTGATGGAATAAATGTTTGTACAATAAACTGTCACCGACAGTGGAAAAAGCTCAGTTATTAGGAACCCAAATCACACAGTACGTTGCTCACACCCTTCAGTTGTGTTTTGAGAAAATGAAAGCAAACAATATGAATAGAATGACTGACTGGTCCTAAAGAGATGGCACTTTACTTTTTCAACCACAATTGACAGGGCCATTCTCAGAGGCTTGGGAATTGGCTTGTCATATACCCATAGCCAGTGTTCAACAATCAAAGTGGAAAAAGCAGCTGTTAAATGCTAATGGGGCTATACGAACAAAAGATCAGCTGTAGTTTGTGGAGAACAGTGCAAACGGCAAGGTGAATTCTCTTAGTTGCTGCCAACTGTTGAAGAAAATTCCCACAAGGACATGACCAGAGAGACACCTCTTTACTACAGGATGCTTGCTTTTCAGTTCCTCCTACTGAACCAGATGAAAAGGCTGGTGAGAGACTTCATCTGAAAAGCCACACTGCTTGGCACCAGGTGTAAGGGACAATGTTTTCAGATTGTGTGAGGCAGACAACACGGGCAAGACTATCAGAAAAAGAAATGTGGGCAAAGACAACCTTAAACGTGCTTCTGAAAATAACAGAGCCCCTGACTCAAGCGGTTCTGAGCTGACAAAACAAGGGTTTTAAATGGAAACAGGAGGAGCGATAACATCAGAGAAGAAAAGGAAGCTGGATCGACTTGGAAAAATTAACAACAGACTCAAATACAGAAAGCTGAAAATTATCTACGAAAGCCTGCACACCAATGTAAAGTAATTCTGATAAAAAGCACTGGATCAAAAAATGTGAAGCTATGTGGAGAAGTATCTTCAGTTTCCTTCATAATAAAAGCAAATGCATTAGCTGTAAATACATTCAAATGGCAAAGATTAAAAATCCCATAGATATATCCAAAAGATTGAAGCCCTGTGATACCTACCAACTCAGGGGTTGTGGAACTTCAACTTTCTGACCATCCACCTCCAGGTCCTCCAATTCCTTGAAATACTTGTTCTTTAAGCAATGGAGAATCTCTTTCGCGTGGCTATTTAAAAATAAGCAAATTTCAAGGTAAAAATAAGCAAATTTCAAGGTAAATGAGAAGGTAATTTAATATTTCATCGTTTGGTAAACCTAAGGTCACAAGTGTTTTAACACTAAAACCATCTTTGCACGGAGAGAAAACATTCTTTAGTCCCTCCCTTTGTACTCTCTATTCCTTTAAGGTTAAGCAGTCCTCACTGTTTAGTCGCTAAAGGAAGACAGGTTAAATGCACTATTACTGCATCCCTTCCCTCATTATTCCTACAGTTCCATTTTTACTTGCGACTCATCTTGGAAAACTAACTACAAAGACTTAAAAGGAGAGGGCACCAGATCTATTATGCAAATTCGGTAATGTCACAAATTTTCGTGTGTTCCAAACGGTAGGCATCCTCAGCCCCACGAGTTCCCAGGAGTCCGTCCTTTCAGACTGCACTTACTAATCCTAGCCCCCCAAACTTGCAATACCTCCTTGACCTACCCCACTAGCGCCCTTGTGCTCCCCCGCCTCAATGGTATCCCACTCCTCGAATCCACACCGCCGACCCGCAGCGGTTCTCGAGCACTGTTAACACTGTCAGGGAAACATCCTCGCGTTTACCCTCCGCATCCCAATTCCAACTCGCCAGAAAACAGACACAGCTCCCCTACCTTTTGTAGCCAGTAATTCTTAAAGTGGCCGGGAGGGGCTCCCTGAGCGCTTCCATGAACTGGTCCCACTCGTCCTCGGGCACGATCTTGAGCTCCCGGTAGTAGTGCTCGAACAGCTTGTTCTCCTTGACGATCTCTGGGTACCCGCCTTCCCAGCCCTGAGAAACGACAGACGCGTCTACCCGGGGCCGCACAGCCGCCCCGCGCTCCCCGCATGCGGGGCCCCGGCCGCCCCCGGCCCGGTTCCTACCGCCTCACTGCGCTTTACGCCGCCCTCCGCGCCCACCGGCCGCTGCAGCCTCTGGGTCCGCCGGGCCCGCGACCGCCGCCCCATGGCCCACGCGGCCGCGCACAGCGCCCCGCCACTGCCGCCCCACTTCCGGGCTGGCGCCGAGGTCCCCGGGCCCGGCCCGCGCCTCTCCCGGGCCTGCAGGGACTTTCAAGAAATAAGCTCAAAGAGCCGCGACCCGTGCTCCCGGAAGGCAACGAGCGAAAGGAACCGCTGTCAGCCCGCAGCGGGAAAGCGGCTCCAGAGAGCACCCCGACGGGTCTGCACGCCGCGCGCCCGAGTAGGGTCAGGCAGCTCCGCGGGCAGCCCGAGGTCGCGCCTGCGCACAGCAGGGGCGGGGGGCTGTTCCCGGCCGCGACTCATCCACCCAGCCGACGCCCTGCGCCTGCGCCTGCCAGCCGCTCCAGATACGCCGCCTACCCCGCGAGTTCTCGGCCCGCGTCCCCATCCGGTAACCGTGCCTCCCGCCCCCTCAACGGCGCCTTATAAGTCCCCAGCCGCCGTCGCAGTGCCATGGAGCGTGCCCACAGGGCCCCGCGATGGAGCTGGCAGAGCAGCTGCTGCTGGACAGACTCGCTTGCCTGCAGTGCGTCCTGGGCGTCCTGGCCTTTCTGGTGCTCAGGCTGGGTGGCTCGCCCTATGGGCGCCACGTGTCGCCGAGTTCCGCGTTCCTGCTGCCGGCGCGGGTCGCCTGGACCGTGCAGGAACTACCCTCGCTGGTCGTGCCGCTCGTCGTGTGCTGCTGCGCGGAGGCCGAGCGCCTCCACAGCTGGCCCAACCGCATCCTGCTGGCTATGTTCCTCGTCCACTACACGCAACGGTAACAGCTGGCAGCCCTGCGTCGGCCCCCGCCCGCAGGCCGGGTCCCGTCTCCCCGCACCCGCCCGTTCCCGCAGGAGGGATTCCGTTTCCCTGCGCCCGAGTCCAGTGTCCCCTTCCTGCGCCCGCCTGCACACGCAGGCCGGGTCCCATTTCCCCGCGCCCCCTCCCGGCGCCCCCAAACCGGGTCCGGTCGTCCGGTATAGTTAAAAGGTATGTTCTATGCAACTGAGAGAATTGGGCTCGCTTACTTTGTGGCCGTGGGCAGTTACTTGACGACTCTGGGTCCCACCTTACAAAACCCCCTTTATAGAGAAGTATGAAGAAATAAGCATACATGTTTCTGCAAGGCTCTCTCCACTATGGTTCTCGGGGCAAGAGTCCCTGGTGCTCTCTGTTCCCATCTTCCTTTATGCAGGCACTTTAAATAGGCAGAATCAACACTCACCAAAGGTTTTTTTGAGTCTTGCGTTCCTGACACTCCAAGATTATTCCAGCAAGCAAAGTTGTCAGACTGCTGGTTTCTGTAACATGAATGAGCATGAGTGTAGTTTGAGTATAAGTAGAACTCTCATGTCTGTATATACCTCTCCATAAATACTCCAGAACCTGTCTGTCTGTTTCTCCAGTGACTAAAAGCAGGTGCTGTACTCAGGCTGTCCAGTGTTAGCCCAATGCCATCACTCAGGACCTGAGATAAGTTAGTAAGCTGCTCTGCAGCAGGTTTCCCACCCATGAAATGGACACAGTGATGGGACCCGCCTGTGAAATTGGCATACATGTTAAATAAAGCCATCTCCATAAAATGCACAGTGCTGGCAAGTCTGAATGCTCAATAAATGCTAATAGCATTGTCTATTAAATGACTATATCCATATACATAATGGGCATGTCATTCATGCACACTGCTGCTAACTTCCAGGGCCAGTAAACAACATCCGAGTGTGTGGCACTGGAAATAGGTAAAGGGAGCACTTTACAGAGCTTTGTGTGAAGCCCGAGTCAAAGCTTTTTAATGTAAGCATCATGTTTAATTGTATCCAGGTTCACTGTAGTGGAAGGCGAAGGCAGCCTTCCACAGGGCCAAAGTCACTCTTAGAGTGATAGAACTTGAATGGCTCATTTCCTACAGATGATGCCGCAGAGACACAGAATTCAGGTGTTTTCCCCAACGCTGTTGGAAGAGTGAAGCTGAAACTTAAAACCCCAGGTTCTAAGGCCAGTGGCTTTAAAAACTGCTCCAGAGGATTTGCAGGTGCCGTTTTTTAAACTGCTGAGCAATTTTGTTTTTCAAGTTGTGCTTGTTACTGTACTCTGTGTGCTTTGGAGACATTTACACTTTCCAGTCTCCCCAAGCAACTAATTTATTAAACGGTCATTTGACCTAAGTCAGTGAGCACTTGCTATAAATGCCTGGCTGGACCAGTTTATGCGGCCTCTCATTTGTACCAGGCACTGTAGACCACAATAGCACTGAGCAGGAAAGGAGTCTGCTTGAAAGGAAGCCTAAATGCAGCTGGTGGCAGGAGAAACAAACCTGGGCACCTGCCTGGGAGATACAAGGCAGAGGAGGTAGCAATTTACAGAACTCAGCAGATGTCTGCAGAGGCCCGTGCTAGCCCTTGGGATTGAGCAAGAATGAGGTAGGACCCTGTCCCAGGGGAGTTTCAGCCTCTCGAGAGATGGGTGAAGGCCAAAGTTAGATGGAGGGGCTGGCCACGGTCAGTGAGGAGTGTTTGCTCAAAGCAGAGAGGAAACCTGTGGGTTTTATGTATTCATTCACACATTTACTGAGAATTGATTCATGTACTGGCACTGTGCTCAGTATTGGGAATATAGAAATAAGATACTCCCTTAAGGAGTCAAGGAACACAAGACAGATTGTGGAGAATCCACTGGATCTTTTTGGCAGAAGGTCCAGGGAGGGAAGGGAAGGCCTGCCTGGAAGGGGAAGAGGAAACGCTTTGCAAAAAAACATACCAAGGCCCTCACCAGTTCCCCAGTGGACAGCAGGGGACATTTGTAGGAACGTTGTTAACCCATGACAGACAATCAGTGGCCCTTCACAGTTGCAGTGTCTGCCTGCATCCTGCCTGCACTGAGGCGTCCTCCCACTGATCCCAGGCCTCCCAGTTCTGGAGGGCTCCGGCAGCATCTTCCCACCCTGCCACTGCCTTTGGTTTGGCTGGGCGTGGAGCCACGTCTGACCTCCTACCTGCTAACCTGAGGTGTGTGTGTGCTACAAATTGTCGGTGGCTTCCTGTTGATGCCGGGGTTCTTGTTCACGAAGCCGAAGAATGAGCTTAGCAAACAGGCAAGGTAGGAGAGCAAGGTACAGGCTTTTATTTAGAAATAAAGTGATAGGACAGAGCTCCGGCTCACGCCAGGAGGGGACAAGAGAGTCCCGGTTTTGTAATCAGATTGGGGTTTTTCGAGAACATGAAAAAAAAGGCTTAGGGGTGGACTTGTACCACTTGCCCTGCCCTCAAGGAGGGCTGGGTTGTTCTCTGCTTGCTAGGATTGTTTACAGTAAAGTCACGGGTTATGCTGGGATACCTTTCCCTATTTGTAAAACCACTCAATCATTCTAGGCCAAGTTGCTCTTGGCCTTTTGACTGTTAACTGACCTTACTGAAGATGTCTCTATTCTTGGTCTGGTATCTTGTTCTTAGAGGATTAGTGTGACCTTGACTTTGCATAATGCTTAACACAGAGTTTCAAAAGGGACTTCTTTCCCCACTGTTACATTGCTGACTGTAAATATCCCACCCTGCTTTTTCCGGAGGCCCTCACCCTACTCTGACTACACCCATGGTCCCTGTCTCACTGTTACCACTGTCAGCTCAGAGCTGCTCTGCCATTGTCCAAGTCCCTGGTACAACTCCCTAAGCTGCTGTCTCTCCTGCCAAGCAGGTTTTTTTCAGTATTACCTGAATCCAGGTGGTCTTTCCTCATGGATTTTCCTATCTAGCTCAACAGTGAGTGAGTCAGTCTGGACTGTTTCATGATCCTGTCACTCATGGAACAAGTTACAAAGCCCAATTTGAGGGCACAGCCCTGCTTGTCACTGGGGCCATGCCCACCTTCACCTGGAGACCCTAGAGGGACTTGCTGAACGGCCTCCCGGATGCAGACTTGCCAACGTCCAGCAGCAACCTCTTACTAACGCCCACCCCAGGGGCTGTGCTCAGCCACGCCTGGGACCTTGCAGGATCTGAATTCTGTCTACTGATAGCAGTGCCTCAAGCAAGGGCTCCTAACCCTTGTTTCCACAGTCACTGTTCTGCTGGGTTCTAGTGTCCTGTGGTGTGGAGCCTGGCCCCAGCTTCATTTGTAAGTAAGTCATAGAATGTGTAATATTAAAACAGCAGGGAACTAGAGAAGGAAGGACACACTGAATCTTTGGCCCTTGAGTTGCAAGTTCAGATAATTTGAAAAAAGAACAATGTTGATGCAAAAGTATAGAATGACAGGAAGTAAAAGTGGAAGCCAGGCACGTGCTTATCTGAGTTTATGGCTTTACTGGTGTCTGCACTTTAGACTTATTTGTAAAAGAGCCTTTGCATAAGGAAAGACAAGAAAAGAGACCGATGCTAATCTAGGAAGTGCCGCAGATCTCAGCGATGCCAGATTGTTGAGAAAAAAGTGATGGACTCAGTTATTAAAACTGACAACTCTCAATTTTAGACATTTAAAAATTACCAAATCTGCTGTTACCTAAATTACTGCTAAATCACCAAGTCAGATGTTTCATTGTTGTTCTGAGAGATGATGTCTAATTGCTTTTATTTTGCTGAATGAAAGGGCTATTTCTGATTGCAAGAAAACCGTGGTGTTACTGTTCAGTTTGCTGGGAAAACATTTCGGGAGACGGTTCTTGTCCTTTGCCATGTGGATTAAGCAGGCATGGAACTTGTGCCTGGGATTGCAGAACTTGTAATCTGGCTTTAAATATTGGAAGGCTGGTCACTCCAAGGGGTTGCCCTCATGATGCCCTCTGAAAGGGTTGCTTCCCCCATGTCTCCCCTTTGAGCAGATCACCTCTAGCAGGTGGGCACGAAGGTGTGGGTAAAACTGTAATATTTCCAGAATATCTCTCCTGGCTTTACTATATCTGCATATCAATAGGCATTCAGGGGTGGAGAGAAGTATGGCTTTAGTGTATTTGCTTCATTCCTCAGGGGTGGAGAGAAGTTCATCTCCATATCAGTGGGTAATTACCTGGGCAAGGAGGGCTTATCTGTACCTGAGAGGTGAGGGGAGGGCCAGTTTTGCTTCTGCTGGAGCAGGAAAAGAGAGACGGCCTGGGACTGCAGTTTATAAGCAATAAATGGGTTTTAAACTTTATTTCTCCCTTTGACTGATTTCGGTTTTTAGAGGTATTTTGCCCTGGGATTTCCTCTACCGGAACATAATCTGGTGCAGTTGGTAGGATTCCTCTGAACCCTAAATCTGTCATAATGGGTGCGACCTTTGGGAGGGCTGCCCCTAGAAATGGTGGGGAGAGGTGGCATTTGTGCCAAGGGACACACAAGCTCCTTGTAGCTCCCTGGCACGTGACTGCTGTATATCCTTCAGCTCATTATCAGAGCAGAAAATGGACTCATAATACATTACCTAAAGAAAGTATTTTTAAGTCCAGGCACTTTCCAGTTCCTCTTAGAGATAATTTCCATTTTGAGAGATTTTCAACCTCTGACTTAATACCTTTTCTCAAAGAGTAACTTTCACCCCCACAGTTCCTCTACGGAAGGGTGTTAAGAGTGTGAGGAGACAGCCTGTGGGAAAAGGCTTCTGAATACCCAGGCCTTGGAGGCTGAGGTGGCCTGAACCCAGAGGACCGGGTCCTGCTGGGTGCTGTGTAGGCCCCCAGGTGTGCCCACCTTCCTGCTAGCTGAGCCTGGCCCCATGTCCCCACGGGAGCCTTCACCATGACAGGCCGCCTGGAGTCCTCCATCCTGGAGCTTGGGCTGCCCTTGTCCTCCTAGGTGTAGATGAAGGTTCAGCTAGGAACCCTGCCCAATGCTCCCCCACTGGCCCATTCTGGTTCCTAATTGCCCCAAGACAAAGGGAAACCTTTCTGACAAGGGCTGCATGGGTTTGCAAGGAAAACTAGTAAAGTTTCAGGGAATGACCAGGAAGGAGGGAGCAGCATTCCCCTCTGCAAGGTGTCCAGCTTGCTGGCCTCTGGGCTGTTGTCCATTCCCAAGGGCTTAGTGCACATGGGGGCTCAGCCTCTGTGGAGGGAGAGGGTGGGGGGTGACCATCTCATCTCCCCTCTGGACATCCTAAAATGTAAGCAACATTGCCCAAACCAACTTGTCCTTCTAATCTCAGTGGCTTTATGGCCAGTCCTGTGACCGTCGGGTTCACTGCTGTCCACTTCGAGAGCAGAGATCAAACGGCAGACCTGCATCAGCCTCCCTGAGTCCCTGTTCCCAGTCCTTGCCACCTTTCTGATGCTCCCACGAG
Source organism: Phataginus tricuspis (assembly GCA_029783875.1). NCBI lineage: Eukaryota > Metazoa > Chordata > Mammalia > Pholidota > Manidae > Phataginus > Phataginus tricuspis. The sequence goes on along the minus strand of JAQQAC010009165.1, from coordinate 87,539,143 downwards.
ACCAAAGGGAAATCTGTCGAGGTCGGTTAAGAATACCTCCCAGGCTCCCCCATGGCATACACAGCACAAGTCAGCGTAAGCCTCACTCACTGTGTAACTGTGAGCACAGCCATGGTTCCCAAGCTGGGCTCGGAGGTCGTGTTCCCTATTAGCAATGTATCATCCCTGTTGTAAGTGATTGCGAAAGGGGGGTTCTTCAGCTACCCGATTCACTCATGAAGAAAGGACACGAGAACTCCAGCAGCGAAGTTTATTGCCTAAAACACAGAATGGCGTCTCTAAGGACAGAGCAGCAGTGGCAGCAAGGGGAAGCTGCTTATAAAGGAATTTGAGTGGGAAGTTGGTCCCGTGACTTCTATGCATTACAGGGTTCAGGAAGAGTGGGTGCTGATTGGATGGTTTAAAACAAGAATGTCTGTTGCTTTCCTGTTGCTTTCCTATACACTAATGATGAACTAACAGAAAGAGAAATCAGAAAAACAATTCCATTCACAATTGCATCTAAAAGAATAAAACACCTGGGAATAAACCTAACCAAGGAAGTGAAAGACCCGTACTCTGAAAACTACAAGACACTCCTAGGAGAAATTAAGGAAGACACTAACAAATGGAAATGCATCCCATGCTCTTGGCTAGGAAGAATAAATATTGTCAAGATGGCTATACTACCTAAAGCAATCTACAGATTCAACAAAATCCCTATCAAACTACCAACAGCTTTCTTCAATGAACTGAAACAAATAATTCTAAAATTCATATGGAACCAGAAAAGACCCCGAATAGCCAAAGCAATCCTGAGAAGGAGGAATAAAACGGGGAATTACGCTCCCTGACTTCAAGCTCTACTACAAAGCCACAGTAATCAAGACAATTTGGTACTGGCACAAAAACAGACCCACAGACCAGTGGAACAGAATAGAAAATCCAAACATTAACCCAAACATCTACAATCAATTAATATTTGATAAAGGAGCCTTGGATATACAATGGGGAGATGACAGCCTCTTCAGCAGCTGGTGTTGGAAAAACTGGACAGCTACATGTAAGAGAATGAAACTGGACTACTGTCTAACCCCATACACAAAGGTAAACTCAAGGGGGATCAAAGACCTGAATGTAAGTCATGAAACCATAAAACTCTTAGAAAACATAGGCAAAAATCTCTTGGACATAAACATGAGTGACTTCTTCATGAACATATCCCCCTGGGCAAGGGAAACAAAAGCAAAAATGAACAAATGGGACTATATAAAGTTGAAAAGCTTCTGTACAGCAAAGGACACCATCAGTAGAACAAAAAGACATCCTACAATATGGGAAAATATATTCATAAATGATGTATCTGATAAGGGGTTGACATCCAAAATATACAAAGAACTCACGCACCTTAACAAACAAAAAGCAAACAATCCAATTAAGAAATGGGCAGAGGACATGAATAGACACTTCTCTAAAGAAGAAATTCAGATGGCCAATAGGCACATGAAAAGATGCTCCACATCACTAATCATCAGAGAAATGCAGATTAAAACCACAATGAGATATCACCTCACACCAGTGAGGATGGCCAACATCCAAAACACAAACAACAACAAATGTTGGTGAGGATGTGGAGAAAAGGGAACCCTCCTACCCTGTCTCAGAGGGAGGCGGCGAGTAGGGAGAAGTTGGGGACCCAGCTGTGAAGAAGGTTGGCTAAGCCTAGAAAGGAAAGAATCTCTTTGATAGAGGAGACTGGAATGTCCTGAAGCACTTTTTTCCTGCACAATGTGATGGCCTTTCATCCTGGAGTCTATAGGACGCCAAGATAAGAAACTTGTGAGGTGGAGAGTTGTACTTTTTCTGGGGAAACTCGATAGCCACAGTCAGAGAGGTGATTTAGGAGGGTGATGGTGTCTTGTCAGGAGATGGTTAAGGAAGGACTGCAAAGAAGCAGATCATCTACATACTGTAGCAGAAGGGAGTGGGGGAGCGAAAGGTTCTGAAGGTCTCGCGCAAGGGCTTGTCGAAATATATGGGGACTGTCTCTAAATCCCTGGGGAAGGACAGTCCAAGTCAGTTGAGTGGAGAAGCGGGATTTAGGGTCTGTCCATGTAAAAGCAAAAAGATTTGGGGAGTTGGGGTGGAGAGGTATGGTAAAGAAGGCATCCTTTAAGTCTATTACTGAAAAATAAGTGGTGGAGCTTGGGATGGAGGAGAGGAGAGTATATGGGTCGGGCACTACGGGATGGATGGGGATGACCGCTTCATTTATGATTCGGAGATCTTGGATTAGCCTGAAAGTGCCGTTAGGCTTTTTCACTGCAAGTATTGGGGTGTTGAGCGGGGAGTGGGTGGCTTCAAGAAGCCTTTTTTTTTTAACAGATTTTAGATGATTGGCTGGAGGCTGAGTTGGCTGCGTAAAGATAGCGGGTATTGGGATGGTGATGGGAAGGAGTCTGGGTTTTTAAGACTAATCTGGACTGGGCTGCACTTAGCTAGAGGTGGGTTATTTGTGTCACACATGGAGGGATTTACAAGGTTTGGCTACTTCCCTCAGTGGGGCTAAGAAGTGAAGCTGTGAAGGGAGAAGAAGGGAGGGTCGGAGGGGTGGAGACAGGCTGGGCACTTGAGGCTGCTGAACTTTGGCCTGCTGTGTGATAAGGGTGGGGTTGTCTGCAGGGTCTGGGTCTAGGGAAGAGGAGGGAGAGCTGGGTCTGGAAAAGAAGAGGAAGTGTTTGGAGAGCTTGAAAGGATGGCAAAGACATGTTTAGGGTGGCAAGAGCTATATAGAGGAGAAGAAAGCTTGAAAATAGGGAATTTCCTTCCGTTTGCCTGAACGCTCACAGAAGTTGTGGAGGTCCTGAAGGACCTTAGAATCTAAGGAGCCATATTGAGGCCAAGTTGTTTGGTTGTCTAAAGGATATTGGGGCCAAATCTGGCTGCAGAGCCGAATTAACTTGGAGGATTTTAGATCTGGATGTAGGTGTAGAGTCTTAAAGTTGTCAAGTAGACACCTGAGAGGCAAATCAACACGTATAGACGGCGATGTGCCCATTGTGACTCAAGGCAAAGCCTGTAGAGGATGGGGTACGTTGTAGCTTGCTTGGGTGTCCCTTAGTGCTACCAAGACCCTGAAGTAGATAACTCTGCTAGCAGAGAGGTCGTCACCCTGTCTGCTTCAAGAGGGAGCTCACTGGTCAGGGCTTAGCACTAAGACTTTCGTTGAGAGGCCCCGAGCCTCGAGACAGAGACAGAGCCTGACCAGAGGTAGAGGGAGGGAGAGTCGCAATGGGTTTTCTGCCGGCTATAGGCTGCACTGCTTTCTGTTATCAGACTGAGAAGGAGACCATGAAGGGCTCAGCCGTGGTCAACTGAAGGCGGTGGCTGGGGGTAGTCCCCCGCCTCTCGCGAGGCCACGAGGTTGCCGGACACTCAACAGTCCATCCTCGGGCTTTCATGGTGACGTTTTGGGTCTGAATAAGGGAACTCACTGCTCCATGGAAATAGGTGTTGGCTGAGTGGAAATGTAGGGTGCTGCCAAGAGGAACTGGATGAGAAGTAACTTTGGGGCACAGCCGTAGCCAGTGAAGGCCGTGACTGGGGGCGGTCCCCCACCTGCACTGAGGCCACAAGCGTGCCAGACACTCAACAGTCAGCCCTCAGGCACTCACAGACGCGTTTTAGTCACTTGATGGGGGAAGGTGACTCACCACTCCTTTGGCGCAGGTGGTGGATACTGGAAGTGGCGTTCGGGGAGATGGAAGGCAGTGGAGGTCCTGTGTCTCTGAAGGAGGTCGGGCGCTGGGGGCTGCAGAGCAGCTCAAATTCCCGGGGGAAGAGCAGGCTCCTGGGGGGCCCCAATCCGAGTCACAGCACCAATGAAAGGGGGGGTTCTTCAGCTACCCAATTCACTCATTCAAGAAGGGAGGACACAAGGACTCCAGCAGCGAAGTTTATTGCCTGAAAGACAGAATGGCTGTCTCTAAGGAGAGAGCAGCACGGGCAGCAAGGGGGAAGCTGCTTATAAAGGAATTGGAGCAGGAAGTTGGTCCCATGACTTCTATGCTTTATAGGGTTCAGGAAGAGGGGGTGCTGATTGGAAGGTTTAAAAAAAGTATGTCTTGTACATTTTCTATAGGTTGAGCTCAGTTGGCGCCAAGTTGCCAGCTGATGTAATTTAGAAGGTATGTAGATTAAGGGAAGTAGGTACCTTTTATGGTAAGGGCAGGTTACCTTTGCCCTTTACGGTTGGGTGGCTGGCCATTGCTAGGGAAACTATCTAGGATTAGGGTCACTTGAACAATGGGTGGGTTTTCCAGTAACTAGAACACATTTTTCTTAGAGCTAGGTTGGAGGTGAGGCCTTGGGGGATTCAAGGCTGGGGTACAGCTGCTGTAGGTGATACAAAGGGGGGCTTACTATGTCTGGAGGCAGTTCTGGGTTCTAACAGATCGCCTCTTAGTGCTGAGCCTGCAGTGGGATTTTGTCTTCAAAGACATCTTTTCACACACATAGGTACTGCTGAATATTGGTATCAGTCCACAAGTTTATGATTTCAGTTTAACATATACATTGCCTGAATGGCATTTATGGAATCCTATCAGAGTCTTCTCTTGGTATTTGCTTTTTAGCACATCATTATATTGTAGCTCAGTAGTTGAAGACTAGGTAGCAACTCCTCAATGACACAATTAAATGGATTTTGAAATATGGAAATTAAGGTTCCGAAAGCACTGGTGCAACTGACTGTAGTGTGAGCTTAGAAATTATATCTAGTATAAATTCATGTGAGAGTAAACATCTTTGCTGAAAATTTTAACACAGGAAGTATATAAAGCAGTTTGACATAACTCATGATTCTGAAGATGTCAGTTGTTGAAGTAACAGTAAAAGTTTTGCACATAAGTGATATTTTGCCTTATAGTTTTAGGTTGAATTCACTAAGAGACACTGTCAAGTTGCAGCAAAAGCTTATTTCCAAAGCCCTTAAAATATTTTTTTAAATTTATTTTGGTATCATTAATCTACAATTACATGTGCAACATTGTGGTTATTAAACTACCCACTTCTTCAGGTTCCCCCCACCAACCCCATTACAGTCACTGTCCATCAGCATAGTGAGATGCTATAGAATCACTACTTGTGTTCTCTGAGTTGTACAGCCCTCTCTGTGCCTCCCCCAACATTACATCTGCTAATCATAATGCCTCTTTTTCCCCCTTGTCCCTCCCTTCCCACCCATCCTCCCCAGTCCCTTTCCCTTTGGTAACTATTAGTCCGTTCTTGGGTTCTGTGAGTCTGATGCTGTTTTTTTCTTTCAGTTTTTTTTTCTTTGCTCTTATGCTCCACATATGAGTGAAATCATTTGATACTTGTCTTTTTCAGCTTGGCTTATTTCACTGAGCATAATACCCTCTAGCTCCATCCATGTTGTTGCAAATGGTAGGATTTGTTTTCTTCTTATGGCTGAATAGTATTCCATTGTGTATATGTACCACATCTTCTTTATCCATTCATCTACTGATGGACACTTAGGTTGCTTCCATTTCTTGGCTATTGTAAATAGTGCTGCAATAAACATAGGGGTGCGTCTGTCTTTTTGAAACTGGGCTGCTGCATTCTTAAGGTAAATTCCTAGGACTGGGATTCCTGGGTCAAATGGTATTTCTATTTTGAGTTTTTTAAGGAACCTCCATACTGCTTTCCATGATGGTTGAACTAATTTACATTCCCACCAGCAGTGTAGGAAGGGTTCCCTTTTCTCCACATCCTCGCCAACATTTGTTGTTGTTTGTCTTTTGGATGTTGGCCATCCTTACTGGTGTGAGGTGATATCTCATTGTGGTTTTAATCTGCATTTCTCTGATGACCAGCGATGTGGAGCATCTTTTCATGTGCCTGTTGGCCATCTGAGTTTCTTCTTTAGAGAAGTGTCTATTCATGTCCTCTGCCCATTTCTTAATTGGATTATTTGCTTTTTGTTTGCTGAGGTGCGTGAGTTCTTAAATATTTTGGATGTCAACCCCTTATCGGATATGTCATTTATGAATTTTTTCTCCCATTCTGTAGGATGTCTTTTTGTTCTATTGATGGAGTCCTTTGCTGTACAGAAGCTTTTCAACTTGATATAGTCCCACTTGTTCACTTTTGCTTTTGTTTCCCTTGCCCAGGGGGATATGTTCATGAAGAAGTCGCTCATGTTTATGTCCAAGAGATTTTTGCCTATGTTTTTTTCTAAGAGTTTTATGGTTTCATGACTTACATTCAGGTCTTTGATCCATTTTGAGTTTACTTTTGTGTATGGGGTTAGACAGTCCAGTTTCATTCTCTTACATGTAGCTGTCCAGTTTTTCCAACACCAGCTGCTGAAGAGGCTGTCATCTCCTCATTGTATATCCAAGGCTCCTTTATCATATATTAATTGACCATATATGTTTGGGTTAATGTTTGGATTTTCTATTCTGTTCCACTGGTCTGTGGGTCTGTTTTTGTGCCAATACCAAAGTGTCTTGATTACTGTGGCTTTGTAGTAGAGCTTGAAGTCAGGGAGAATAATTCACTCTGTTTTATTCCTCCTTGTCAGGATTGTTTTGGCTATTCAGGGTCTTTTGTGGTTCCATATGAATTTTAGAACTATTTGTTCCAGTTCATTGAAGAATGCTATTGGTATTTTGATAGGGATTGCATTGAATCTGTAGATTGCAAAGCCCTTTAAATTTTAACAATAGTGGTTTAGGGCAGTTTTTCTTATTGAGAAGAAATTCAGTCTTGGCTCTGAACTGGAAAAGTCCATAGAGGGGATGTGAGATTGCCTGCTAACACTGTTGGTTCAGTCACACGCAATAGTTTTTTTTTTTTTTTTTAAGAAGGCTCTGCTAATGGAGTAGCTTTAAACACCTTACATTTTCACAAGCTTTGTAAATTTGTAACTTGTCTCTGTCTGTTAGGACATCTTGGTAGATCCCCCTTTGGGTGAAAGTTACCTTCTTTGAAAGTACTCCTGCCTGTTGATCCTTGCAGACTCTTTAGAGAGCCTAGTTCTTTGGTGACTTCAGCCTTGGAATCAGCCCCTCCGGAAAACCACCCCTGAGCAGTACCGTCTGCACCCAAGCGTTCACCCACAGTCCGGGAAGATTCCTTGCTGGGCGTTTGCTTTGTTTTATAACACCTGCTCACCTGGTTCCTGGTGTCCTGAGCCAAGCAGCTGTTGTCACTGGAAGGCTAATCATATGAAACAGAGCGATACCGCATGAGTAAACAAGCTGTGGCAATCCCTAATTTGGCCAATACCCTAACTTGCCACTGAGACATGGCCCTCCTGACACCATGAGCCACTGGGTAACTTGCTGAGGTCATTGTCTCATTTTCACTTGTTGTTTAAAGAAATTGTGCAGTGAGATTCTTTTGCTTCTTACTGTTGCTTCCCAGTGAGTTGGGGATATTGTGTCTGCCGGGTCTGGTAGTGCCGAACTCTGTTCTAACCTGGGGCATAGATACAGAGTTGCTGCATACCAAAGATGCTTTGCCATCCAATGCGGTAACAAAACAGACCCTGCTCCGCTTTACCTTCGGAGTGGAAAGAGTCCAACTGCTTTGTTTTGACATGATGGGTATGGCACTGTGTCTTGCCGGTGGGTTTCAACCCCAGGCAAGTTTGCTATAGATTGAATGTGACCAAAGAAATTGACAGCAAAACGTTCTTGGGGTGAAAGAGTTATACCCAACCTTATTTTCACCATGGCAAGTCAGTCACTAAAATCCTGTTCACTCAGAGTGAGTCTGTATGCAGCAAGCCAGTCTCTGCCTCTGGGCCCCTCTGTCTGCACAGCCATCCTCTGGGCCGCTCTGCACAGTCGTCCCACACAGCCATCCTTTGGGCCTCTCTACACAGTCGTCCGGCACAGCTGTCCCGCACAGCTGTCCTCTGGGCCTCTGTCCTCGGTGCTGCCACCATTCCAGCTTCTGCTCTGCTCTCCTGCAGCCTTGCAGCCGTGCCACCCTGTTGCACCCAGAACACTGGGCAGAGCTCTTTATATAGAGTCAACAGCCATGTATTGCCCACAGGTGTGCAGTGAGCTCGTCAACCTGGGCCAGGTGAGAATCCTGGCTATAGGAACTCTCATTTTGTCCACCCGCTGATAACGAAATAAAGTGAAATGTGGTACCATGGCATGTGCAGCACTCCAACACTCGTGTGATTTGCAGGGTGCCCAGCAGCAGCACGAGCAGGTGAGCTCACGGCATACAGACTGCCTCACCTACTCTGCACCGCAGCTGGGGAGCAGCCACCGACAATATGTGAACAAGTGACCGTGCCTGTGCTCCAGTACTACCTTGTTTATGGACACTGAAGCCTGAATTTCACATAATTTTCATGTGTCATGAAATATTCTTTTAATCCTCCCCCCCCACACACACTATTTAAATATGTAAAAACCATCCTTAGCCCAGACTACAGAAGCAGATGGTGGACTAGATTCGGCTCAGGGGCCATCTTGGCTGATGCCTGATCTGGGCTCATGTTGCGGTCACAGGCACAGAACATGAGGGGCGGAGGAGGCAAAGGGTGAAACAGATGAGCCAGCCAACAGCAGCAAGGGGAGGTTTTAGTTTCACTTTACGAGGCCCCAGCCACTGTTTGCTGGGTGTTCAGAATTCAGCCCTGGACTTAAAGCTGAGTTGGGAGAAGTCCACCACAAGTTTGCTGTCCATGACTCTCGTATCCAGGAGGGAAATGTCTACCATACTTGCAAAATATTTCCTCAGCATTACTTCTTTAACTTTTCATCTGTAATTTAGGAATTTGTAGCATCTAGTCCAAAAGTCTTCCTTTGACCGTTTTCTTTTAGTATCTGTGTATTTCAACTTTCCTTGAATTATCCTTTTGATTCTGCATTCCTATTATCCTTTGTTTACTTTAGCATGGGTTTTGTTCAAGTCAACAGTCCCAAATCATATTCTTGCAGCACAGTCATTGCAGTGGCCTGTATCCCAAATACCAGACCCCTGTCCCAACAACTGTCTACCCAAGCATGATTCGTGTTCCCACAATAAAGAAAGAAATAGCCGAGAATCCTTATACTTTACAAGGTGCTTGTCAACACTGTAGCTTCCTGGTGAATAACTACCTCACTGATGACATCAGAGCCAAATGGATGCTTCGTATCCAGCAAGCGCTTTGCCTTAAACCAGTACAAAGTCATGCTTGGGGACCTGGCCTGAACAAGAGGGGACCCTTGAAGATGGTTAACTCTGGTCATGCTGTGATCATGTAAGAATGAATTGTGTTTTCACATAGAGGTTTTCACAGATATGTGGAAGGCCAGAATGGAAACAAATTCCACATTTTTCCCATTTTAAGGTCTAATGTACATTCAGTAAATTCACTCACTATAAGTCTACAGTTTTGGTGATTATGTGTGGTTGTGTCATCACAACTGTCAATACAGAACAGTTGTACATCCTCTTAAATATCCCACGTGCCATTTATCCCCTCCCCTGACTCTTAGTTTTGCCTTTTTTGGATAAAATGAAAGTTTGTGTGGCCAGGATTCTCACCTGGCCCTGGTTGGCTAGCTCACTACACACATGTGGGCAATACGTTGCTATTGACTCTATATAAACAGCCCCTCCCAGTGCTCTGGGCCACATGGTAGCAAGGCTGCAGAGCTGCAGGAGAGCAGAGGCTGGAGTGGTGGCAGCGCCGAGGACAGAGGCCCAGAGGACGGCTGTGTGGGATGACTGTGCAGGCCGAGAGGCTCAGAGGATGGTGCGGACAAAGAGGCCCAGAGGACAGGACCGGCTTGCTGCATGCAGACTCACTCTGAGTGAACGGGATTTTAGTGATGGACCTGCCATCGTGGAAATAAAGTTGGGTATAACCCTTTCACCCCAAGAATGCTCTACTGTCGTTTTCTTTAGTCACACTGAATCCATTGTGAACTTGCCAGGGGCTGACACCTTTCCTAGAATTTCATAAGTCTAAGTACAACTTCTGCATTGACAGGGCTATTCAAGATGTTGATATCTGTCTGGGTCAGTTTTAGTCACCTGTGTGTTTTAAGGATTTTGTCTTTGTCATCCAGGTTAAATTTATTGGCATAAGTCATTGGTCATAGTTTGACTATCCTCTTAAGATCTGTAGGATATATAGTGATGTCCTGTCTTGAAATGTATTATACACTAACTGTAAGAGAATATTCAAACAGGAAAATTATGCATCCTCTTTTCTTCATAAGTTTCTAATTTTTTGTCCTTACATTCTCTCACTTTCAACTGCTTGGAAGGTGCACCTAAGGGAGCTTGTTAGAACAGGAGAATATGACCTTTGAATTAATCAGTTACACTTAAAGTAAACTTGGCCATACCCTAGCTCTCTGACCTTGAGCAGGTGACATAACCACTCTGAGTCTTGATTATGTCCTCTGTGGAAAGATGTACCAGTGTCTCCTGTACAGGCAGCTGGGAGGCCCTGCAGATGACAGGGGCTCAGCGAGTGAGGATCATCATGGAGGTGGTGGATGAGATGACGGTGTCCCCCAGATTGCATTGCTCAGACTACTACAGGCTACAGGTTACTGGCTTTAGGATAGTGGGATTTTTGAGAGCTTCTTGAACCCTTCTGTGTTCTCTGCCTCAGTGTGTGTGTTTCACACTCTGTATAATTAGAATCCTGAATTTGTGCACTGTAATGTACATTATTGGAACATGGTTAATATCTAGAAATTCTAATTTTAACAGAGTAAATCAGTATGAGTACTACTGAGAGATGTTTGTCCAAGAATGCAAGATTAAAATCTCAAGACACTCAAAGGAGAATGGCAGAAATGATATCCTTTAACTTATTTTTTGTTTGTTTCTGTTTCTTTTTATATTAAGGTCCTTAATTTTCCCATTTCTGATCCGAGGAGGAAAGCCAACCCCAGCGAAGGCATTTATCGCGGCATTCACATTCTGTGCCTATAACGGCTACTTGCAAAGCAGATACTTGAGCCAGTATGCAGCATATGCTGATGACTGGGTCACTGACCCCCGATTCCTAGCAGGTGAGTGTCCTTGGTGGTGCACTCTATTGTTGCAATCAAAGCTTTGATTTTCAGGTTCCAGTCATTGCCATTAGAAAACACACACTTCCTGAGAGAAGAGTCTGTGATGGTTGGTGGCCTAACGGCAGGGGACGCAGCCCCAGAGGGAGAGTCATGCTGTCCCAGCAGTGGGAGATGATGCAGCCACCCAGCATCTTCACCCACTCAGGCCCCAGAAGTGCCCATGCCTAAAATTAGCAACAGGCCGCAGCAAGAGTGAGCAGAAAGTGAAGACTGGGGAGATTTGAGCACTAAATGGCCGTGGAATCTGAGAATCGTTAAACGTCCTGCATGTCTTCTGGAACATGAGAAGAAATCAAACTGGGTCATTTTTCAGCTTTTATGGTAATACTAACATGAATAAACATTTGGTTTTGTGAAGTTTTTTAGTGTTTTAAATCTTTGCCAGTTAATGTAAATTAGTATATATTTTCAGATTCTAAACATAACCTTACAAGTTCTGAGCAAAACAAAGATAAAACACTAGCAACAAAAGGTATTTCCAAGTGTTAAAAATATGTAACCTCCGGGCCATTGTTTCTGACGAAGTTTATATATTCTGAGGAAGGGATATACTTCTGTATATTTATGTAGCTTATCCTCCTAGCATTTAGAAGTCATAGCATATACAGATGTAACTGGCCCCCATGGTAGCATTCCAAGTCTTAATTTGGTCCATCACATTTTCAAACTGTCCTGCAGCTCTTTAGCTTAAGCTCCATAAAGTGACCTTATATTTCATTTGGGTTTTTCTCTGTGTCAGAATTTGTAATAATAGAGAAAATGAACATTTGAATAGTGCTTTGTTGTTGACAAAGCACTTTCACATTTCTCAGTCTTACTTTTTTTGTGTGAACCGAAGTGTTTCTCCAGGGCAGTGTCCTCATCACACCTGAGATCAGTACCTCAGGCTCTATTGCCTCATCTGTCAGATGAGGGGTTTTGAGAACAATTCCAGGACCCTTTTCTAGCTCCACAAATCTGTGCCTCCATGAAATACTAAGTTACCTTATTTACACAGGGCCCCCAACATCTTTGACTTAACCCGTTTTTTGACAACCCGATTTTCTTCTGCCCCCCAACCACCAGAAGGAGAGAGAACAGGCCGGGGAGGCCTGGGGAGGAAGGTCCAGCCCGTGGCCAGAAGCTGCTCACATGACCAAGGGCAGAAATTTGGCCCTTTTCTCAGGAGAAAGGGAAGGCCTGGCGCCACATCAGGTGACTAGCAGAGCATGGAGTGGACCGGCTCACCACACTGGCTCCCCAAAAGTAGGCAGCAAGGGACAAGAGGAAGGGATTTTTTTTTTTAAGCAAGAGATTTGGCATGAAACATTTATTTGAGGTTCTCATAGGAATCATTTCTATGAGGAGTTGCTTGGATATTTTTGATGAACAGAGACAAAATAAGGAATTGTTTTGGTATGTGAATTTAAGAGTCATTTCTGCAGATAGACCATACTGCATGTAGCCTTAAGGTGGTCTGAAGTTGAAGACACCAATACAGTGTATGCAAACCTCTTGACTTCTCTATGGTGGAACATACGGAATCAAATATGAAAAAAGTACCATGGGAAACATACTAAGTTACTTTAAAAAATAAATTTAATTCATAGAGTTTATAGTTTTTGTTAAAGAAAGAAACAGTATATGACATGAATAGTTAGTTATACTGACATTAGTTACCATGAAGAGCTCAGCAAATAATAGTAATATCCTAACAAAAGTTTTCCAGAGCAATAAAAGTGGTTAACCTGAGATTCAGTACAAAGAATTTAAGATCCCTAAAAATGGATCCAATGTCTAGCTTAGTTGAGCACAAATACTATTTTTCTTTCCATTCTAGGCAATAGAGGGAGCTTGTCTCTTAAAAAAGAGAAACACTGAATTTTGAGAATGTGATTCTGAACCTCAAGGTGGGGGCCAAATCACCTAGAGGTGACATACTGAAATGCAAATAAGGTAGTGAGTCAACTATAAATTTATGGATCCAATAGATGATTTACAAAACATTACAGAAGTTGGTCTAAACTGTTTAGAAAGAAAGCTACCCACAGTGGTGAGGTCAGAAGGAGGAAATCTTGAAGCCAGAATGCTTTACATGTCCTTGTTCCCACAGTGGAAAATGTTAATGCCACTGGGATAACATGAATAGTTAACATTAGTGTTACTCCAAGTGTTCGTGTCTTTGATACTGAATTGAATGCCACTATTAAGCACCATCTGCCTTTCCCATTTTTCTAATAAGACAAATTCACTCTTTATCAAACCAAGGCATTCCTTTTATAAAACTCTTGGCATTTTGCCTTTTCCTGTTGGATGAATTGACGTGCTATGAGTAAGTCTCCTTTAAGTGAAGACTTAGAATGGGAAAGAAAGCATTCAGGATGCTATGGGATATCTCGGAAGAGCCACGCAGCCCACAGTTGGGAGATTTTCTTGGGCCCTGAGGCTGGTGAGCAGACCTAGGAATGCTGATGGATGAGTGAGTGGGACACTGGGATGGGGGAACCATGGGTGTGCAGGAAGCTGCCCAAATGAAGTTGTAAACAGAGAAGGGGACCAAAGGGGGACCTCAAGGAGCCGGCATCTCCCAAAGAGCCTGAGTACAGCTGATGATAAGGGCACGTGCTGGGATTTCCCCTCCCATCCGCCAAGTGGAGAGGGTAGTCATGCTTCACACATGCCTCATCCTTTTTCTGAGGGTAGGTAAATCTTGTGGGCTGACTCACTGGTGGTAGTAGCATTTCTTACAAGCGTTATACAAAAGTCTTATTTTTTCTAATCATACCAGTTACCCTAAAGATATAGATGTGGCTATCAGGTCCAAGTATTCTGAAAGGATTAGGTAATTTATTAGTATTACTTGATAAACAAAGCCCTATTTAGCATACCTGAAACCAGTACTTACAAATTATCTTTCCAAATGAAAGACAATGTTTGCCATAATGATTTTTACTATCAACTATAGCTAATTATGTTAATACAAATTGTAACAATACGAAGGATTATAGCATTATTTATCCAGGCTTGGTCTTGTAAATTTTGTAATTTATCAACCATAATACTCTTGTGTATTTTCTTTAGGTTTTGTCTTATGGTTAATAGGCACTCTGATAAACATCCACTCAGATCATATCCTAAGGAATCTCAGGAAACCAGGGGAGACTGGATATAAAATACCACGGGGTATGTACTAAAAATGGGGGATTTATTCTGAACCTGGATTGCACGATGCCTTGCCATTTCAGTTTTGCCAGATCTAAAAACTAAAATACAGTATTATTAGCTGCAAGTTTTCAATGTGAGTCATTATTAATAGCAGTTGCTATGATAATTGCTTTATTAGAATAATAAAAGGAATAATTCTGGCTAACTGAATGGTTATTAGGCAGAAAGTAAACTCTGGTTATATATGTGTTTGGAAAGAGTATGGGAAGGAATTTGTGGTTTACAAGGAGTGTCCAATACTTCATTTCTACAAAATAATTAGAGTAGAAGCCTTGACTGACCCCCCACCCCTAAAAATAGTTAAAAATGATGAGTGTAATTTCTTAAAAATATTTTAAAATGCATCAGTGTGGTATCAAGAACAGAGGTAACCTTTGGTAGGCAAAACCTAAATAAGCCAGTGATTTGAGTCCGGAACACATCTTGTAAAGGTCTGTAACCAGCTGCCCTCACGCTGGTTCATAGCCCAAATGTGCACCACTTGGAGCCTCTGAAAGACCTCAAGCCCTGAATTAGGACCCACGAGGTAGGCAGTGCTGCCCCCAGGCACCCAGCCAGCACAAGCCCCGATCGCAGAGGGACCAGCCTTTACCTCAGGCCTCAGACCATGTGCCACAGAATAAGAGCCACACTCGAAAGTTGCAGAACTTGGGAAGAAATAGGTACTACAAGTAAGAGCAAAATAAAACTTGAGAGATTCCCGATCTTAGACTTAATAGATAACAGTTACACGGTGAACACTTGCATGTCTAAAAAAATAAAAAGGTATTGAAATTGTGAGAAAAGGAATGATATACTATAAAAAGACTAAACAGTGGTAAGATAGCAATAGAGCTTCTAAAAATCAACTCAGTAGGTAAAACACACTTGGATGGAACTGGAAAGTGCATGGCGGCCCTGAATTTGGCGCTTGGAGTGGCCACTCGGCTCTGCAGTTTTCCAGAATTGAATCTGTTCTCCAAGTAAGTACCCACTGGTCCTCTGAACCCCTTAGGCATCATTTTGCAGTAAATGCACTGTCTGGTCTTTGTTCTCCCCAGGAGGCTTGTTTGAATATGTAACCACAGCCAACTACTTCGGCGAGGTCGTGGAGTGGTGTGGCTTCGCCCTTGCCAGCTGGTCCCTCCAGGCCGGGGCTTTCGCTTTGTTCTCAGCCTGCAGCTTATTCGGCATAGCCCACCATCATCACCAGTAGGTTTCAAAAACACTTGTATATTTTTAATTTGTTCTCTGACCTCAGTGTAACGGTTTTCAGGTTAGACTATTGAAATGTTAATACTAATTTGAGTTGCCAAATCCCAGTGTATACCGTGCTTCAGCTTAACAAGTTCCAAACCCTGCAAACCTGCAGAACAGCGTGGCTGTGGGGAGTCATGGATGCACAGTCTGCACTGACGTTTGCCCCACCCATTCTGAGCCTCTGAGATTTCACTGCTGGACTCAATGGTCAGGTTAAATGTTAAGCAGGGGGCTCAGGATGGGGCCTAGACTGCCTGCATTAAGATGGGGAATGCCGGCCTCTGGCCACCGCTTAGTGGAGCAGTGTGCTGGCCACATGGCTTGAACTGCTCGCCGTAATCTGATAGCTGAGTATGGACATGTACTTATTCACGCCTCCACACTGAGAGTTGGAGGACAGTCTTTGAGGAGGGACTCTGTTGAAATAAAAAAATATTGCAAAGCTTACTATTCAAGTTTAAAAAGTGAATTCAGTGTGTCTTCAGGGCACTGTGACTGAAGTGGGTTCAGAGATTAAATAAGGACACAGTAGAACATGCTTATGAAGCACTTCTTGTCTCACAGCCTGTTCATCAGACTTGAAGACAAAAAGCAAGATTTGTGACCACTTGGGAAGTGTTTCCTCAGCTGTCCAGAATCTGTCTGCACCGAAGGAAGACTTCTGTGAGGGAAATTGGGGAACATTGAGCTGTTTGTAAGCCGGAAAAAACAATAACTGCTTTGAAGAATGATCTTAGATGTAGTATAATTTAAATGCAGTCTAGGAGGCAGCCATTGGTCAGGGGTTATCTCACTTTGGGACAAAGGGCAGTGGGACACTGTTCAGACTCCATGATAATAAAATCAAGACAAAAAACTGATACCAAGCCGTGGTCAGTGTCATGAGTGACAGCTTTGATTCTAGGGATGGAAGAATGAGGGAGAAACATAATAGGAATCATACTGATTGCCCTTTTACAAATATTTATACATACACACATTTTATAAATGTTAAAGTAAAATTTCTTGAGGTGCATTTGTAATCTCAATGATTAAATGAATGGGAAAGATTTATTCTATTTAACAAAGTACATTTTATTCCTGTATAATGGCTTCTGTGAAATAAATTTAACATATTTGTTGGACATACCTCTGTTGGGTGAGAAACTGACCTAATAAAGGTTCTTCCTGACGTCATGAGGAGTCCCGCCCTGCTGCCTAACACTTCAGACAATCCCATAGGTGTGTTTGGGAGTGGCTGTCCTGTTCTCGGCTTCTACTTCTTCCCTTCTGAGGCCAGTGTGTCCCTCCTCACAGGCAGTTTCTAGAAGAGAGGCACTGACCCCTGCCTGTCCGTGAGCTGCACGCGGTGCCACAGGCGCACAGGGAGGTGCTGAGAAGCTTGCTCATGGTCCGCGTCCTGGATCCCTAGCAAGCTGTCTTGGTCTGTTCGGGCGGCTACAGTAAAAAACAACGCAAACAGGATGGCTTACAAACAACAGGCATTTATTCCTCGTGGTTCTGAAGGCAGGAGTCAGAGATCAGGGGGCCAGCGTGCTCAGGTTCTGGTGAGAGCCCCTTCTGGGTTGCAGATGGTACCACCTCTGCGTCCTCACAGGGCAGAAGGAGGAAGGAGCTCTCTGGGGCTTCTTCGTCAGGGCACCAGTCCCATTCCTGAGGGCTCACAACCTGATCGCCTGCTAGCAGGCCCTCCGCCCCCATCTGCTAACACCCTCACCGTCCACCTGAGGTTTTTAACATGAATGTTGGGGGACACATTCAGACTGTGGTGCGGGCCTGTAAGAACTGAGCAGCCAGTGACTGGATGTGCTGGCACCCACTGGCACGTCCTTTGCCCTGCTGTTGCCCATAGCCCCCTTCTGAGGTGGGCACTCTGGTCTCCAGCCACATCCCTGACCTGGGAAGGCTGTTGTTCTAGGGCCTTGTGGTAGGGGAAATGATGCTTGATCCAGAGGTCCGTTGGCCAACTTCCCAGTATTTTTTTCACTGTGCGTTTTTTTGGATATATGGAACAACATGTGAAAGTAAACATGGCAGTCTACTATGGTATAAATCACAGTTTGTGAATGACAGTGTTAAGCTAATCTAAAATGGACGGGATTTTGCTGACGCACTCTCAGTTTGCTGTTGTCATGCACTTCTGCCATAGTAGCAGATAGCTAATCACTTTGCATCATGATTTTTAGTCAGTTTAGCACTCTTTTATCCTTTTGAAAACTCCTTTTTTTCTCTCTCTCCATTTTGTCAAATTATTTAAAATTTTTATTTCATCCACTTAGTTGCTACCCTTCCCAACTGGCTATGACCCCAAACAAATGAGTGTTGCTGTGTGGGTGTCATTTTTATAAAGACTGGTAATCTGATATATGTAACCAGATACATTTAATTATTCATGATACAAACAAAATGAAACTGTGTCTCTCAAATGTCAATGCTTTTGCTACAACTTTAAAAAAAACTCACGATTCCTTTATAATGGAAAATATTGTCCCTTTTTTTTAGCATCTGTTAAATGTTTAAGTGATAAAATTATTTCCTTTTCTTAATATTTTTTTCTTTATTTTAGGTGGTACCTTGAAAAATTTGAGGATTATCCAAAGTTCAGAAAAACTATAATTCCATTTTTGTTTTAAGTCCATTGTCATCTTCGACTTGAAGCTTTTGGATGGCTTTTCTCTAGGGATTATATAAATGAATCATATCTCTGTAATTTTGCTGCTACATCTTTTTTGTCCTAATTTGCTCTAGGAATGGTTTCCCTAGTGAATGTGTAAACCGCCTAATAATAATACAGGTTGAGGCATTATGCTGCCTACCAGGTTAGGAATGTGAAACGGGGCCATTACTGCTGCCCCCCTTCTCTGATTTGGGATTTGCCTCTTTTGGCTACATGCAGCCACGTGTGCACAGGACCAGAATTTGCGAGCCATCTTTGATGGCCCCTGTGGACCAAACTATTTCACGACCCCTACGACAGCTGATTCACAGTCACTTCTGATGTTGCCCTCCCCCCAGAGGCTTGACCCATCTTCGCTGTCCCTCATCCCACTGGATCAGAGAGACCTGGGGCACTGGTCACAGCCTCAGGGAAACCTTGGCCCTCACCGTTAGGAGCTGTGCAGGCAGGGACACGGAGGCGCAGCTGAGGCCTGGACCAAAGGCATCCGGCACTTGGCTCCAGCCGGGCCTGTGAGGTGACTTCGCCAGCAGGGCAGCACATGGGGGGCATGCATCAGGAGCTTGCCGAAAGGGACCTGGCACTCCGCGGTGGCAGCGCCAAGGTGCAGTGCGACAGGCCCCTTCTCGGGCCACACCGTAAGCCATCGGGGAGCAGCCTCCACTCTGAGACCATCGTTTTCCTTTTCTCTTTTTAAGTACTCCTCAATGTTGCAAAATGATATTTTGAAACAGAATTTCTTACTGCAGATGCATGTGAAATGTCCCCAGAGATAAATGGCAGTAATACAATTTACTGCACAGCCTCAGATCCTAAGAGAAATGGAAACAAAGAAATGGACTTGGGTTCACTGCAATCACTAGGGTGCTGGCTGGCAGGAGGCCTCGGGGCGCCCAGAAGCTGTGTGTCCTGTGGGTGCACCTCCTGGCCCTTTGGGCAGTGGGCAGGCCCCCATGGCCACGTCGTTGGTACCCTCCAGCCTTCTCCTGGCCCACCTTCCCAATGAGGCCTCCCCAGGCCCTCATGAGCTCTGACATAGAAACTATTCTCAGTGTGGGGGGATGTAGAGTCTCTTGTGGGCTTAGAATAACACAAAAAACTCTCCTGATGCCCCTATGCTTCATTTTAACTAAAAGCAATGTTTTGGCAAAGAGATTTTATTATTGAGTGTTGGGCCTTTTTCTGACCAAATAGTTACATAAAGGAATAAATGTATAGGAATAAATAAAATAAATAAAAATAAATCCTTGAAAACATAAAGGAATAAATGCTTTGAAACTCCTCAGGGAAATGCAAAAGTCCAAGGGAGATTGGGGCCCGTGTCCTGGAAAGTGTACCTGGCCAGGAGAAGGCAGTATGTCTGAGAGCCGGAGACGCTGCTGTGAAGTGTACGTCAGTTGGTGATTGGTTTATCATGCTTACTACTGTAATGGCATGCACTGCGGGGGATTCACACAAAGAAATTCTGTCTTGTCTCACTGCCATCTATTTCCTAAAAACTCTTAACTTGGTAAATTGTCATCAATCATTGAGTTAATTTTAATCTTCGAGATTAATAAAATTGCTGCTATAAGTGCAGTCGTTTCTGTTAGTGTTCATTGTCATTCTGCTGTGTTATCACTTCTTCACTATGCAAGTTCGGACATAACATTATTTTCAGCCCTGAAATGTACTTTCTACCTGTGTTAACATTTCATAGTGTCAAATAATTCCTTTTACCTCTCATACAGCTGGGTAACATTTTTCATATAAATCTGGTGTATATCTGTTACTTTTAGATATTGGGCATTTGTTTATTGTGGATGAGAATGTGTCCCCAAATACATTTTTGTTTAATTTATTGACGTATCATTGATACACAATCTTAATCGGTTTCAAGTATACAACATAGTGGTTCAGCAGTTACCCACGTTATTAAATCCTCACCCCCACTGCAGTACTTATTATCTGTCAACAAAAGATGTTACAGAGTCATTGGCTGTATTCTCCATGCTATACTACCATCCCCATGGCCAACTTAATACTATGAGTGAGAAGTTTTGTGCTCCTTTATGCCCCTCAGCTTCCCTTCTTACCCATCCCAACCCCGCCCCTGTGGTAAGCAGCAGTCACTTCTCAGTTTCTATGAATCTACTGCTATTTTGTTCATTTTGTTTTGTTTTAGATTCCACAAATAAGTGAAATCATATGGTATTTGTCTTTCTCCACCTGGCTTACTTCACTTAGTGTAATACCCTCTCCATCCATCCGTGTTGCTGCAAATAACAGGATTTCTTTTTATGGCTATATAACATTCCATTGTGTACCACATTTTCTTTATCCATCTATTTGATGGAGACTTTGATTGCTTCCATACCTTGGCTATTATAAATAATGAGGCTATAAATGGGTGCATGTATCTTTTTGATTCAGAGATTTTATTTTCTTCAGGTAAATTCCTAGAAATGGAACTACTGGGTCATATGATATTTCTAGTTTTAGTTTTTTGAAGGAACCTCCATACTGCTTTCCACAGTGACTGTACCAATTGACATTCCCACCAACAGTGGAGGAGGGTTCCCCTTTCTGTATGGAGGAACAGTATGGGGGTTTCCCTGTTCTGACTGGTGTGAGGTGATATCTCATTGTGGTTTTGATTTGCATTTCCCTGATGATTAGCCATGTGGAGCATCTTTTCATGTGCCTGTTGGCCATATGTATTTCTTGGAGAAATGGCTGTTCAGGTTCTCTGCCCATTTTTTTAATCAGGTGTTTTTATTTCCATGTTGAGTCATATTAGACCTTTATACATTTTGGATGTTAATCCCTTACTGGATAAATAATTTACAAATATATTCCCCATACCCACACACATAGGATGTCTTTTTGTTCTGCTGATGGTGTCCTGTCCTGTACATAAGCTTTTTAGTCTGATATGGTCCCACTTGTCCACTTGTGATTTTGTTTCCCTTGCTCAAAGAGATTTGTCCAGGAAAAAAGATTGCTCATGCTTATGTTCAGGAGATTTATGCCTATGTTTTATAGAGTTTTATGGTTTCATGACTTACGGTTAGGTCTTTGATCCATTTTGAGTTTGTGTGTGGAGTTAGAGGGTAATCTGCTTTCATTCTCATGCATATAACTGTCCAGTTTTCTCAGCACCAGTTGTTGAAGAGGCTGTCTTTACCCCATTGTATATTCATGGCTTCTTTATCTTATATTAATTGACCGTATATGTAAGAGTTTATACCTGGGCTCTCTATTCTGTTCCATTGATCTATGGATAGATCTTCATTTACTTGTGTCTTTAATTTCTCTCTTGAACGTCTTAAGTTGTCATAGTACAGGTCTTTCACTCTTTGGTTAGTTTTATTCCTAGGTATTTTATTCTTTTCGATGCAGTTGTAAATGGAATTTACAGTGTTTTCCTGATTTCTCTTTCTGCTAGTTCGTTGTTAGTATGTAAGAACGCAACAGATTCCTATGTATTATTTGTATCCTGCAACTTTGCTGAATCCAGTTATTCTAATAGTTTTTGATGGAGTCTTGAGGGTTTTCTTTGTATAATGTCATTTTATCTGCAAATAGTGACGGTTTAACTTCTTCCTTACCAATTTGGATGCCTTTATCTCTTTGTCTTGTCTGATTTCTTATAGCTAGAACCTCCAGTACTATATTGAATAAAAGTGGTGAGAGTGGACATCTTAGAGTGGTGATCTTAGAGGAAAAGCTTTCAGCTTTTTGCCATTGAATGTGATATTAGCTGTGGGTTTGCTGTATATGGCTTTTATTATGTTGAGTTATGTACCCTTTATGCCCATAGGTGAGAGCTTTTAATTATGAATGAATATTGAATTTTGTCAAATGCTTTTTCGGCATCTATTGAGATGATCATGTGGTTTTTCTTCTTTTTGTTAACATAGTGTGTGATGTTGATTGATTTACAAATATTATAATATCCTTGCTTTAATGGACTAAATCCTACTTGGTCATGATAATCTTTTTGATGTATTTTTTAATTCGGTTTGCCGATATTTTGTTGAGGCCCAAATACATTTTATATCTCGGATAAATGAAAGCTATTGATGTTTGTCATATCCAGCCATGTTAGTGAAATTACTCTATGAATTCCTACTTTCTCCTATTATTATTGGTTCTCTAGCTCTGCTGTAATATCTGCAAATATGTTAGTTCTCGTTCTGCAGTATGTGAAGCTGCTGATTTCCTTGTTTGTATGCTACAATTAGCAAGAAATTTGAGAACAATATTGAACAGTGGAGGTGTTATAGGATTCTTGTGTGATCTTACAGGCATGCCTATTTTTGGAGACTACTATTTTGAGCATTCTTTTATTTTTCTTTCATGGTTATTGGTTCTGTTTTCTACATTAGTAACTGGAGTCATTTAACTGCTTTTTTTTTTAATCTATTTTGAGGTTTTCAAAGGTGGGCTTTCAAGCATCAGAAGTGAGAGAAGGTTTGCCAACAGGCATAAGGAGATAGCAAACTAAGAACACTGTGCTGACATTGTAATCTCATTTCTTCTTTTTATATATATATATATTTTTTTTTTTACTAAGGTATTATTGATAAACACCCTTATGAAGGTTTCACATGGAAAAACAATGTGGTCACTACATTTACCCATATTATCAAATACCCACCCATACCCCAATGCAGTCACTGTCCATCAGTGTAGTGAGATGCCACAGATTCACTGTTTGCCTTCTCTGTGCTACACTGTTTTCCCCGTGATCCCCCACACCATGTGTACTAACCATAATACCCCTCAATCCCCTTCTCCCACCCTCCCCACCTGCCCTCCCACACCCCTCCCCTTTGGTAACCACTAGTTCCTTGGAGCCTCTGAGTCTGCTTCTATTTTGTTCCTTCAGTTTTGCTTTGTTGTTATTCTCCACAAATGAGGGAAATCATTTGGCACTTGTCTTTCTCCACCTGGCTTACTTCACTTAGCATAATATCCTCCAGCTCCATCCATGTTGTTGCAAATGGTAAGATTTGTTTCCTATGGCTGAATAGTATTCCATTGTGTATATGTACCACATCTTCTTTATCCATTCATGTATGGTGGACACTTAGGTTGCTTCTATTTCTTGGCTATTGTACATAGTGCTGCAATAAACATAGGCATGCATATGTCCTTTTCAAACTGGGCTCCTGCATTCTAAGGGTAAATTCATAGGAGTGGAATTCCTGGGTCAAATGGTATTTCTATTGTGAGTTTTTTGAGGACCCTCGATACTGCTTTCCACAATGGTTGAACTAATTTGCATTCCCACCAGCAATGTAGGAGGGTTCCCTTTTCTCCAAATCCTTGCCAACATTTGTTGTTGTTTGTCTTTTGGATATTGGCCATCCTAACTGGTGTGAGGTGATATCTCATTGTGGTTTTAATTTGCATTTCTCTGATGATTAGCAATGTGGAACATCTTTTCATATGCCTGTTAGCCATTTGAATTTCTTTGGAGAAGTGTTCTACTCCTCTGCCCATTTTTTAATTGGCTTATTTGCTTTTTGTTTGTTGAGGTGCGTGAGCTCTTTATATATTTTGGATATCAACGCCTTATTAGATATGTGATTTATGAATATATTCTCCCATACTGTAGGATGTCTTTTTGTTCTACTGAGGGTGTCCTTTGCTGCACAGAAGCTTTTTAGTTTGATATAGTCCCACTTGTTCATTTTTGCTTTTGTTTCCCTTGCCCATGGAGATATGTTCATGAAGAAGTTGCTGTTTACGTACAAGACAGCTTTGCCTGTTTTCTTCTAAGAGTTTTATGGTTTCATGACTTACATTCAGGTCTTTGATCCATTTCAAGTTTACTTTTGTGTATGGATTTAGGAGTAATCCAGTTTCATTCTCTTACATGTAGCTGTCCAGTTTTGCCAACACCAGCTCTTGAAGAGGCTATCATTTCCCCATTGTATGTCCATGGTTCCTGTATCATATATTAATTGACTGTATATGTTTGGGTTAATATCTGGGCTCTATTCTGTTCCACTGGTCTATGAGTCTGTTCTTGTGCCAGTACCAAATTGTCTTAATTACTGTGGCTTTGTAATAGAGCTTGAAGTCAGGAAGCATAATTCCCCCTGCTTTATTCTTCCTTCTCAGGATTGCTTTGGCTATTCAGGGTCTTTTGTGGTTCCATATATATTTTAGAACTACTTGTTCCAGTTTGTTGAAGAATGCTGTTGGTATTTTGATAGGGATTGCATTGAATCTGCAGATTGCTTTAGGCAGGATGGCCATTCTGACAATATTAATTCTTCCTAGCCAAGAACATGGGATGAGTTTCCATTTATTAGTGTCCTCTTTAATTTCTCATAAGAGTGTCTTATAGTTTTCAGGGTATAGGTCTTTCACTTCCGTGGTTAGTTTTATTCCTAGATATTTTATTCTTTTTGATGCAATTGTGAATGGAATTGTTTTCCTGATTTCTCTTTCTGCTAGTTCATTGTTAGTGTATAGGAATGCAACAAATTTCTGTGTATTAATTTTGTATCCTGCAACTTTGCTGAATTCAGATATTAGTTCTAGTACTTTTGGAGTGGATTATTTAGGGTTTTTTATGTACAATATCATGTCATCTGCAAACAGGGACAGTTTGGCTTTTTCCTTACCGTCTGGATGCCTTTTATTTCTTTGTGTTGTCTGATTGCCATGGCTAAGACCTCCAATACTATGTTGAATAAAAGTGGGGAGAGTGGGCATCCTTGTCTTGTTCCCGATCTTAGGGGAAAAGCTTTCAGCTTCTCACTGTTAAGTATGATGTTGGCTTTGTATTTGTTAAATATAGCCTTAATTATGTTGAGGTACTTGCCCTCTATACCCATTTTGTTGAGAGTTTTTATCATGAATGGATGTTGAATTTTGTCAAATGCTTTTTCAGCATCTATGGAGATGATCATGTGGTTTTTGTTCTTCTTTTTTTTGATGTGGATGATGTTGATGGGTTTTCGAATGTTGTACCATCCTTGCATCCCTGAGATGAATCCGACTTGATTATGATTGATGATCTTTTTGATGTATTTTTGAATTTGGTTTGCTAATATTTTGTTGAGTATTTTTGCATCTATGTTCATCAGGGATATTGGTTGTAGTTTTTTATTTGTGGTGTTTTTGCCTTGTTTTGGTATTAGAGTGATGCTGGCTTCATAGAATGAGTTTGGAAGTATTTCCTCCTCTTCTATTTTTTGGAAAACATTAAGGAGAATGGGTATTATGTCTTCTCTATATGTCTGATAAAATTCAGCAGTGCCTCCACCTGGCCCGGGGGTTTTGTTCTTGGGTAGTTTTTTGATTACTGATTCAATTTCTTTCTGGTAATTGGTCTGTTTAGATTTTCTGTTTCTTCCTTGATCAGTTTTGCAAGGTTTTATTTTTCTTAAAAAGTTGTCCATTTCTTCTAGGTTATACAGTTTGCTAACATATAGATTTTCATAGTATTCTCTAATAATTCTTTGTATTTCTGTGGTGTCCATTGTAATTTTTCCTTTCTCATTTCTGATTCTGTTTATATGTGTAGATTCTCTTTTTCTCTTAATAAATCTGGCTAGGGGTTTATCTATTTTGTTTATTTTCTCAAAGAACCATTAATTTTGGTTTCATTAATTTTTTCTCTTGTTTTATTCTCCTCAATTTTATTTATTTCTTCTCTGATCTTTATTATGTCCCTCCTTCTGCTGACTTTGGACCTCATTTGTTCTTCTTTGTACAGTTTCAATAATTATGACTTTAGACTATTCATTTGGGGTTGTTCTTCCTTCTTTAAATAGGTCTGGATTGCAATATACTTTCCTCTTAGAACTGCCTTCACTGTGTCCTACAGAAGTTGGGGTGTTGTGCTGTTATTTTCATTTGTCTCCATATATTGCTTGATCTCTGTTTTAATTTGGTCATTGATCCATTGATTATTTAGGAGCATGTTGTTAAGCTTCCATGTGTTTGTGAGCCTTTTTGTTTCCTTTATACAATTTATTTCTAGTTTTATACCTTTGTGATCTGAGATGTTGGTTGGTAGAATTTCAATCTTTTTGAATTTACTGAGGCTCCTTTTGTAGCCTAGTATGTGGTCTATTCTGGAAAATGTTCCATGTGTACTTGAGAAGAATGTGTATCCTGCTGCTTTTGGGTGTAGAGTTCTGTAGATGTCTGTTAGGTCCATCTGTTCTAGTGTATTGTTCAGTGCCTCTGTGTCCTTACTTATTTTCTGTCTGGTTGATATGTTTTTTGGAGTGAGTGGTGTGTTAAAGTCTCCTAAAATGAATGCATTGCATTCTATTTCCCCTTTAATTCTGTTAGTATTTGTTTCACATATGTAGGTGCTCTTGTGTTGGGTTCATAGATATTTATGATGGTTATATCCTTTTATTGGACTTATCCCTTTATCATTATATAATGTCCTTCTTTGTCTCTTGTTACTTTCTTTATTTTGAAGTCTATTTTGTCTGATACAAGTACTGCAATTCCTGCTTTTTTCTCCCTATTAGTTGCATGAAATATCTTTTTCCATCCCTTTACTTTCAGTCTTTGTATGTCTTTGGGTTTGAAGTGAGTCTCTTGTAGGCAGCATATGGATGGGTCTTGCTTTTTTATCCATTCTATTACTCTGTGTCTTTTGATTGGTGCATTCAGTCCATTTACATTTAGGGTGATTATCAATAGATATGTACTTATTGCCATTGCAGGCTTTGGATTCATGGTTACCAGAGCTTCAAGGGTAGCTTCTTTACTATCTAACCACCTAACTTAACTCACTTACTATACTATTATAAACACAGTTTGATGATTCTTTATTTCTCTCCCTTCTTTTTCTTTCTCCTCCACTGTTTATGTGTTAGGTGTTTTATTCTGTACTCTTTGTGTTTCCCTTGACTGATTTTATGGATAGGTGATTTTATTTTGCATTTAGTTAGTATTTGGTTGGTCTGCTTTCTTTGCTGTGGTTTTATTTTCTCTGGTGACAGCTATTTAGCCTTAGCCATACTTCCATCTAGAGCAATCCGTTTAAAATACACTTTAGAGATGGTTTGTGGGAGGTAAATTCCCTCAATTTTTGCTTATCTGGGAATTGTTTAATCCATCCTTCAAATTTAAATGTTAATCTTGCTGAATACAGTATTGTTGGTTGGAGATCCTTCTGTTTCATTGCATTGAATATATCATGCCATTCTCTTCTGGCCTGTAAGGTTTCTGTTGAGAAGTGTGATGATAGCCTGATGGGTTTTCATTTATAGGTGATCTTTTTTCTCTCTCTGGCTGCTTTTAATACCCTGTCCCTTTCTTTTATCTTTGCCATTTTAATTATTATATGTCTTGGTGTTGTCCTCCTTGGGTCCTTTGTATTGGGAGATTTGTGGACTTCCGTGGTCTGAGAGACTATTACTTCCCCAGCTTGGGGTAGTTTTCAGCAATTATTTCTTCAAAGACACTTTCTATCCCTTTCTCTCTCTCTTTTTCTTCAGGTACCCCTGTAATGTGTATATTATTCCATTTGGATTGGTCACACAGTTATCTTAATATTCTTTCGTTCCTAGAGACCCTTTTATCTCTCTCTGCCTCAGCTTCTCTGTATTTCTGTTCTCTGATTTCTATTCCATTAACAGTCTCTTCCACCTCATCCAGCCTGCTCTTAAAACCTTCCATTGTTTGTTTCATTTCGGTTATCTCCCTCCAGACTTCTTCCATCAGCTCTTGAATATTTCTCTGTAGCTCCATCCTGCCTGCTTATGACTTTTATTTTGAATTCTTTTACAGGAAGATTGGTGATTTCAGTCTCACCAGGCCCTCTCTCTGGTGTTTGAGGGATTTTGGTCTGAACAAGGTTATTCTGTGTTTTTATGGAGATGGGAGTCGTCACTAGCTAATGGCACATGTATCAGCTGGGAGAACAAAGTCCCTTCCTGCTTGCCCATCCCTCCCTGTACCGGTCAACCGCACACAGGGAGCAGCCTTTGGGTTAATCCCCTGAGCCGCCGTGGTGGGGCAGCCCTCAGAATCGCCTAGGGCACTAGCAGGGGTCACAGGCCAGCAGCGTGTGTTCTGCCATGAGGAATGAACCCCTTCATGCTTCCTGGACTCTGTACTGGTCTCTGCTGCCTGTGCAGGGCAACCACACACATGGAGCCGCCTCTGGGTTAATCCCCTGAGCTGCCATGGGCGGGGCAGCCCTCAGGACAGCCTAGGGCACTGGCAGGGTTTGCAGGTGAGCAGCATGTGTTTGCCACAAGAACAGAGCCCCTTCGTGCTTCCTGGACTCTGTATCACGATTTTATTGCTGTTGTTATTGTATGTTATTAGTCTGGTTACAGTGCTCCAGTTTTTTTGCACAAGGGTCATTGAGGAAGATGAGAAGTGAGTAGATTGTGAGGTGAGATTTCTGGAGGCATAGGCTGTGAGTAAAATTGCCAAATTTCCAGAATCTCTCACCTGGCCTTAGTGCATCTCCATATCAATAGGTGTTTCTAAGGGGTGGAGAGAAGTAGTCCATCTCCATATCAATAGGTGATTATAAGGGTAGGGGGAGTGAGGGTATATCTGGACTGGAGAGGTTGGGTGGGGTCTTTTGCAGCTGGGTCATGAGAAACACAGGTGAGCAGAAGCAGATGACTGCTTGTAAGCAATAAACAGGGTTCTCTGACTTTATTTCTGCCTTTGACTGATTTTGGCTTCAAAGGTTATTTGCCCTTGGTTGGGAATATATTTTCCCCCTGGAGTTATTGGTACTGACTGCCTCAGTGCCTGGCTGTTGGAGCAAGGATCCGCAAAACTCTGCAAGTCAGTAGAGTTAGCCTTTGAAGTAGGGTAAGTCACTTCCTTGTGTATGACCAGAAAACCCATTCTCCACCGAGGCTTTTTTCTTGGAAACGAGCCAATTTGTTTTGCATTTGATTTGAGTACTCTGTTGGAGAGATTAACAGGTGTTGAAACTTTACCCCAATGTGAACTGGTTCATTAGCATTTTTTTCTGCCTTGTTTGCATTTGTTTCTAGTTCATCCATATTTCTTTCTGTTATTTGTGTTCTCTGCCTTCCCCTGCTGTGGCTGTCCCCTGTAACTGCACAAAGGCAAAACCCTCTCCCTCAGTTCTTTCCTGGCTCACTGACCCTCCCTGCCTTAAGCCAGGGCCCAGAGAGCATCTCCTGCTGCCTCTCAGCATCCCCCAGGGCTCCAGGGCACAGGTTCTCAAGCTGTGCTCTTGCTCAACTAGACTTCTTTCTGACCTAGACCATGGTTTGGCCTTGATGTTATACAGGCTGCAGGACAGAGGGAGGGCCTGGCTTAGCACAGTGGGGTTGAAGCCAGGTAGTGTTCCAGACGGTGTCATCTTACAGTTGTCAGCATCTTCATGTTTTGCCTCCATAGTCCATTCCACAGTATATTTCCTTCATTGACACAGAATCGCCTTCAGCAACTCCTAGAGTTCAGTTCAAACATCTCCCCTCTTGACCCGGCAGCATTTGGCCCTTGTCCTGGCAGAGACTTCTCTCTAATCCTTTTACCTGCTTTACACCCAAACCACCTGAACCCCAGGCTTGTCTCTCAGAGGCCACAGGGCATGGCCTCTGTCACCTGCTATCATCTGCTCAGTCGCTGCTGGTACTCATTTGCAAAGCAGGGAGAACAGCAGTATTGGCTACCTGGCAAAGTCGTGAGCATTAAGTCAAAGTAACATTTGGAAAGTTCTCAGACACTGTCTGGCGCATGGATGTACTTAACAAATGTTAAAAAAAAAACAGTATCTTCATTATTGCATGGTATCGATATGGTGCGATCAACTCTGCACCGAAATTCTATTGAAACCACCCATTTTGGAGAAAGATACTATGCTGCCCCATGGTCTAAGCTCATCAATCCCTGTTTAAGTCCATGAGCACCTTCACCTCTTTGTGCTCTTAGAAGCCAAGCTTTGAAGAAGCTGGCTGCCTTGCTGGAAGATGCCCTGTGAAGAGGGCCACACAGCAAGGAGCAGAGAGGGGCCTCCAGCAGACTCCCAGCAGGAAACTGAAGCCCTTAGCCCCACAGCCGCAAGAGCCCAGTGCTACAGACAACCACATGAGCTTGGATGCAGATCCTTGCCCGGTGGAGTCTCTGATGAGTTTCCAGCTCAGCTATACCGTGTTTGCAGCCTACTAAGACCCCAAGCAGAGCACCCCACAAAGCCATGCCGACTCCTCTCCTCCAAAGCTCTGAATTCCTAAATGTGTATTGATATGTACTTCTAAGTTTGTGGTGCTATTGTCACACAGCAACAGATAACTACTACAACTGTAAAGAGTTTGATATATATATATATTTTTTTAACCACAATTGACAAGGGACAGAAACTTTTCAAAACAGCTAAGACAAATATCCATGTGTCAGGACATCAGTTTTACCTTGAAAAGAACCAGACTGTTTTTATCACAGGACCATCTTTTGCCTATTTGTTTGTTCTAACCGCAGTGGCAATGGAATGGCCTGGTCACATTGTCCTAGCTATTGTAGGTCATCACAAACTCAACTTGTCAGAAGCAAATGAATTGAACTGCCTCAGTCAGCAAAGTTGTTTTCGTGAATGGGTAGGATCTTTACAATAGAGTGATGGGATCGAATCGATGCTGTCAATCACCTGTGAGCTGGGTTAGAAACTGGTGGAAGTAAACCACTGTTTGAGGTTTTATTTATTTTTTAATGATATTGTCCACTTTTTCCTGAAATATATGGGGCTGGAAAGTCATATTTATATCACTGCTGACTAATGGAATTCAAGGGCAGTATTTCAGAATGTTCACCTTTCGTTTATAAAAACTACATCTGTGTCGTCAAACTACAATACAATGAAATATTATATTGTTACTTCTCCAATTCCTGGTTCTCCTAAAACAGTCAGTTTTTGCATAAAATGAATACATATCTAATGGAACAATAAAAAATTTCTTCAGCATTTGGTGGTCTGTCTAGACACCTGCTGGCAAATGGACAGGTATTTGTCTATGGGGCCGACCTGAAGGGTTAACCAACATTCTACTGTCTGGAAGGATAATGGGCCTCTCTATCCCACCAGAAATCAGACAAAACCAGTCCCACTCAATTGGAACTGGCATAGTTGAAGGCATTAAGCTGAGGACTTGGGGTTTGTACTACATGCAGTTAGTCCATGATGAGCAGTTTCTGCCCCAAATGGAACAGAGGAGGTGGAATTCTACATCTCTTGAAGATTGTGTACATACAGCCCTCCTGGTGGAAAAAAGAAACCTGTCCCTGGGCAGCCCTTTGCCAGGGTACCTCTGTAACTACACTTCGTTGAGAAGGTGCTAGAGACCAGGTTGCTTTATGGATGACACTGGAATAATGGGTTCTCCAAGATCTACTAATGAGATATTGCTTAAGAAAGAATGCCTAAGATTGTTTAAACTATGTTCTGGAGGGAATATTGAAAAGCTTTATGTAACACTCAGAGGTGAATGAAAACCATAGCCAGTGAAGAGTCCTTGGGCCGGAGACAAACCCCAAACAGTGCTAAGAGACACCTCACTTCCCATCTGTCTTCTTAGAGTGGTGCCCAGCAGAGCTTGGCCAGGGTGACGGTGAGGAGCAAGGAAGTCCACACTAGTCTGGGTGGGTTTAGGGAGAATCTGGCCTGGATTTCTGGAAATATTGATTTTAAGAGACATTTAAGAGAGCTAAAGCTTTATTATCTCCCAACGCTCATAGAGGAAAATAGTCCAAGATGTGAGATGGGGCCTCTAGGAGCTATGCTGCCTACATGCTGAGCTTTGTAGGCTCCCACTGAGGATCCCAGGCCCTCAGCCACCAGGCTGTGTCACAAAGTCCCATGAAGGGCAGCTCCTCCTCCAGGATGGCACACAGCTCCAGTCGTCATCATCAAGCTAAAGATGCAACAGCTCAAGCGTCATGGTTGAACAGGACGTTGAACTCCCTGGCTGGTGCCTCTGTCTGTAGATGTTCACTCTCCCTGCTCTGTCTTAATCCTGTCTTTCCATTACGGGGAGGAAAACTACCCCTCTCTCCCTGTCTTGCTGCTGCTGACATGGTGGTCATTAATGGATATAAGTTAATGTCTTAATACATATTGGCTTGTGGAGCAGTTGCTGGAGCAAACACAGCCACTAAATTTGTTTGACTCATTTGGCTTCGTAGAATTAAAAACAAGTTTGTTTTCTCAATGAGATAACGATTTTCTTTCTTAACATCTAGCTGGCTTAACATACACACGTGCACGGCAGGATTGTAGGAATATCTCAAATCTGTCGGTGTCTAGTGCTTTGCAAAGCGCTCAGCAGTCAGGATTGGTCGCTTCCCCACTGTAGAGCAGCAAAACCTGTTGTCAGAGGCTCCACGCAGCTGGGAACCCTCCACTCCCAGCCTGGATCCTCTGGGGAAGGCACCGAGTATTCCCAATGGTTTTAGCATGGATTATGCTGTCTGTTTGGAAGCATCTAAAAAAGAAAATGGTGTTTGGTATTAGTCTCATTCCCCATCACTTTTGAAAGATATGTTAAGGGAATGTTTGGCTCAGTCAGTCTGGAAACATATTTCTACCATAACAATAAGCCAATTCATTCTCCTTAGAATAAGAAATATCTCCACTAGACTCATGGGGAAAAAAAAATTGATGACAGGTACATGAAAAAGTGCTCACTGTCACATGTCATCAGGGAATAAACAGATACCACTGCACACCTACTAGAATGATCAAAATCCAAAACACTGACAACACCAAATACTGGTGAGGGTGTGAAGCACCAGGAACTCCGATTCATTGCTCGTGGGATTGTGAAATGGTACAGTGACCTTGGAAGACGTTCTGGCAGCTTCTTACAAAAACTAAACGTACTCTTACTGTGTGATCCAAAAATCATGTTTCTAGACATGTACTTCCCTAGTGGAAATGAGCTGACAACTTATGTCCACACAAAAAACAGCTCTCGAATGTTTACAACAGCTTTACTTTTAATTGCCAAAACTTGGAAACAACCAAGATGACTTTTCATAGATGAATGGATAAAGAAACTGGTATATCCAGACAATGGAATATTATTCAGCCCAAAAATAAGTGAGTTATCAAGCCACACAAAAGAAGAAACTTGAAAACATGTTAACTAAGTGAAAGAAGCCAGTCTGAAAAGGCTACCTACTGTGTGATTCCAAGTCTATGACATTCTGGAAAAGGTAAAACAATAAAGACAGGAAAAGATCAGTATTTGCCAGGCAGGGGGTGGAGGCAGCAAAGAAAGGGATAAATAGGGAGAGCACAGCAGATTTTTCTTTAATTACATCTGTCAATGAATCACTGATTTTATTTTTAAAACACCTTCTAATCACATTCACAAGGCACCAAACGTTACTGAAAAATCACTCTTCATTGTTGAGCCTGTCTTGTTTTATGAGTCTAGACTATTGTTCTGTCTGTAAGAAATACTTTCCACATTTTTTTGGTATTGTAATTGTCAATTACTTGAACATTATGGATACTAGACCCTCTATTATCAAGTCTCCCCCATATACCCCATTACAGTCACTGTCCATCAGCGTAGTAAGACGCTATAGAGTCATTACTTCTCTGTAAGTACTGCCTTTCCCGTGTCCCCCCACCACTACATTATGTGTGCTAATCGTAATGCCCCTTTTTCCCCCTTGTCCCTCCCTTCCCACCCATCCTCCCCAGTCCCTTTCCCTTTGGTAACTCTTAGTCCATTCTTGGGTTCTGTGAGTCTGCTGCTGTTTTGTTCCTTCAGTTTCTTCTTTGTTCTTATACTCCACAGATGAGTGAAATCATTTGATACTTGTCTTTCTGTGCCTGGCTTAGTTCAATGAGCATAATACCCTCTAGCTCCATCCATGTTGTTGCAAATGGTAAGATTTGTTTTCTTCTTATGGCTGAATAATATTCCATTGTGTATATGTACCACATCTTCTTAATCCATTCATCTACTGATGGGCACTTAGGTAGCTTCCATTTCTTGGCTATTGTAAATAGTGCTGTGATAAACATAGGGGTGCATATGTCTTTTTCAAACTGGGCTGCTGCATTCTTAGGGTAAATTCCTAGGAGTGGAATTCCTGTGTAAAATGGTATTTCTATTTTTAGTTTTTAGAGGAACCTCCATACTGCTTTCCACAATGGCTGAACTAGTTTACATTCCCACCAGCAGTGTAGGAGGGTTCCCCTTTCTCCACATCCTGGTCAACATTTGTTGTTGTTTGTGTTTTGGATGTTGGCCATCCTCACTGGTGTGAGGTGATATCTCATTGTGGGTTTAATTTGCATTTCTCTGATGATTAGTGATGTGGAGCATCTTTTCATGTGTCTGTTGTCCACCAGAATTTCTTCTTTGGAGAAGTGTCTGTTCAGCTCCTCTGCCCATTTGTTAATTGGCTTATTTGCTTTTAGTTTGTAGAGGTACATGAGCTCTTTATATAATATGGATGTCAACCACTTATTGGATATGTCATTTATGAATATATTCTCCCATATTGTAGGATGTCTTTTTGTTCTACTGATGGAGTCCTTTGCTTTACAGAAGCTTTTTAGTTTGATATAGTCCCACTTGTTCATTTTTGCTTTTGTTTCCCTTGCCTGTGGAGGTATGTTCATGAAGAAGTTGCTCATGTTTATGTCCAGGAGATATTTGCCTTTTTTTTTTCTAAGAGTTTTATGGTTTCATGACTTACATTCAGGTCTTTGATCCACTTTGAGTTTACTTTTGTGTGTGGGGTTAGACAGTAATCCAATTTCATTCTCTTACATGTAGCTGTCCAGTTTTGCCAACACCAGCTGCTGAAGAGGCTGTCATTTCCCCATTGAATGTCCATGGCTCCTTTATTGTATATTAATTGACCATAAATGCTTGGGTTTATATCTGGGCTCTTTATTCTGGTACACTGGTCTATGGGTCTGTCCTTGTGCCAGTACCAAATTGTCTTGATTATTGTGGCTTTGTAATAGAGCTTGAAGTCAGGGAGCATAATTCCCCTGGCTTTATTCTTCCTTCTCAGGATTGCTTTGACTATTCGGGGTCTTTTGTGGTTCCATATGAATTTTAGAACTATTTCCAGTTCATTGAAGAATGCTGTAGGTATTTTGATAGGGATTGCATTGAATCTGTAGATTGCTTTAGGCAGGATGGCCATTTTGACAATACTAATTCTTCCTAGCCAAGAGCATGGGGTGATTTTCCATTTATTAGTGTCCTCTTTAATTTCTCTTAAGAGTATCTTGTAGTTTTCAGGGTATAGGTCTTTTACTTCCTTGGTTAGGTTTATTCCTAAGTATTTTATTGTTTTTGATGCGATTATGAATGGAATTCTTTTCTTGATTTATCTCTCTGTTAGTTCATCGTTCATGTGTAGGAATGCAACAGATTTCTGTGTATTAATTTTGTATCCTGCAACTTTGCTGAATTCAGATATTAGATCTAGTAGTTTTGGAGTGGAATCTTTAGGGTTTTTTTATGTACAATATCATGTCATCTGCAAACAAACAGGGACACTTTGACTTCCTCCTCGCCAATATGGATGCCTTTTATTTCTTTGTGTTGTCTGATTGCCGTGGCTAGGTCCTCCAGAACTATGTTGAATAAAAGTGGGGAGAGTAGGCATAATTGTCTTGTTCCCAATCTTAAAGGAAAAGCTTTCAGCTTCTCGCTGTTAAGGATAATGTTGGCTGTGGGCTAGTCATATATGGCCTTTATTATGTTGAGGTAGTTGCCCTCTATACCCATATCGTTGAGAGTTTTTATCATGAATGCATGTTGAATTTTTGTCAAATGCTTTTTCAGCGTCTATGGAGATTATCATGTGGTTTTTGTCCTTCTTTTTGTTGATGTCGTCAATGATGTTGATGGATTTTCAAATGTTGGACCATCCTTGCATCCCTGGGATGAATCCCACTTGATCATGATGGATGATCTTTTTGATGTATTTTTGAATTCAGTTTGCTAATATTTTGTTGAGCATTTTTGCATCTATATTCATCAGCGATATTGGTCTGTAATTTTCTTTTTTTGTGGTATGTTTGCCTGATTTTGGTATTAGAGTGATGTTGGCCTCATAGAATGAGTTTGGGAGTGTTCCCTCCTCTTCTACTTTTTGGATAACTTTAAGGAGGATGGGTATTCGGTCTTCACTAAATGTTTGATAAAATTCAGCAGTGAAACCATCTGTCCAGGTGTTTTGTTCTTAGGTAACTTTTTGATTACCAATTCAATTTCTTTGCTGATAATTGGTCTATTCATATTTTCTGTTTCTTCCTGGGTCAGCCTTGGAAGGTTGTATTTTTCTAGAAAGTTTCCCATTTCTTCTAGGTTATCCAGTGTTACCATATAATTTTTCATAGTATTCGCTCATAATTCTTTGTATTTCTGTCCTTAGTGATTTTTCCTTTCTCATTTCTGATTCTGTTTATGTGTGTAGAATCTCTTTTTTTCTTGTTAAGTCTGGCTAGGGGTTTATCTATTTTGTTTATTTTCTTGAAGAACCAGCTCCTGCTTTCATTGATTCTTTCTATTGTTTTATTCTTCTCAATTTTATTTATTTCTGCTTTAATATTTATTATGTCAGTCTTTCTACTAACTTTGTGCCTCATTGTTCTTCCTTTCCTAGTTTCATTAATTGTGAGTTTAGACTGCTCATTTGGGATTGTTCTCCTTTCCTGAGGCAGGCAGGAATATATTGCAATATATATTGCAATATACTTTCCTCTTAGCATGGCCTTTGCTGCATCCCACAGATTTTGTGGTGCTGAATTATTGTCATTTGTCTCCATATATTTCTTGATCTATGTTTTTATTTTGTCATTGATCCATTGATTATTTAGGAGCATGTTATTAAGCCTCCATGTGTTTGTGGGATTTTTCATTTTCTTTGTGTAATTTATTTCTAGTTTCATACCTTTGTGATCTGAGAAGGTGGTTGGTACAATTTCAATCTTTTTTAATTTACTGAGGTTCTTTTTGTGGCCTAGTATATGATCTATTCTTGAAAATGTTCCATGTTCACTTGAGGAGAATGTGTATCCTGTTGCTTTTGGATGGAGTGTTCTGTAGATGTCCGTTAGGTTCATCTGATCTAATACATTGTTCAGTGCCTCTGTCTCTTTACTTATTTTCTGTCTGGTTGATCTGTCCTTAGGAGTGAGTGGTGTGTTGAAGTCTCCCAAAATAAATGCATTGCATTCTATTTCCCCCTTTAATTCTGTTAGTATTTGTTTCACATATGTAGGTGATCCTGTGTTGGGTGCATAGATGTTTATAATAGTTATATTCTCTTGTTGGACTGACCCTTTTATCATTATGTAATATCCTTCTTTGTCTCTTGTTACTTTCTTTGTTTTGAAGTCTATTTTGTCTGATACAAGTACTGCAACTCCTGCTTTTTTCTCCCTATTAATTGCATGAAATATCTTTTTCCATCCCTTTACTTTCAGTCTTTGTATGTCTTTGGGTTTGAAGGCAGCATATAGATGGGTCTTGTTTTTTTATCCATTCAGTAACTCTATGTCTTTTGATTGGTGCATTCAGTCCATTTACCTTTAGGGTGATATTGATAGGTATGTACTTACTGCCATTGCAGGCTTTAGATTCGTGGTTACCAAAGGTTCAAGGGTAATTCCCTTACTATCTAACAGTCTAATTTAACTCATTTCATATGCTATTACAAACACAACCTAAACACCTCCTTTTCTTCCTCCTCCATTCTTTGTATGTTATGAATCATATTCTGTACTCTTTGTCTATCCCTTAGGTGACATCTATTTAGCCTTAGGAATACTTCCATCTATAGGAGTCCCTCCAAAATGCACTGTAGTGGTGGTTTGTGGGAGGTAAATTCTCTCTGCTTTTGCTTCTCTGAAAATATTATTGCATGAAATATCATGCCACTCCCTTCTGGCCTGTAAGGTTTCTGTTGAGAAGTCTGATGATAGCCTGATGGGTTTTCCTTTGTATGTGATGTTTTTTTCTCTCTCTACCTGCTTTTAAAAGTCTGTTTTTATCCTTGATCTTTGCCATTTTAATTAGTATATGTCTTGATGTTGTCTTCCTTGGGTCCCTTGTATTGGGAGATCTGTGCACCTCCATGGCTTGAGAGAATAACTCCTTCCCCAGAATGGGGAAGTTTTCAGCAGTTACCTCCTCAATGACACTTTCTATCCCTTTTTCTCTCTTCTTCTTCTTCTGGTACCCCTATAATGCGAATATTGTTTCATTTGGATTGGTCACACAGTCCTCTCAATATTCTTTCATTCTTAAAGATCCTTTTTTCTCTCTGTGCCTCAGTTTCTTTGTATTCCTCTTCTCTAATTACTACTCCATTTACTGTCTCTTGTACTACATCGAATCTGCTTTTAAATCCCTCCATTGTATGTTTCATTTCAGATATGGAATTTCTTAATGATTGAATCTCTGACTTAAATTCACTCCTGAGTTCTTGAATATTTTTCTGTACTTCCATTAGCATGTTTATAATTTTTATTTTGAACTCTCTTTCAGGAAGATTTGTGAGTTCAGTTTCATTTGGCCCTTTTTCTGGGGTTTGTGAGATTTTGGTCTGAACCATGTTCTTTTGATGTTTCATATTTCTGTGTGGTGCCTGCTAGTGTGCAGAAACTCCAGTCTCTGGAGCTGCTCAGCCCCTAGAGTGAGGTTGGGGGGTCATAGGTCAGCGGAGCTGGTGCCTGTGGGGAGGAAAGATCTGTTTCCTGATTCCCATCTGCGGTGCCTGTCTCCAGTGTCAGAGCCAGTGGGCCAAGCACACAGGTGTAAGCCTCTGTGCTTGGTGTCTCTAACTGTTGTAGGTGGGGCCTCCCTCTGGGTGGCCTGATGCCAGCACGGTGACTGCCAGTTTGCAAACCGGTGCCGGAAGGCTAGAAGGAAGGTGCAGCAGGCTACGTGTCACAGTGTGGGCCTCGGAACCGAGTAGGCAGCTAGGGGGATGGAGCACCTGAAGCTCCTCAAAGTTCCCAACCAGCTGGGCTGAGCACACCCAGACAACCTTGTCCAGCTCTCCCTTCTCCCATGCAACAAGCTCCATGCAAACCCCACCCCTTCATCAGCCCTCTGGCTGCTAGGAAGCCTCTCAGACCACCCCCCTTCCTGTGACACAGAGTGGCCAGGTGTGGATCCCGTCCTCCACAAATGGCTGGAATGTCAGTCACCTAGGCTCTCTGCCTGTCCGAGCTCCCCCATGTCCAGAGCACCACAGAATATAGGTTTCTGCTCACAAAGCAGATCTCCAGGGCTAGGTGTTCAGCAGTCCCAGGCTTCCACCCCCTCCCCTGCTCCATTTCTCTTTGTCCCGCCGGTGAGCTGGGGTGGGGAAGGGCCTGGGTCCCACCATATCAAGGCTTTCCTACATTATCCTGTTTCGTGAGGTCTGCTCTGTTCATGAGGCCTGTATGCAGTCTGGTTCAGCCTTCTTTCTTCTTGCTGTTTTAAGGTTAGTTGTATTAATTAACTATATTTTTGTACTATTTGTGGTTTTGGGAAGAGTTCTCCGTCTCACCTCTCATGCCGCCGTCTTGAATCCACTTTGAGCACAGCCAATTTTTAGGGCAGTGAAACAACTCTATATGGTACTAGGATCATGGATATATACATCAT
Organism: Phataginus tricuspis; assembly: GCA_029783875.1. Classification (NCBI taxonomy): domain Eukaryota; kingdom Metazoa; phylum Chordata; class Mammalia; order Pholidota; family Manidae; genus Phataginus; species Phataginus tricuspis. Next base: position 87,499,328 of record JAQQAC010009165.1, on the reverse strand, counting down.
TATACATTTATCAAAACATACACCAAGAGTGAACCCTAATAAAAACTAGAGACTTCAGTTATTAATCATTAACTGAATATATATTATTATATAATATTATTGATTATTTTATTATAATTATTTAATTTATTATCTAAATTTTAATTTATTTTAGTTATATAACTTAAAAGCTATTTATACTTTGCTCTATTTTAAATATTATTATACTAGTCATTTCTTTAACTGTAACAAATGCGCCACGCTAATGAAGGTTGTTATTAATAGGGGAAACTGCAGGAGAGGGCTGTATATACGAACTCTACTTGCCACTCAGTTTTTCTCTGAACCTAAAACTGCTCTAAGAAGTGAAATCTGTTAATTAAAGAAAAAATGGCTGAGTGGAAATAATAGCATTTTGCCCATTTGATAGACTGTTTGTTCATCTATGTGATGGGAGTTACAAGGGGCATAGCCCACGGCAGGTGATAGAGGCCCCATACCCTCACCTGGAGGGCCTAACACTCTGATTTTCAAGGGGCTGCACTCCGCTGTCCACCTGCTAAAGGTGGCCAGGAACACGCCCAGGAGGCCCAGCGAGCTACTTCACAGAGCCCTGTGCTTAACAGATTTCTCAAGGGCAGGTGTATCAGCTCCATTCAGGGGCCAACTTCCCAGGACACGTGCACCACCTGTTCTCACAGCTAATCCACTCTACAAATCAGCCATGGAGGAGGAGTCCAGGACAGGTGTGGGGGTCTGCCCCATGTGGCTACAGCTAGCTCAGGTGGCACTTTGGGGCAAGTCACAGAAAGGTTCCCTTCTTCAAGACACATCATGTCTACCTGTAAGAAAATTGCTGCAATATCCTGATTATTTTAGAACAAGACACTTGCATCTGCTAGAACACTGTCTGGGTGACTACAGATGTGCACTGTCCACTCCTCTGAGGGCGTCCCTGGGGGCCGTCCCCCCGACCCTGAGCATCACTCCAGGCGGAAGGCTCCCTCTGTCCAGGACACACCAGGTAAGCACGTTCACAAGCCCATGCTTCGGTCCTAGGAGGCACCTCAGGTGATGGGCAGAATCCCTGCTGCCTTATCAGGAGCCCTTGTTCTTTAGATGAACAGCAAATGGCTCTTGTTCTGCATTTCTGTGTATTTCCACCTGTTAGTTGGACATGGTTCTGTTGGAACAGGAAGGTTTTCTATCGCAGGCTCCTTGAACAGAGAGGCCTTGGGGCACAGCACTAAATCTTCACGGGGCAGAATCCCTGTGCGTCTCCCTCCCAGGACTGAGGGGCAACTTGTGTCTGAAGGATGTTCAATGCCAGTATTTTACAGGCTTCTTTTTCCTATTATATAAGCAACCAAGTAATTCAGGATAGGAGATGTTATTCAAAAATATATAAATAATAGCCTCTACTGAGAACTTTTATTGTGTCGAGAATAATCCATGGGGAAATGCAAAATTAGCAAGTGAACACCAAGGGTGAGAAGGGAAACACTTTCCCACTTGAATAAGTAAAAAGAGTCTAATGTTACTTTCATTTCCATTTGAAAACATGTCTTAAAATAATCACCAGTTTTTTTCCCCCTGATTGAGAAACCCCGGCCTGCTCTGCAGAGAAGACAGACTCTCAGTATCCACACTTGGCCTCCAGCCCATCCCAACTTTGTCTCAACAAGCTCCTGGCACAGCGTGCCAGGCCCAGGGACGGCCAAGGGAAATCCAGGACAGCGCTTGAACCTTCAGGCATTCACTACCTGGCAAGTCTGTAGACCATAAAAAAATATTCACTACATGTGGTGGGTACCATGACACACACAAGATGCATGTAAGTGGATGGGGAAATTATTGATTCTGCAAAGACATTAGGTGACATTTCAGACTGGTCTTTGTGGCAGAATTAATTCTGATTATTGTCAACCATTCAATTATCTTCCTGGACACCCAGAAGGAAGACATTTTCCAGCCCCTTTGCACCCAAATAAGGCCATGAAATGATTTCCAGCTGATGAAATGTGGGCACATATGGCATGTGACATATCTAGGCTAACCCATACAATGTCTTGCACGCCTGATCCTTTCCCCTTTTCCGATGGTAAATTTGGGGCCACGTGCTGGAAATGGCAGCATCCCGAGATGGAAGGAGTCTGGACCACTGAGTCATTGCCTGAAGGAGGGGCCCTAACTGGAAAGTCTTCGTTGGACATCAGGTGAGGGAGAAAGGAACTTTTATTTGGTTGAGCCACTGCCATTTGGGGGTTATTTTGCAGCAACTAGCATGATTTATTTAATACCATGGAAATTGGTGTCGTGCAGCAAACCAGGCTGTTGCTGGTTGCTTCTGTAACAGAAAAGATGAAGCCATAGAGGTGGGGAAGAAACATAGCCTGCCGGGTGGGTGAACCCCTATGTTATATAGTGATAAAACACTGAGCAAAATGGTCACCTGCAGGGTCTTGGAAGGCAGACCCCATCACTGTGGGCTCCTAGAGGGAGTCACATTAGAAATGTACTTTAATTGCAATCCGCTCCATTTGTTAAGGCAATACAAGAAAGAGATGACTCAGGAAATAATTGGCTGCTAAGGGACAGGAAGTGAAAGGAAATAGAGGGTCCAGAAATTCAGAGCCTTAGAGGGTTGCAAAAGGTAACTACTTCTGTTCCACAAACAGTAAAATATGGGAATAGAAAACCATTTCAACTAAGTTCTGGTGAACTTTCTAAGTTAAATAAGTGACTCAGGTCAATCGTAGAGCATAAGCAAAGGTAGACTTCCCGCTCAGGCCCAGGGGTCTCAAAGAGGCCCAGACTCTGATGAGACAGGGAGAGTCACAAGAGTGAGGAGGCAGAGAAACAGAGGAGGTTCCAGAGCGATGTTTGGGACGGGTCTGTGCTCGGGGTATTGGTACATGGGCCTGACAGGAGGAAAGCAGATCAGAAGTTACTGTTTTTGCACTACCAAGAATACCACGAGCCTGGACCAAAAATCCTCAGATGGTGTGGGACTTACACGCCATTCTTTGAGGTCCCAATCTTCCCTGAACAGGAAGTGAGCTCCTACAGTGTACCGCCCGGAGAACACACCACCTGAAGTCCATTCTTCTGTGGCCGTGGGTGGCAATGAGCCAGGAGGAACCCTCCGAGGGTGGATTCCGGGGCCATGACGGTGGGGCACTGGAGAGCAGGGGCAGGGTGTGATCGGATTGCCCCGCTCCCACCCCACCCTCCCTCCCCGGCACCCACAGCAGGGAGGCATCACGTTCCTGTCCTGGAGGACTACAGCACACCTACAGGCCCGTGAAAGGTCGGAGACGTCCCGTCCTCCTTTCTCCACGTGGGAACGTTTCACATGGGTCTGCCGTCTCAGTCACCGCTGTAGGGTGGGAATCAGGGGAGGGTGGGGGCAGACAAAATCATCTCTCAGATCACAGGAAAGCAGACCCAAGGGAGCCGCTCCTGTCCTTCATGGAGAGGCCCGATCTGTTCAGGGACCCAGGCTCTGACTTGGCTGCTGTGACTGGATGGGCCTCTGAGTTCCATTTCTGGGGAAGAGGGGAAGCAAGTTGTATTTTATGAAAGAGAAATAAAGCAATTTGGTAACCAGAAGGGAGGCCAGTGGCAGAGACAATGCTGTGACTTTATAAATCTGCCTCATGTTCCTCTTGGAATCCAGGGAATGAGATTTCCCCCTTCCCTTGCGTATGGGCATGACTATATGATTAGTTCTGACCAGGGTACTATGGGCAGAAGTGATGTGAGTCTGCACTGGCTTGTGCTATAAAGCACACCCCTCTGTCCCCCCACAAACAAACCTTCACATGCGCTTCTCCGCCCCTTCTGCGGTGCTCTGAGAGGCCATGTGTTGGGGAAGGCAGTGTCCCTGAGCCACCCAACCAGGGCATCCGCATGGGACCCTGAGTGAATGACACGTGAACTGCCATTACGTTAGGCCGCTAAGATGTGGGGGGTGTTGCAGCTTCTAGCATTACTTCCCTGAATGGTGCTGTCTTGAATAATGATTAGGAGTTCATATGGTAGGTAAGGGGGAAGGAAGAAAAGTATTTCAGCTGTCCAAAAGACCCAGATGCTGGACCAGGTTTATTAGAGAAGTTCAGGATGGTTGCAGATTTTTGGCCTTCAGGGAAATCCGAGGAAAGCAGAGCAAGGTCAGGTGGTCAAGAGCCCGTATGTCCAGGTAGGGGGTTCTTCTGCAAGGGATAGGGGAGCAGGAGCTTTAAGCCAGAAATAATGTGATGTCATGTACCTTTTAAAATACTTCACAGGACACACATTGAGAGACTTTCTAAAATACTAACTAGTAGTCTTCAAATATGTCAAGGTCATGAAAGACAAGGAAAGACTGAAGACCTGTCCTGTCTGAAGGAGGCTAAGGGGATGACAGACTGAATATGAAATGGGATCCTGCATCGTATCCTAGGACAGTGGAAAATTGAAATTTCAACGAGACCTACGGTTTAGCTAAAGGCCCTCTACCAGTGTTAATTTCCTGGTTTGATAATTGCATGAAGGATATAAGGAAACTCTCTAGTATTTTGCAATGTGTCTATGATTATTTGAAACCAATATAAAATATAAGTAAAAGATTTTAAAAATACATTGCAGAGCATGGTATCAGATTGAACATGTAAGTAGGTATCAGGTAGTTCTGTCAAAAGGGCCTCTGGCAAGAGGCGGGGAGAAGGCTGGTGAGGAGACTAACACAGGCCAGGGAGGGAAGTGGAATCCTAGCCATCAAAGTCCCGCACCAGTCAAGCCTCATACTTGGGGCACCAGATGCCTGTGAGCGTGTTGGGGCTTAAGCCCAGACTCAAATGGATATCAAGGGCGACTGACACCCCGTCGCAGAGATGGGGCTGTCGCTTGCTCAGTCCCTTTGACATTCAGCCAGGATTCATCTTTGGAGCTTTGCAAAGTGTCCTTAGAGACATGAGTTAAGAGAAGGTGGAAATGGTGAGGTAAGAAGGGAAAAAGAGGTTGTTATTAGCCAAGAACAATGGGGAGATGGCCAAGATTCAGTAGTCTACAAACACTTAGAACCTGGTCCAGCCAAGCTGTCCCCACAGTGGAGCTTAAAAGATCATCTCTCACGAAGATGGATGTGTAAACTTGGGTATGGAACCCCCACGACCAGTGTGTGTGCTCTGGGCCCAGCGCTGAGTGCGTTCCTTCCGCGTGCCTCTCCCCTGGCTCATTCATTCAGGAAGCACTTACGTGTCCCCCTTGCCAGGCACTACCCTAGCTTCTGGGAGGATGAGGGTGGGGCAGGCAGATGTGACTCCTGTGACCGTGGGACCCCAAGTCCCGGAAAGTGCAGCCATGAAACAAGCACTTACACAACTGAGGACCCTGTGATGTCTCTACAGGTATATTCTGTAACTGTCCCTCCAGGCCCGTCCCAAAAAGGACCAGCATACATTTAGTATGACAGGTGTGCAGTGATGAAAGAGAAATTCTGACTTCTGTGGATCAACAGACACCAGCTCTGAACTGATGCTAATTTGTGGGCATAACAATGCTGCCATGTTTCACCAGTCACAGTGAAGGCTTATGCTGGTCAAATAATAGATAGGGTTTGGCCAAGTCCCACAGTGGGTCCAGCTGGGCCATGGCCCCACTTTGCTGTAATTTTCCCAGGGCCTGACAATGGTAACTGAAGTTCACACAGTCAGCACCTGGAAGACCACGCACCTGATGCTCGTATGGCAGGAAGCGCCAAGTGAGCCCCTTGAACTTTTCCTTCCTCCTCGGGCAATACGCTAAAAGTAATGCCAAGCCCCTGGATGGATTGCAGAGATTAGTATCATCATCAAAGCCTTGAAGGTTGCAGAGGTGGAGATAATGGTAATATTTCTTCAGTAAACTCTGACCAGCTTATTCTTGAGTAACCTGAAAGTCTTACATCCCTATTTAACTTAACTGTTGGGCCTTTAACCAAAGGTAAATGGATCCCGGATTATCATCAACTTACATGGTGACCTCGATGGCAGTTGCTCTTCCAGATGTGGTAAATGTCAGCTAAAAAATATCAACCCACGTCCTGGCATTCGATATGCAGCTACTGATCTCACAAATGCTTTTATATATTTTTCCAAACTTGCAAGTGCCAGAAGAAGTTTGCTCTTACCTGGCAGAGCCTGAACAATCTTGCCTCAGGATGATGTGAATTTTCCTTGTCTGCCATAATCTAGTACATAGAGAACGAACTTCATTATCTTGATACCCTACACAATAGCACACGAACCATCTGTGTTGCTGGGATTATGCAGGTTGCTTTTGATGATCAAGAAGTCCTGAGTAGCCCAGGTACCGGCTTAATCAGCTGCGACTGCCCTGACAAAATGCCGCGCACTGGGTGGACGAACACCAGAAATTGCTGTCTCTCGGTTCTGGAGGCTGGAAGTCCAAGATCAAGGTGTGGGCTGGATTCCTTTCTGGGGCGACAGCTCTCCGTGGTCTGCAGAAGGCTGCCTTCTCCGTGTCCTCCCACGGCCCGTGCTCTGTGCACACAGGGAGAGAGGGTGAGCTGCCAAGCCCTCTCCTCTTTATGTAAGGGCACCAGTCCTAGAGAACTAGGGCCCCTCCTTATGACCCCATTTAACCTTAGTCACCTTTTCTAAGGCCCTCTCTTCAAATACAGTCATTGCGGGCACAGGACTTCAACACAGGCATTTGGTGGGGGGCACGGTTTAGCCCACAACAGATGCCTTACTAGATCCATGACATCTAGAGGATGAGAGAGAAATGCCTGGAAAATCCCCAGCCTCCTACCTTGATTAAGTTTCTGGGCATCTAGCAGTCTAGCGGTCAAGATAGTATTTTCAAGGTTAAAGAAAAGTTGCTGCGTGTTGTTCCACCTATGATTAAAAAGATTTCCATACCAAAGAGACTTCCGGATTTTGGAAGCAACAGATACCGTATTTGAGTGTTCTGCTCCAACCCATTTACTGAATAACCAGAAAGGCTACCAGTGTCCAGTGGGGTTTCAGAGCAAGGGAAGATTCCACAGCAGGTCCAAGTTGTGACCCAATTCCGCTGCCATTCAAGCCTTATGATGAAGCAGATAAAATGACATTCTTCAGTTTGTGGCACCTCTGGCAAGTCCCGACAATAGACTTACAGGACAGAGCCATAGAATTTTCGAGCAAAGGACTCTCTTCTGCAGAGCAATATTCTCTTCTTTGAGAAGAAGCTCTGGGCTTGTTATACAGCCCCAGAAAATACTGAACTTCTGACCATGGAGTGAGCATCCGTGAGACCTGACCTTCCCATTATGGACCAGGGGCCGTACCCAGCTTGCGCAAGCGCAGCAGCCCTGCGTGATCAGGTGGATGTTGCATCTCTGCCTCTGGGAGGTCCCGAAGGCACAAGTCAGCTGCATGGCCACGTGGCTCAGGCGCTAACCCCGTCCCTGCTGCGCTGCCTCCTTTTCTTGTGGGAAGTTCTTTGTGTCTAGCTGACTGGGAGGAGAAGCCCTCATGCGGCTGTATCATTGACTCTGCACCACACGGAGAAAGCAGCTGGCAGTGGATGCTGCAGTGTGCTGACCCAGTCAGCCGAGCCCTGGGGAGGCCGGGCTGGAGGGATGTCTCCCCAAAGGGCAGAAGGTCACTCATTTGCTTGTCCACCTTGTCCAGACTGAGAATGACCCGGACAGATGTACGCGCTCTTGTGGGTGACAGCCGCTCAGGTTTGTGATGCTCTGAGACTTTAATGCACAGGATTGAAGATGGGGACCAGGAGGCCTGAGGGAGAGCCATGTGCATGGTCTTCAGAATTTTTACATGAGATGTTTGAACTCTTGAATGTGAGCAACTAATTTAAAGATCTCAAAAACAGTGCACAGGCCAAACAATACATGTCCTTGGGCTTAAATTAGGCTTTGGGACACTTGTGAATTGTAAAAACAAAGCTAAACAAAACAAAAACAAGTGTTAGAACCCTGATATATGACTATACTTCCCAATAATCAGGACAAACAAAAAATACAGATAAAGGGTAAGTGTGTGAATCTCTTCAGCCTGGGCTCCAAAAATTGAGGCTGGGAATTCAGGTGAGTGGAGGATGCTGTGAAACACCCTTAATTACCATCAGAGATCCCTGTGACACCTGACTACATCTATGATGTGATGCACATCATATTTCTATGACACGTGCAGTCGGTTTTTGTTACTCACATTGGTATGTTCTGTAAATCTGCCACAAACATCAAATTAGTGAATACCAAACTATTACTCTTAGAGGACATGAAAGGTTAGGTTCCTATGGGCTTCTGGTCACAGAATTTTCATCAACCAATCAATACAGAGTTTCATTTTATTGTTAATTCATTAAGTAATTATTAAAGACATTGTATTTCATATATGTCATTTATTGATTAACATTGAATTCAAGCGTATTGAACATGTGAATCTGCTCTGGAAGGCACATACTGCCTTCTTGCGCTTGGGCTCATTAAACAGCACTGTGCCTGGGGCAACTTTAAACAGCAAAATCAACAAAAGGCACAAATAAATGAGAAAAAAAAGATAGTGCTAAATACCATGCAAAAAGGGGCTCATAGTGTGAGAGCTGAAACAAGAATGCAGGGCATCGCATTTTCTCCCTCAGCTGGAAACATGCACACTGGGTGACTCTGCTTTTACTGTCATTCTACACACTGTTCGTTAATGACCACAGAGGTGCTATGAGTATAGATTTGGGGATGTAAATTTTAGCAAGTAGATGAATTCACAAATATGGAATCTGTTAACCATGAGGATCAACTGCATATGGTATGGCTATATGTGTGAGATGACATGTGTGAGGTGTGTAGTGTGGATGTATCTGTAAGTCTGTGTGTGTATGTGCATGTGTGTATGGTACATTGTAGGGTGTATGTATGTGTACATCTGTGAAAACGTGTGTATGTGGTGTGTGTGTGATGCATATGTATGTGTGGCATGTGAGTGTGTAAGTCTGTGCATGCAAGTGTGTGTGTCTGTGTCGGGGTGTGTGGTGTGTATGTGCATATGATGTGCACGTGTGTCAACAAAGGCTGGCTATGGTCTACAGCAGGAGATTAGCCTCTAACCCATATGTGCAAAGTCTAAAATTAAATATCAGGCAAAGACCCAGATGCCAAATTCCAGGTGCTTGTTCAGAGCAGCCCCAGCCAAGTGCCTCTGGCTGGGCAGTGACCCTGGGGCTTGGCAGGCCAGGAGAGACAGGTGCAAAGATGGGGTGAAAGCACTGTGACATACAGGCACTCCTCTGCTCCCTGTGCTGCTCTAGTATACCCATGGCCAGTGGCACAGTCCACGGACAAGGCTGGGAGGAGATGCGATGCCCCTGAAATCAAGAACAACAAATCTCATGACAAATCTGTTGGTTCATCTCATGTGTAGAACCCACCTGCAGCTCCAGGACCCACGGGACCAAACGCTGAGATGGACTGCGGACGCCTGAGCGGGCACTTGAGTGGGAGGGCAGCACACACACACGCTGTGCTTGTAACTCCCACTCGGGTCTACTGTGTGCTTTGCTGGTGACTGCTGACCTTTACTGCAGGATTTGTGGAAGTGGAGATTTTGTTGTGAAATTCAGATGTTGTTTCATTCGTCAAAGGTCACTAAACACACGTTTACACATAAAAGTAAATAATGAAGTATTTGATTTTGTTTTCATTTTTTGAAAAGTATCAATCAGTGTCTTAAGTTGGTATAAAGCAGTGAAAAATGCTCCCCACCCGGACACACACACCTTAGGAGGAGCAATTTAACAAAAATACAGGTGATTGTATGTTACAAGTTTCTATTCATAAAGAAACTTTGTTAAGTCCTGGAAATAGAATGTAGCTTCTTACAGAGAAGATGACCTGCCCAATGAATAAAAGGTTCCCACTGACAAATAGGTAGTGTATTACACTGCAGCAGCTCCTTGTCTAAGCACAAGTATGTTACCAGGAGGAAGCAGGGGTCCGGTCTGTGACCCTCCATTCGCCCACGGGTTTCCCTCTGTCAGGTGTGTGCACTGCGTGGAAGGCTGCATCCATCCAGCTCATTCTTGGACATTATGCCTCTCTATTTCAGCACATGGAAACCCGCAGAATTGAGACCTTAAGTACACTTTGTCCTCTAGTCAAAACTCAGTAAAATTTATCTAATTGAAAAACCACTTTTTAGATGTGATAATTAAATATTGCAGTGTTAAATATAATAAAAGACTCTCAGGATGAGTAATCATAGTGAAAGTGAGAGCTTTCTGAAATAACATATAAAGAGCTGTTCAGAGTACTAATAGTGGAAGAGAAAGATGAGAATGAGGAAAGCGGAAAACTTTCTGTCCAGCCATCTACGGCAGGGTTTGGCAAACTGGGAAGGTAGTGAGTGTTTCTGGCTCTGAGGGCCACAGACTCTCAGGCCCAGCTACTCAACTCTGCCAAGAGCACACAAACGCAGCCAGAGACAGTGTGTACCGGCCAACATGGTGTCTATCAGAACTTTATTTCTAAAGAGAGCAGGCTGGAACTAGCCCCTAGGCCAGTTTCTGACCCCTGGTCTACAAGAGACAGTCTGTGGAATCACAGGTGAGCAAGATAGGTGCCTGGCCCTCAAACACCCTCCACAGTCTCTCAGAGGACAGTAAAGACCACTTGGCAGTTTGATAATATGTCTGGGCTCCATTTGCTCTGAATTCATACCTCCATTTAAAGGGAATTTTAATGTACTCTTCATTTCTAAAAGGATTTTAGAAATGCTCTTAAGGCATATTTTATTGTAAGATAACCAAATATGGAGGATCCCCCACACAAAATAAATAAAGCAGTGATTATTTTTAAGGAATAAGTAATTCTCTGCTTTGCAAAAGAAATTGCTTTCAAATTTGTTGAAGTGCTTTTACCCCCTGCTGACTTGACTGGGTTTGACCTGGCAACTGTAATTTCTAGTAAGGGTGGTAAGTAGGCAGGGGAACATTCTTCATCTGGTGAACTCTGGCTGATTTGTTTCAACACAGTGCAGGGGAGTTGCCTGTGCCCTCGTGTGCGTGCCTGCCTAGGTGTTCTCTCCGCCTCCTGCTGGCATGTGCGGAGCTGCCCTCCACAATGGCCGCAGGCCACCACTGTCCTGGAGCCGGCCTTGGGCCCTGACGCAGGCCCCAGGGTGGGCAAGGACACTGGAGACCACAAACCCCTGCCTGGGAGGGCGGCCCCTCTTATGGCATCTCCCCTCCAGACCAGGTTAGGACCCCTTTCCCACTCGCCTGCCTCCCCCAGGGTGGCCTGTGTCATGCTGAGTAAGAGCCAGGAGGACCCCCAGCCACCCCCCTCATCAGCGGTGTGATCCCCCATGTCCCTTACTGCTCTTAGCCTCGGTTTGTCATCTGTAAAGTGGGAATAATAATAGTTTCCCTTTGCAAAGTTGTTATGATTGAATGAGACGGTGTTTGAGCACCTAAGACAGGGTCCCCCCGGCAAGGGTTCTGCCCAGTTGCAGGTCAGCTTCCTGTATTTATTAAGTCTTCTTCAGTGAACTTGAGCTCTCATCAACCCCCTTTAAAACAACAGTACTGTCATTTGCACTAACTCAGTGAGTTATTCCGTGGGTGTTTCATGAGCGCTTTGCCTAATGAAAAGTGACTTTCAGGCTGCACACCATGCACCTGTATTTTCGCAGGTAACAGCACAGGGTGGATGCTTGTGTCAAACCTGGTACCAGCAGTGACTACTTTTTATTTTGGAGGTGAGCACATTATCTCCCTTCCTTCCCTTCCATCTTTTGGAACAGGGCAGGTGGCACACGGGCTCTCGCTGGGATGGGGAAGCCTGGGGCTGCCCGCCTCGGGCTGGGGTTGCCCTCAGTCCACACGCTCCACAATCAGATCCTGCTCCCTTACAAGGGTCACCCGGCCCAAGGATGGAAAGGCTGTCTGAAATCCTTGGGGACAGAGACCAGGCTGCTCCCCACCCCACAGACCTGGGCCTTGTGGAGGTCTCCCTCTGTGCTTTCCTGGCCCAAGGGGCCTGCTGGCTCCATTAGGGAGCCTGCAGGGCAGGATCTGCCCTCACGATGTGACCCTTCTCCCTGACACACAGGGCTCTGCACAGAGGGGACTGCAGGCTGCCAGGCAGGAGGGCCCTCATGGACGGGGTCCCCATGCACGGGGCCTGGGTACCTCAACACCGCAGGTCTGCTTAGAGGACGTGCAGGACTGACCAGGGGCATGTCAGCCAGAATGCCACCAAGGGAGCTGCAAAGCAAGAGCTGTCCACCTAGTAGCCAGAATAATTAGGCCTCCTGTGTCAGGCACCCTTCCAAGACCTGGGAAGCCCCACGAGTGGTCAGACAGTCCTTGGCTGAGCATGAAGTAAGAGCAAACGGGAGCAGGTGTGCTCCAAGCAGATGTCGCTTGGCCCTGGAGAGGCTGCTGCCTGGGTGGCTTTCTTTTCCCTTGATCACTGCCAGCTTCATCTCCTTGGACGTCCCTTATGAGCCATGCTATAGAGAAAATGAAGGTTCCTGTGGCCAGGATTCTCACCTGGTGCTGGTCGGCTTGCCCACTGCACACGTGTGGGCAATATGTTATTATTGGCTCTATATAAAGAGCTCCACCCAGCGCTCTGGGCTGAAGGGCTGCAGGAGGGCAGAGGTTGGAGTGATGGCAGCGCCGAGGACAGAGACTGAGACCGGCTTGCTGTGTGCAGACTCGCTCTAAGGCAGATGGGATTCTAGCACTTGACCTGCCACCGTGGGAATAAAGTTGGGTATAAGCCTTTTCAACCCAAGAACATTCCATTCTCATTTTTCGGTCTCACTGAATCAAGATGAACTTGTCAGGGGCTGAAACCACTGGCAAGACACTTGCTTTCTTCCCATATGTTCCTGGACTTGCCCTGCAGAGCATGCTTGCGTACATGTTATAGCCATCTGTACGGATATCCCTGATTAGCCAGTCTTGGGAGTTGCCACATCTCCTCAGCCCCCCCCCCAAGTACAAGGTACTTTTACTCATCCATCAGTTATTCACTCACCCGACGATAACAGGTGCATAAGCTTATATGCAAGTGGAAGGAGACAGACCACAGTGAATATGGTAAGTGAGTGAGTTCCATAGCACGTGGGAGGTAGGAAGTGCTGCAGGGGAACAAATGAAAAACTAGAGCAGGACTTGGGGTATCAGGACTGTCAGGGACAGAGGGAGAGAGACAGAGGCCAGCGCAAGGACAGGGGCTTTCACTCGGCCAGGTGGCAAGACCCTGGGGTCTAGGCAGCGGGGCCCTTGACCTGCTGCAGGGGATACACTTGATCCTGTCACTCTGGCTCCCACGTGGGGTAGAGCAAGACGAGAGTCTGGGAGGCCAGGAGCTGTCTCAGTGCATTCAGGCTGCTTGTGTGGAACCCCACGGACTGGGCACTTGAGGAGCAGCAGAAATCTATTGCTCACAGTTCTTGAGTCTGGAAGTCCAAGGTGAGGGTGCCAGCGTGGTCAGGTGAGGGCTCTCTGCAGGCCTCGACCCGCACGCTTACAGGGGGAAGGGGCGAAGGAGTTCCCTGGGGCTTCTTTATCAGGCACTGACTCCACTCCTGAGGGCTCCATCCCCATGGCTTATTGCCTCCCCAAGGCCCATCACTTTGGAGGGTAGTATATAACAATTAAATGTGGGGGGGTTTGCAAACATTCAACCTATGGTGACGTCATGGCAGGAAGTCATGACAGAGAGGCGGGGGGCTGGGGCCGTGGTGCTTGCAGCAGGCCTGCTGGAGAGGCCGGGTCCTGGGCGCATATGGGGAGCAGCAGGTCAGGCTACAGAAGGAGCACAGAAAGACAGGAATAACAGGCGACACCTGAGTTCGGGTCTGAGCGGCTGGCAGGATGGAGGGGCCAATGACAGAGAAAAGGAGGGCTGCAGGCATGGGAGGGCATCTGCTTGTGGGGGAGGCCCAGCAGCTTCAGGTCTGTACACGTTGGACCCGAAGTTTCTGCTCATAGCTGGTTCCATCTGCTTGTCTTGACTCGGCCTGAATTCACCATCAGAGGGTAACTTTATCCCCAATCTGCAGGCCCCTTACCCCTAGCAACAGCAGGTTATTAATTTTTCCCCTAAAACTACACTGTTCAGTAAAAAAAATAGGAGCCAGAAAGCTCATATGCATAAGTTAATGAAAAGGTAAGTCCTGTATTAATATTGTTGCATATCAATAGCTTTTTATAATCAAATTATAATGTATGTAGCCAAGTAGAAGTGCATACTAGCAGTCACGTATTAGTGACGTGATTTCATCTCGGCCAGGTTTCTGAGGTATAGGAAAAGCAGAAACTCAAGCAATTTTCTATTGAATTTTATCCAGTTGCAATAGAAAGCCAAGCAGTTGATTCTGTGGGGGAAGTCTGTTCCTTACAAACGTGTGTTGTTTTGACCCATGCATCCCATTGTAAACATGCACCTTTGTCAGTAAGGGCTTTCCTGTGAAATAGAGCTGGTAGGAGGAATACCCATGCAATCATGGGGCTGGCAAGTCTAAACTCTGTCAGGCAGGCCAGCAGGAAAGCAGGCTGGCAACTCAGATGGGTGTTGACGCTGCAGTGTACAGGCAGAATTCCTAATTCTCTGCAAAACTTCCCTTCGTGCTATCAAGGCCTTCAAGCCTTGATTGGAGGAGGTCCACCCACATTATCAAGAATAATTTCTTTGACTTAAATTCAGTTGATTATAAATGTCAATGATATCTACAAAATACCTTCAAAGGAACACCTGGATTAGTGTTTGGCCCAACCACTGGGCACCATGGTCCAGCCAAGTTGACACCTACCATTAACCATCCCAGTAACCTTTATAAACAAGTGTCCTACCCTTTTCTGTCTTGATGATATCACCATGTTTGCAAAAAACAAAATGACTAATTCTGACCAAGAGTAATTCATAGTAAGAATTTCTAACACTCGGGCAGGTGGAGGCCTTGGGAGTCACACAGAGGCTTAGCTCAGGGCTGTTGGGGACGGCCTGAGGAGGCAGAGGGGTTCCTCGGGCAGAGGGAACAGCAGGAGGGAACAGCCTGCACCTGCTCCTCCACAGCCCCCAGGAGCTGCTGTCCCTCATGCAGGATTCCCTGGGGTTCAGTCCAGACGGGCACAAAGGGCTAGGAAGGCATAGCAGACTCCTGCCCGCAAAACGCTCACCCAAATCCTCACCCATGTTACCTTTCCTTTCATGGTGGATTTTTCCCTCTTTTGATTCATTGAGTGCCTGCTGGGGTCTGCCCTGCAATGGGGGACCCAGGAAGCCAGAGCCCAGTCCCAGGGGGAGGCTGCCAGGCAAACTGTGGCCACCTGCCAGGGGGTGACTGCGGGGACAGGTAAGCCTTCAGGGTACCGTGGGAGGTCAAGTTTAGGGGGAGGGAGAAGGGACATTCCTACACCTCCAGAAGGTCAGGGAGGTCTTCTCTGAGGAGATGACCCCCAAGTCTTGAGAATCCTTTAGCGTTTTGTGAACCTCAAACCACAAGTAACCTGAATCTGTTCGTTCAGGTTCAAAATGGGTGCAGGAAAACTGCAATATCTTAAGACTTAAGACTTCTTCTATATCATGAATTCAAAATAGTCCAAGCTGAGTCTCTTTTTTTTATTAAGGTGTTATTGATATACACTGTTATGAAGGTTTCACATGAAAAAACAATGTGGTTACTACATTCACCCATATTATCAAGTCCACACCCATACCCCATTGCAGTCACTGTCCATCAGTGTAGTAAGATGCCACAGATTCACTATTTGCCTTCTCTGTGCTACAGTGTTTTCCCAGTGACCCCCCACACCATGTGTACTAAACACAATACCCCTCAATCCCCTTCTCCCACCCTCCCAACCCACCCCCAACACTACTCCCCTTTGGTAACCGCTAGTTCCTTCTTGGAGTCTCTGAGTCTGCTGCTATTTTGTTCCTTCAGTTTTGATTTGTTGTTATACTCCACAAATGAGTGAAATCATTTGGCACTTGTCTTTCTCCACCTGGCTTATTTCACTGAGCATAATATCCTCCAGCTCCATCCATGTTGTTGCAAATGGTAGGATTTGTTTCTTTCTTATGGCTGAATAGTATTCCATTGTGTATATGTACCACCTCTTCTTTATCCATTCATATTCTGATGGACACTTAGATTGCTTCCATATCTTGGCTATTGTAAAAAGTACTGCAATAAACATAGGCATGCACATGTCTTTTTGAATCTGAGAAGTTGTATTCTTTGGGTAAATTCCAAGGAATGGGATTCCCGGGTCAAATGGTATTTCTGTTTTTAGTTTTTTGAGGAACCTCCATATTGCTTTCCACAATGGTTGGACTAGCTTACATTCCCATCAGCAGTGTAGGAGGGTTCCCCTTTCTCTGCATCCTCACCAGCATTTGCTGCTCTTAGTCTTTTGGATGGTGGCCATCCTCACTGGTGTGAGGTGATATCTCATTGTGGTTTTAATTTGCATTTCCCTTATGATTAGTGATGTGGAGCATCTTTTCATGTGTCTGTTGGCCATCTGAATTTCTTCTTTGGAGAACTGTCTCTTCATATCCTCTGCCTATTTTTTAATCGGGTTATTTGCTCTTTGGGTGTTGAGGCGTGTAAGTTCTTTATATATTTTGGATGTTAACCCCTTGTCGGATATGTCATTTACAAATATATTCTCCCATACTGTAGGATGTCTTTTTGTTCTATTGATGGTGTCCTTTGCTGTACAGAAATTTTTAGTTTGAGGTAGTCCCATGAGTTGATTTTTGCTTTTGTTTCCCTTGCTCGAGGAGACACATTCAGGAAGAAGTTGCTCATGCTTATATTCAGGAGATTTTTGCCTATGTTGTCTTCTAAGAGTTTTATGGTCTCATGACTTACATTCAGGTCCTTGATCCATTTCCAGTTTACTTTTGTGTATGGGGTTAAACAATAATCCAGTTTCATTCTCTTGCATGTAGCTGTCCAGTTTTGCCAACACCAGTTGTTGAAGAGGCTGTCATTTCCCCATTGTATGTCCATGGCTCCTGTATCATATATCAATTGACCATATATGGTTGAGTTTATATCAGGGCTCTCTAGTCCGTTCCAGTGGTCTATGGGTCTGTTCTTTTGCCAGTACCAAATTGTCTTTAGTATGGTGGCTTTGTAGTAGAGTTTGAAGTTGGGGAGCATAATCCCCCCCAGCTTTATTCTTCCTTCTCAGGATTGCTTTGGCTATTCGGGGTCTTTTATGGTTCCATATGAATTTTAGAACTATTTGCTCTAGTTCGTTGAAGAATGCTGTTGGTATTTTGATAGGAATTGTACTGAATCTATAGATGACTTTAGGCAGGATGGCCATTTTGACAATACTAATTCTTCCTAACCATGAGCACAGGATGTGTTTCCATTTATTGGTATCTTCTTTAATTTCTCTCATGAGTGTATTGTAGTTTTCAGAGTATAGGCCTTTCACTTCCTTGGTTAGGTTTATTCCTAGGTGTTTTATTCCTTTGATGCAACTGTGAATGGAATTGTTTTCCTGATTTCTCTCTCTCCTAGTTCATTGTTAGTGTATACAAATGCCACAGATTTCTGCATATTAATTTTGTATCCTGCAACTTTGCTGAATTCAGATATTAGATCTAGTAGTTTTGGAGTGGACGCTTTAGGGTTTCTTGTGTACAATGTCATATCATCGGAAAACAGGGACAGTTTAACTTCTTCCTTGCCAATCTGGATGCCTTTTATTTCTTTGTGTTGTCTGATTGCTGTGGCTAGGACTTCCAGTACTTTGTTGAATAGAAGTGGGGAGAGTGGGCATCCTTGTCTTGTTCCCGATCTTAAAGGAAAAGCTTTCAGCTTCTCACTGTTAAGTATGATGTTAGCTGTGGGTTTGTCATATATGGCCTTTATTATGTTGAGGTACTTGCCCTCTATACCCATTTTGTTGAGAGTTTTTATCATGAATGGATGTTGAATTTTGTCAAATGCTTTTTCAGCATCAATGGAGATGATCATGTGGTTTTTGTCCTTCTTTTTGTTGATGTGGTGGATGATGTTGATGGATTTTCGAATGTTGTACCATCCCTGCATCTCTGGAATAAATCCTACTTGATCATGATGGATGATCCTTTTGATGTATTTTTGAATTCAGTTTGCTAATATTTTCTTGAGTATTTTTGCATCTATGTTCATCAGGGATATTGGTCTGTAATTTTCTTTTTTTGTGGTGTCTTTGCCTGGTTTTGGTATTAGAGTGATACTGGCCTCATAGAATGAGTTTAGAAGTATACCCTCTTCTACTCTTTGGAAAACATTAAGGAGGATGGGTATTAGGTCTTCAGTAAATGTTTGAAAAAATTCAGCAGTGAAGCCATCTGGTCCAGGCATTTTGGTCTTAGGTACGTTTTTGATTACCAGTTCAATTTTGTTGCTGGTAATTGGTCTGTTCAGATTTTCTGTGTCTTTCTGGGTCAGCCTTGGAAGGTTGTATTTTTCTAGAAAGTTGTCCATTTCTTCTAGGTTATCCAGTTTGTTACCATATAATTTTTCATAGCATTCTTTCATAATTCTTTGTATTTCTGTGGTGTCTGTAGTGATTTTTCCTTTCTCATTTCTGATTTTGTTTATGTGAGTAGACTCCCTTTTTTTCTTGATAAGTCTGGCTAGGGGTTTATGTATTTTGTTTATTTTCTCGAAGAACCAGCTCCTGCTTCATGGATTCTCTCTATTGTTTTATTCTTCTCAATTTTGTTTATTTCTGCTCTTATCTTTATTATGTCCCTCCTTCTACTGACTTTGGGCCTCATTTGTTCTTCTTTTTCTAGTTTCGTTAAATATGAGTTTAGACTGTTCATATGGGATTGTTCTTCTTTCCTGAGGTAGGCCTGTATTGCAATATACTTTCCTCTTAGCACGGCCTTTGCTGCGTCCCACAGATTTTGCGGTGTTGAGTTATTGTTGTCATTTGTCTCCATATATTGCTTGATCTCTGTTTTTACTTGGTCATTGATCCATTGGTCATTTAGGAGCATGTTGTGAAGCCTCCATGTGTTTGTGGGATTTTTCCTTTTCTTTGCATAATTTATTTCTAGTTTCATACCTTTGTGTTCTGAGAAACTGGTTGGTACAATTTCAATCTTTTTGAATTTGCCTAGGCTCCTTTTGTGGCCTAGAATATGATCTATTTTTGAAAACGTTCCATGTGCACTTAAGAAGAGTGTGTATTCTGCTGCTTTTCGGTGGGGAGTTCTGTAGATATCTGTTAGGTCCATCTGTTCTATTGTGTTGTTCAGTGCCTCTGTCTCCTTACTTATTTTCTGTCTGGTTGATCTGTCCTTCAGAGTGAGTGGAGTGTTGGAGTCTCCTAGAATGAATGCATTGCATTCTGTTTTTCCTTTTAATTCTGTTAGTATTTGTTTCACATATGTAGGTGCTCCTGTGTTGGGAACATAGATATTTATAATGGTTATATTTTCTTCTTGGATTGACCCTTTTATCATTATGCAATGTCCTTCTTTGTCTCTTGTAACTTTCTTTGTTTTGTAGTCTATTTTGTCTGATACAAGTACTGCAACTCCTGCTTTTTTCTCCCTATTAGTTGCATGAAATATATTTTTCTATCCCTTCACTTTTAGTCTGTGTATGTCTTTTGGTTTGAAGTGAGTCTCTTGTAGGCAGCATATAGATGGGTCTTGTTTATTTATCCATTCAGTGACTTTATGTATTTTGCTTGTTGCATTTAATCCATTTATATTTAAGGTGATTATCAATATGTATGTACTTATTGGCATTGCAGGCTTTAGATTTGTGGTTACCAAAAGTTCAAGGTTAACTTCCTTAGTATCTAAGAGTCTAACTTAACTCACTTAATATTCTATTACAAACACAATATTAAGGTTCTTTTTTTGTTTTCTTCCTCCTCCATTCTTTATATATTAGGTATTATATTCTGTTCTCTTTGTCTATCCCTTGATTGACTTTGGAGATAGTTATTTTAATGTTTGCATTTGCTTAGTAATTAGCTGTTCTACTTTCTTTACTGTGGTTTTATTACCTCTGGTGATAGCTATTAAACTGTAGGAACACTTCCATCTACAGTAGTCCCTCCAAAATACACTGTAGAGATGGTTTGTGGGAGGTAAATTCTCTCACCTTTTGCTTATCTGGAAATTGTTTAATCCCTCCTTCAAATTTAAATGATAATCTTGCCAGATAAAGTATTCTTGGTTCAAGGCCCTTCTGCTTAATTGCATTAAATACATCATGCCACTCCCTTGTGGCCTGTAAGGTTTCTGCTGAGAAGTCTGATGATAGCCTGATGGGCTTTCCTTTGTATGTGATCTTATTTCTCTCTCTGGCTGCTTTTAATAGTCTGTCCTTATCCTTGATCTTAGCCATTTTAATTACTACATGTCTTGGTGTTGTCTTCCTTGGGTCCCTTGTGTTGGGAGATCTGTGCATCTCCATGGCCTGAGAGACTATCTCCTCCCCTAGATTGAGGAAGTTCTCAGCAATTATTGCCTCAATGACACTTTATATCCCTTTTTCTCTCTCTTCTTCTTCTGGTCCCCCTATAATGTGAATATTGTTCCATTTGGATTGGTCACACAGTTCTCTCAATATTCTTTCATTCTTAGAGATCCTTTTTTCTCTCTGTGTCTCAACTTCTTTGTATTCCTCTTCTCTAGTTTCTATTTCATTTATTGTCTTCTCCACCATATCCAATCTGCTTTTAGTACCCTCTCTTGTGCTCTTCAATGATTGGATCTCCAACTGGAATTCATTCCTGAGTTCTTGAATATCTTTCCGTACCTCCATGAGCATGTTAATAATTTTTATTTTGAATTCCCTTTCAAGAAGAGTCATTAGGTCGATATCATTTAAATTTTCCTCAGGAGTTGTATTAATAATTTTACTCTGAACCAGGTTCCTTTGGTGTTTCATATTTGTATATGGTGCCCTCCAGTGCCCAGAAGCTCTACTCCCTGGAGCTGCTCAGCCCCTGAAGCAATGTCGGGGGTCACATGGGAGTGGTATTGGTGCCTGGGAGGAGGAAAGAGCTGTTTCCTGCTACCCAGCTGCTATGCGTGTCTCCACTGCCTTAACCAGTGGGCCGAGCACACAGGTATAAGCCTCTATGCTTTGCGTTTGTAGTTTCTGTAGACACATCTTCCCTCTGGCTGGCCTAATGCCAGGGTAGGTTTTGCCGATTTGCGAGCCAGGTGGGGCTGGCCAGAAGAAAGTTCCAGTAGGTTGCGTATTACAGAGGGGGTCCTTGGAGCTGTGTAGCCAGCCAGGGAGCTGGAGCATCTGAAGATCATCTAAGGAGGAAGATTTCTTTTTCCTCCTTAAATATGAGGTCTGTTTGGCAAAGCTCCCTACCTGCTGGGCAGAGTGCACCTGGACAATGTTGTCTACCTGTCCTCTCTCCTGAGCAGTAAGCTCTGTGCAATCCTTGCCCCTTTAGCAGCCCTCTTGCTAAGGGCTTCCTTGTTAGGAAGTGTCTCAGATTGCCCACCTTTCTTTTGTCCCAGAGCAGCCGGATATGGATCCCTGTTTTCCACAAGCAGTTGGAATCTCAGTCTCTTCAGGAATTCTGTCTCTCTTAGCTTTCCAACCCAGTAATCATGAGAGTGGCATGCAAGCACCATGAAATGTAGGTTTGTGCTCCCAGAGCAGATCTTCGGAGTTAGGTATTCAGCAGTCCCAGACCTCCATCCCTCCCTGCTCGGTTTCTCTTCCTCCCGACGGTGAGCTGGCGTGTGGAGGGGCTTGTGTTCCACCAGGCCACAGCCTTGGTATGTTACTGTGTTCTGTGAGGTCTGCTCTTTTCTCCAGGTGTATGCAGTCTGGCGCAGTCGTCTTTCCTGTTGCTCTTTCAGGATTAGTAGTATTAATAATATTTTCGAATTATATGCAGTTTTAGGAGGAAGCCTGTGTCTCACCTCTCACACCGCCATCTTTAATCCGATCTCCAAGCTGAGTCTTATAGGCTCTAGATCCCTACCTATCCTTCTCCCATTCCTGTGTTCCCAGTTTGGGATGATCAGAAATTATCTTTTGGGAATGCCATAAAAACCTCTTCAAAACCACTTAAACGTATTTACTATGTAGTATTGTAAGACAGCTTAAAACTGAGCAAGTTGGGAAAGTGATTACAAATCAAACAAGCAATAGGCATTTAACATTTCCAGACCCACCACACAGATATAAAGCCCCTTCAACACCATGGACATTAGCTGAGCACCTTTGAAAAATCTATCAAGACGTGTATAGGAAATAGAGAACTGACAGGGCCACAGGGATGTCACCGAGTAGACAGTTACGGTTTGGGCCTCACACTTGAGGGACAATTAATAACTATTATGCAACAGTAATTTAGGTTGGGGTGGTGCTTCTTTACTGGACCAGCTGCAGCGGCCCTCATTCACATTGTGTTATTATAGTAGTAAGCTATGGGGCAGTTCTCACATACACACATGGGGGATGAGAAGTTGAAGTCATGCATGACTGAGATTCATGGGTCTCTGAGGCAGGAGCAGCTGGGAAGGCTTATGCTGTTAGCTCGGCCGCCATAACAAAGTACAGACTGACTGGCTTAAGCAACAGACATTACATTCTCACAGTCCCGGAGGCTGAAAGCCCAAGGTCCGGGTGTATGCAGGGGTGGTCTCTCCCGAGGCCCCTCCCTGGGTGCACATGGCCGCCTCTGACTGTGTCCTCACCTGATGTTCCTGTGTGCGTGGGGCCCTGGTGCTCTCTGCATGTCCTGGTCTTCTCTTCCGAGAAGGACACCAGTCCTGTGGGATCAGAGGCCACCATAATGGCCTCAGTTTTACTGAATCACTTCTTTAAAGGCCTGTCTCCCAGTACAGTCACTTTCTGGGTACTGGGGTTAGGGTTCAACATGTGAGTTTTGGGGTGCATGATTCGGACATAGCACTTTCTTAGATGGTGGGGGAGTGGGGTCATCACAGAGGGCCTCTCCGAGAAGGTGGCATAAGGTAAGGTGACAAGGAATCAGCTGTGGGAATTGGGCAGGGGGTTGGGGGTGTGTAGGGACTTCCAGATAAAGGGGACAGCCAGGGGGTCCAGGCATTGTGAAGGCCAAAGCAGCTGAAAGTAGGTGGGTGTGGGGACTGAATGGGCTGGAGGAGCCGGTGAGGGTTTAGGGTCAGACTGAATGGGGAAACAGGGACAGTTTAACTCCTCCTTGCATCCTGGTGCCTAGTTTCTATTATGTTGGACAGCTTTGGAAACTCGGAATATTTTCATGGTCAGGTCGTTTTGGCAGAAGTTCCTTTCTGTCCTCAAGGTCACCACTCAGGCGCCCTACCCTTATGGCTCCTGGATTCAGGTCAGCCTGAGAAGTGCTTTCAACCACTTGGTCCAACTATTCCCACCAAATTAAATTTCTGCTTTGCAAAGGCCTCCCTCTGTCCATCCTTCTGGCAGTTATGTCTCTTGTGTTCAGCCTGCAGAGCATCAGGCCTGCATCCTGATGGGGAGAGGGAAGCTGGCTTGAGGGCTCAGGGGCTCATGACACTGGCCGAACATCAGAGATGTTTGTGTAAAGGGCCAGGCCCTTCCTTCCTGGGCTGTCCTGTCTCCAGCCCCCTGCTCAGGCCCTGGGGCAAATAAAGCCAGATGGCCAGACTTCTGGGGCAGTGGACGCTTTCTTCTCTTTTTTGGGAGCCCCGTATTCTAAGGTGGGTACCCTTCTGTGCTGTTCTCACCCAGCCATTCTGAAAAGCCCTGCTCTCTCAGGTGTCCAGTGAGGCACTGTGACCCCCAGACAGTGCCCCTTAGCGTGTGGCCAGGAAGGACCACCCCAGTACACCTGCATTACTGACTCCACACAGCATTCAGCAAGATGGGCTCAGAAATAATGAAGGTCAACAAAACAGCAGCAGACTCACAGACTCCAAGAAGGGACTAGCGGTTACCAAGTGGGAGGGGGTGGGGACTGAGGGGGGAGGGAGGGAGAAGGGGATTGAGGGGCACTCTAATTAGCAGTCACAATATAGGTAGGTCACAGGGAAGGCAGTACAATGTGGAGGAGACAGGTAATGACTCTATAGCATCTTACTACGTGATGGACACTGACTGCAATAAGGGGGCAGGTGTGGACTTGATAATGTGGGTGAATGTTTGTTGGTGACCACCTTGGACTTTGCACTGGCACAGAGAGCTTAAAGATCTTAGCCCAACCCAGTTTCATTCTGTATTCTATGCTTCATTGCTTAAGAAACTAACCTAACCTTTACAGTCAGCATATAGAATAGATTTACACTAGAACAATGGGACTCCATTTTGTTTTAAAGACTCCATCTTGTTGTTTACTTCTTCTTGGTCAGTTTCCCGCCACAGCTTCCCGCTAGGAGTCCTCAACCAGGTCCGTTGCTTACATCAAAGACTACTGCGCATGTGCACAACTCGGTGTGTGATTAGACTTTGTAAGCTACCTCATTATAATAATGGGAAACCAACCAGAAGAAGCCACTCCTTACCACGCCCCTTCAAATGCTATATATCCCCTGCCTTTTCTAAAAATAAACGAAGCCTTGACAATTTGCTTGGCCTCCGTCTCTCTCTTTCCGTCCCATCCTTTAGGTACAGGGTTCCTCCTCGAGACCCACTAATAACCAGCCCCGCGGGCCGGGGCAGGTGGCGCCCAATGTGGGGCCCGAGGCCCGGATCGCCTGACCGGCGCGAGGACTTAGGCGCACAGGGGACAGGATAGTCTCGAGGCGCCTGGAGGACGGCGGCCGCCGGCAGATGATTCCGCGATCGGACCGAAAGTGAAAGTGATTCATTTTGGCCATCGCTAGTGTTCGGGCGTTCCGAGTTGCCTGTGACGAATGGCCCTAGTAAGGTAAGAGATCATCCTCGTTTCAGGATGGGTCAAGGATTATCAAAAGAAGCTTTGTTCATAGAAGATGTTAAGACTTGTTTTTCGAGAGAGAGGGATAAAGGTGAAGAAAAAGGACTTAATTACCTTTTTTACTTTTGTGAGTGAGGTCTGCCCTTGGTTTGTGATTGACTCATCTTCTATTAATGTTAAAAAATGGCGTCAAGTCAGAGAAGACCTTAATACCTTCTATAAAACAAAAGGATCAGATAGAGTTCCTATTCATACCTTTAGCTATTGGAATTTGGTTAACGAACTTTTACAATCACCCCATTACGCTAGTATAATCGCCTCGGCTGAAGACTACATTAAACCTCTGTCTGGCCGGCCTCCTTAGCATCTCTCCACTCCCAGATTGATAAAAGCCCTTCCCCCTCCGTCATTCTTGTGCCCCCCTCTGACAAAACTCTTGCAGACCTTAGTGCCCGCCCAA
>JAQQAC010009165.1:87437003-87473916 GCA_029783875.1 Phataginus tricuspis | reverse complement strand
CCCTCCCTTTGAAAGCCTAAAATCATCCCTGGAGGGCACAGAACAGCCCACTAAACCTCTACCTGCTCAGGAGCTGAAGACGGATTTTAACAAAAACCTCCAGAGTCCAGTCTTCTCTTTTCCGGTCCTACATTCAGATAATCAAAATAATGATTCTCTCACCCCCTCAGAAGAAAACTCAGAGGAGGAAGCCGCTCAGTACCATAACCCCAGTTGGCCCCCTCAAGTTTCCCAGCCACCTCCCTACTGCCCATCAGTTTGTGCTCCGGCTATTGCCTCTGCACCCCCTCTAGGAGTTGTCCCTAACCCCACTGTAGTCTTACCCATAGACGCTTTACAAAAACAGGTCGCTGGCCTAAATACGTATCTTAATCTCCAGAAGAAAAAGGCTGCCTTAATGTCAGAACTCTCCGCCCTCCAAGACAATTTGCTTCAAATGCACATCACCCCATCCCCCACCCCTACAGTGCCCACGGCAAAAAACAGGATCCAAAACACTATTCAAAAGAGGAAACAGAGGCCAGTTCTAACCTTTCCTGTAATCACCAAACCATATGGGCGTAATCGCCTCTGCTTTATACACACAGTCCCTATCAGTACAGAGCCTTTAGTGGCCCCTTTTAGTCAGAACCCAGATAGCTCAGTAGGTAGTGCATCAGATTTTTAATCTGAGGCTCCAAGGTTCAAGTACCCATATGGGCCTTAACCCAGTTATGTAAACTACTCACCTTAAAATGTATTCTTGCAAATTAAGATACTTTTAATCAAGTAAGCTAGAAAGAAAGAAGGCAATTGAATATTAGTAACTCAAATCTTTATATCAGTTTGTCTGTGTATATGTTCTTTGTGTATATGTTCTTTTATGAAAACTGTTGCTACTTGTAATCATTATGTCTCAGTCTGTATGTTTGTTTGTCTAAGTGTGTAAATGAAAAATGCTTTTCTACCTCCGGATGGTATTAATGCAAATTAATTTAAAAACAAGCGCTTGTGAAAATTGGGCATTCTAAAACTTCCAAAAAATTCTAATAAAAGATATTAAGCATTAATGCTAATTTAAGTTTATCTGAGATGGACATGTCCTTGTAGTTATCAGTTGCCTGGGTTTGCCTAGAGTCATTTAAGTTGATGTTATCTGTTAAATCTTTCAAAAAGATGCTTAAAGAAATGCTTGACTTTGTCTAATGTCTGGTACGGGTTTTATAGGTGGTCTAGCGTGATTGCTGGGGAGTGTGTGAACGGGTGTGGCAAATGAATATCTTAATAATAATAGTATATTAATGTATAACTATGTATATCTGCAAACAGCCTGAGAATTTTTGTAGTAACCGAAATTCTTAAGAGTTTTGCTTATATGAAGATGTTTTGTTTTGTGCTCAGTGGAGGGTTGTGCTGTAAGGCACATTTCCAGTAATGATGGGGAGTGCTCGCAGATGTGTCGATCTGAGGAGTGCTGGTGTTGCAGTTTGCGGTGGCCTATTTTTCAGTGTTCATTGAAAGTTGAAATGCCTGATGTTTTGGGTTCTAATTAAAACTGCTTAATATAATAGAGGGGACATCTTTGCTTGCTAAAAAAGATGTGTGTTTTATAAGAGAAAGTATAAGAAATAGGAATTCGTTTTGTTGAAAGTAGTAACTGTTCTAAAGTGCAGCTATTTATCTGAAGAAGGGGAGCACTGAATGTAAAAAGAAAATTATAGAAACTATAGAAGGGTTGATATAGTCATGTTATATGAAATTAAAGCAATAGTCTCAATATCAAGTACACAACAAAACTAGAACTTTTTGTTAAAAGAACAAGTTTATTAGTCTGCCTTTAATATTGTAAGATTGCAGAAGGCTTTCTAATTGTTTATCAAAGCAGTTTGTCATTCTTAAAGTCTCAATGAGTTATCTGGGTATTGAAAAAATATATATATATATAAAATAGTGATTTCTTGTTAGAAGGACTGTAAGCTGGGTGTTGTTGACAACTAAGTGACCTGTATTTGCATTTGAGCCTTTTTGTTGTCATTCTGGTTGGATACGTGTAGTTCTATTTAAGCAGATGCCTTGGGAACTTTCTTTTCATGGCTTTCCAGGATCAAATTCAAAAAAGTACTTTACCTGTAAGTAACTCTGATATTTTCCAGAGGGCCCCTGAAAAATATCAGGAATTTTCTCTTCATTAGAGAAAGTATTTGGCTAATTTGGCTTATTTATCTGATATATAATTGCCTGGAAAGCACTGTCTAAAAGAATGATGCCAAGCTTTGTTACTGAATATTTTGTATTGCAAAAGTGTCCAAGTTTCCTTGTGTCATTGTCCAACTACTCCCCCGACTAACCATTTATCAGGAGGAAGATTTCCTTCGCTTCTGGGACCAGTGCAACGCCCCAACCCGAAGCAAGAGAGAGCCAATCACCGCAGCCACCATCGCCGTCTTGCGTGGGGTGGGGGGTGCAAGAACTGGGACAGGAATTTCCGCCCTAGTCATAGGAGACCAGAACCTCCACAAACTTAGTGCAGCCATAGACCAAGATATCGCAGAACTGCAAAAAGCATTTCAGCTCTTTCTGATTCTCTCTCCTCTCTAGCAGAAGTAGTGCTCCAAAACCGCAGAGGGCTAGACCTTCTTTTCCTACAACAAGGTGGGCTCTGCGCAGCACTAAAAGAAGAATGTTGCTTCTATGCTAACCACTCAGGAGTTGT
This sequence comes from Phataginus tricuspis, assembly GCA_029783875.1. NCBI lineage: Eukaryota > Metazoa > Chordata > Mammalia > Pholidota > Manidae > Phataginus > Phataginus tricuspis. The sequence continues at coordinate 87,471,224 of JAQQAC010009165.1, read as the reverse complement.
TCAAGATAGCATGAGGAAAGTGGGAGATAGTTTGGAAAAAAGGAAGAAGGATAGGGAAAAAGATGAAGCCTGGTATAAAAATTGGTTTTCAACCTCACCGTTACTAACAACCCTACTCCCCTCTATTTTAGGACCTGTGATAGGACTTTTCCTTTTAATTTCCTTTGGGCCTTGGGCATTTTGTAAGCTCACGACCTTCGTCAAAAGACAACTTGACGAAGCTCTTAATAAGCCTGTACAAGTCCATTATCACAGGCTAGACCTAGCTGACCGAGAATCAGACGGAGAAGGTATGCTCCCAACATCATCTGTCACCCCAGGCAACCAACCATCCCCAGAAGACTTTTGCTCACCCAGAACAGGCCTCGATTTCAATAAACTTAGGCCAAAACCAGGCTGGAGCAATTTGTGGGGAAGAGCCATCCCCTGAGAATGTCATCACTGGAAGAGCTAGGATGGTAGTCAATGACAGGTAAGATCTCCTGAAAGATGGAGACAACCTAAGACAGGCACATCCTCAAGTACAGGGTGACATTTCTCATAAAAAATAAAAGAGGGGGAATATATTGGTGACCACGTTGGACTTTGCACTGGCACAGAGAGCTTAAAGATCTTAGCCCAACCCAGTTTCATTCTGTATTCTATGCTTCATTGCTTAAGAAACTAACCTAACCTTTACAGTCAGCATATAGAATAGATTTACACTAGAACAACGGGACTCCATTTTGTTTTAAAGACTCCATCTTGTTGTTTACTTCTTCTTGGTCAGTTTCCCGCCACAGCTTCCCGCTAAGAGTCCTCAACCAGGTCCGTTGCTTACGTCAAAGACTACTGCGCATGTGCACAACTCGGTGTGTGATTAGACTGTGTAAGCTACCTCATTATCATAATGGGAAACCAACCAGAAGAAGCCACTCCTTACCACGCCCCTTCAAATGCTATATATCCCCTGCCTTTTCTAAAAATAAACGAAGCCTTGACAATTTGCTTGGCCTCCGTCTCTCTCTTTCCGTCCCATCCTTTAGGTACAGGGATCCTCCTCGAGACCCACTAATAACCAGCCCCGCGGGCCGGGGCAGGTGAATGTTGAACCCACAATGTTGCTCATGTGAAACCATCATAAGATTGTATATCAATGACACCTTAATTTAAAAAAAGGCAAATTCAAGAGAATTGCTATTTTATGTGAATACACAAGAATAGAGTATAGAATCCAATGACTGAAATACAACGAGACATGAAAGTGTAACCTTGCCATTGAAAACCCCCCTCTGTGAACAGCATTTGTCTGCAGAGCTGAGCAGCAAACCGTGAGGGCCACACCTGGGCTGTGGTGTCCAAGGCCAAGGGGGCAGAGAAGACACGGAGCTCACACAGAGGTCGGGCTGCAGGTGGCAAGAGACAGGCTTTGGGCTCAGACACCCAAGACTGGAATCTCGGGAGGAGTATTTAACTCCTGGGCCTCATTTTTCTTGCCTGTGAAATGGGGATACTTGCAGAGTCAGAGAGGATCAAGTATTTGAGATATCACCTCTTTTCATTAACTAGATTCCACATTTACCTGGGTCTGTTTTGCTGCTGTTCTTGTTTGCTTGTTAATTTACTTATTTGTTTTTGTTCAGTTCTGCCTGTTAATCTACTAGACTCAAGATCCTTGGAACACTATATTCTTACAGTATTGTTTGATATCTGGAAGGCCAAGTCTTCCCTAATTATTTTTCTTTGAAAGTATTTTTCTTTTTAAACACTTGTGAATGATTCCATTCATCTATTTTTTCTAGTGTTTCATGTCATTTTTAGTTTATCCCACTTGAATTTTTAGCCAACGGAAGTGGCCAAAACAACCCATGAGGCACTTGACTGATGTATAGGAAATACTCAGGTTTTCTGGGTTCAGATGCTGGAGTGAGTGCCTTGTACATGTGCTCCTACTGGCTGAGGCACGAAGCAACAGCCGGAGACTGAGGCTGAGAACATTACAGGCATGACTGAGGAAGTAAATAACAAATTATTCTCGAAAGATAGGATTTAGAATGTACAACTCAGTGAAATTGAATGAGTGGATAAAAAATGCCCGATCATATTAAAAATGTGCAGAAGTGGATAGAAGGTAGAATTATGATCAGTGTACGTGTGTCTGTCCATGTGTGTACTTGGGGTGTTGGGTGAGATGGAGCAATAGGTGGTAAATTGAAAAGTAACACTGAAACCTTTACTCTGAGAATTGGGGTAGGCCTGCTCATAAGCTTACACAGAAATGATCAATAGAATCATTTCCAGAATTAAAAGCCAGCATATATAACTGCAAAAGACAAGAGAATATAAAGCACCTCCTTTATACCAGCAAACAAACAAATAAGTAAATAACTATTTTTAAAAAGAAAAGGAGGGTGGAAGCAACAAACATAGAAGGTAAATCCAAAGAACAAGATAACAAAAGCAAAAATTTATCAGCTGAAATAAAACTTATAAATGGCATAATACCCTACAGTAAACAAAGAAAACTTTCAGAAAGTTCCTTAAAACAAAATGTAAGCATGTGGTATTTATGAGTCATGTCTACAAAAAGCTGATATGAACAAATTTAAAGTTGAAGGAAGAAACCAAGAGTGGGACTCCAAATTCATTCTTCTAACTCAAGATTCTCTTAGCTAGTTTAGCATTTTGCATATCCATAAACATTTTGAAATCCGCTTGCCAAGTGTCAAAATGCTGGGGTTTTACTTAGGGCTGGGTTTAATCCACAGATCAATTTGAGAAGATTGGCATCCGTACAATATTGGTTTTCTAATCATTGGAGATGCTCTATCCCTCCATTCACTTAAGTTTTTAGTCTCTCTCAAGAATGTTTTGTAGTTCTTCAAGGTCTTGTACATATTTTGATATACCTATTTCTAAGTTTTTTTATTGCCATGTAATTGAAATATCATCTTTATGCCATGTAAATGATATATTTTTAAAATTTCAGGTGTTACTTTGTGTTATTGTTGGTATTTAAAAATACAATTGTTTTTTTGGCATATTGCCTCTGTATTCCATAACCTTGCTAAATATGATTATTAATTTGAATACTTTGTAGATTTCTTTGGCTTATCGAACTACACAATCATGTCATCAGCAAATAATAGGTTTATTTCTTTGTAATTCTCTTGCCTTATTTTTTCTTGTCTTGTCACATTGCATAGCACCTACAGTGTAATGATGAATTGTGTCACAATGGACAGCCTTTCTCATTCCTGATCATGGGGAAAGTTTAATATTTCATCATTAAGAGGTTTACATGATGGTTTTCTGTTGATGCCTTTTATTAGTTTAAGGATGGGCCATTCTATTCTTCATTTTCAAACCTTTATGCTTTTTTAAAATCATGGATGGGTATTCAATCTCATAAAATATTTTATTTTTCTGCATCTAGATGATCACATAATTTTTCACATTTTTATGTTAATGCAGCAAATTATATAGATTGACTTTCAAATGTAAAGTCTTATATTGTAATGAACCTAAACTTGACCTGTGTACTCTCATTTTTATATGCTGCTAAATGTCTCTTATCCTTTATCCAGGATTTTTTGCACCTGTATTCACAAGAGAGATTGGCCCATAATTTTCCTTTCTTGTGAAATCCTTGAAAGATTTTGGTAGCAATGTTATGGTGTCCTCAAAAGTGAGTTGGGAGTTATCCCTTCTTTTTCATTCTTTGAAAGTCTTGTGTACAAGTGATGGATTTCTCTTTTCCTGAAATTGGTTATATACGTAGTCTTTCTTTCCTTTCTCTTGATCAACTTATTAATATTTTCAAAGAATGAGCTTTTTGCTTTGTTAATTTTCTCTGTTGTATATTTGTTTCTATTTCACTGACTTCTGGCCCTGCTTTCATTTATTCTTTTTGCTGCTTTTTAAACTTTCTATTCTTTTCCAGTTCCTGGAGATGAAGACGTAGATGGCTGACTTTCAGCCTGTCTTCTTTTGTGATATATGAATTTCAGGCTATGGATTTTTCTTTTAAGCACAATGTTAGCTGTATACCACAGGTTTTGATATGTCATGTATTGATAATTAATTATTTTCAAATATTTCCTAATGTCTTTTCTGATTTCTTCTTTTACTCATGTGTTATTTAAAACTCTACAATCAACTAAGTTTTCAAACAGTTGGGAATTTTCCAGTTTTTTTTTTCCTTCTTAGCTTATTTCCACTGTGATAAGAAAACATTCTATTATGTTAAGTTTTTGACATGTTTTTGAAGCTTGCTTTACTGACTAGCCATGATCATTTTTGGTAAATGCTTCATGGGCAATTTTAAAGAATGTGTATATGTGGGTTCATAGTGCAGTATTCTATATATGTCATTTAGGCCAAGTTATTCAATTTCTCTTCTTTGTTATATTTTTATAACACATTTGACATAAATATGCTCATATCTACCCTGGTTGTGAATTCATCTATTTATCCTTTATGTCTTATCAATTTTGCATTCCATATGTTTTGAAGCCCTGTTATTAGATGCATACCGATTAAGATTCATTGTATCTTCTTAGTGGATTGACCCCTTTATACTTTTCAGCGGTTTTTCCCTAGTAACACTTCTTGCCTTATAGTTGACCTTGTCTAATGTCAGTATAGGTATACCAGCTTTGTTTTGGTTTGTTTTTCCTGGCATATATTTTTCCAATCTTTTACCTTCAGTATTCTATGTCTTGATATTTAAAGTCTGTTTCTTATAAACAGCTTATAGTTGGATTTAAAAGCTGACTGACAGTCATTTTCATGGAGTATTTAATGTAATTACTAAGATGGTTGTGTTTATATCTACCACCTTACTACTACTTGCTTTTTATTCAATACACCTGCTTTATATTCCTCTTTCCTCTTTTCTTGACTTCCTATGAGTTGATCAAATATTTGCATCATTTTACTTTCCATATATCAACATATTAGTTACACAGTCTTCTATTCTTAGAAGGGTTATCTAGAGAACTTACTATTTTAAAATCAGAAAAACGTCTATTTACACAAGAATCAAAGTATACTCCAAGGCATATTGGGAAGATACATCAAGATGCAAATAAAAATTACAAATTAGTACCAGACAAAATATAACTCAGTGTATGCTGGTTTGTGTAATACAAACTTGGTGAAGACTGAGATCTGCAATTCCCAGAGCTTCATTCTCTGTATGGTTCTGCCTAGAGTCGACCAAAGGAGAAATGCACAAAATTTTGAAGGTGGAAAATCATTTACCTTAGAAGTAGAAGTCATTAATCCTAGAAGGTTGTCGTGGTCAGATATAATAGACAAACAGAGACAACTGGTAGACCCTAGCTGTCTTTATTTTCCACTGCTCTGGGTTGAACTCATCCTCCTGACTGCTGGCCCTCCTGACCAGCCATATCCCCAGGCCACCACAAGGCACTTGGTTGTAGACTTGCCCAGGCAGCAGTCACTCAGAGGCAGCATCTCCCCTGAGGCAGACATTTCCCTAGACCTTACCATGGGTTCACCTTTTATGGTCCCACTTTGGAGGCTAGATCTGCAAGCTCCATGTGTCCATTTGCCCTGGTGCTTCAGGCAGGCTGGTGAGTGAGTGGCTATTTCTCTGATCCTCCACTTCCCCTTCTAGACCTTCAGTCTCTTAAGCCTTCCCATACCTGGAAGCCCTAATTCCTAGCATAAGTCTCTCATTGTCATACTAGTAATAGTGGCCTTGTTTTTCTGGTAAAATGCCGACTCACATTCGAGACAGAGGTTTGAATGAGAACTGGAGGAGTCATTTTATACTGTTAGATGTACAGTTCAGAGTGAATATGTGTGAGAAACACGCTCACTGGTCCAAACTCATTAAGTGGACACGGAGACAAAGAGAATGGCGGCGTGAGGCTTTAATGACGGTCTTGCAAGATCGGGTGTCTGGTGAGCACGCACACCTGAGGCCGTTGGCACCAAATAATTTATTCCCTAGTATGTGAGTTCCCTCCCCTGGTTCCTCATTCGCTGAGTACTACAGGGTTTACATTGTTTCCTGGACGTCACCTAAGCCAATTATATCCACATTGGGCCTTCTCTTACATTTGTCTTAATTTCATTGGTAGGTTTTAAAAAACTCAAACAGGTATAGCCAGGCCCTTACCAATTCCCCCCCGCCCTCAACCCCCACTCTCAGCCTGAGCAGCTTCCTGGCATATTTTCCACCATGTGGCCCTTTATTAATACCTTACTGTTAAAATGTTTAAACCTCCTGGTGGGAATAAATCACATTTAAGTTTTATGCTTTTTCTAACAATATGTAACTTTAATCAATCTTCAGTTACCAAACAATAGTCCTCAAAAAAAAAAAAAGGGAAAATTTACTTAGAAAGACAAAAAAGAAATGGATAGAAACACAACTTTATCCTATGTGAGCTTGAAAACACTGATGTTTTGCTAGGAAGGTGCAAATCACTGAAATGGATTTGATAAGAAATAGAAAACCATGGAAGAGCTCTTGGCATTTTAAAAGATAAAAACTCTGTCTTCAATAATGTTGTGACAGCCAGGTAATTTCACAAATCATGATCATGAAATATTTAAGGAACAGATGCCATTATTTAAACTACATGAGCCTCCTAGAAGCAAAACTTTGATAAAATATTAATGGATATTGTCCAGTTATCTATTCCAGTAATCTACCATGTCTATGTACATTTTGTTGTTAAAGGGTAAGGATAATTTAACATAAATGAAGCTGCTCTATAACTCTTGAATGAATAAATAGGTCAAGAGAGTAAAGCTATATGAATTTTTGATAACCATAAAAAGCTGTTTGATAATACTCATTTTTGAACTTTAACGAATTCTTCTAGAACTAGGAATAGAATGCTATTTCATTAATAATCCCATAACCTATTGGAAGCCAGTAATTGAATTGTATTTAGCAATGAAAATATATGGACACTGTCACCAAAACCAAGAATAAGAGAAATACCTACAATCACTGGTATGTTTCATTATTAATTTGAAAATTTTAGACAATGAAATAAGATGAGAAAAATATGACCTGCATACCACAAGGTAAGAGACAATATTATCTGTCTTTACAGGCAGCTTGTCTACCTGAGAAGCCCAAGGGGAATCAACTTATTAAAACTACTTTAATTAATAACAGGCTCAAATTGAATGGTTGGTTAGCAATCCAATATACAGAAATCAATATCTTCCTGACATAGCATCAATGACCAGTAAAGTAAAAAAAAAAAAAAAAAAGTCTACTTTTTTTCAATAGAAAAATAAAGATTCTAGCAATAAACTTGAAAGGAATGTGCAGTCACTGTGAAGTCAGAAATAACACTTTGAGACATAAAATTCTATAAGTGAAGAGATACAACACTCTCCTGGGTAAGAAGACTTGGATTTAATTCTTATATATATTAATACAACTTAATAGAATCTCAAAATGTAACTTAATACATTTAAATTTATAGAATTCTATTGATATTTTTTGGACCTTGACACAATTATTCTAAGTTTTACCTGGAACAATACATTTACTGGAATATACAAGATAATTTGTATTTTGTAAAATAACATCCAAATTTGAAGAAGGGTAACCCTCCCCCTTTCCCTCCCCTCCCCTCCACCTTACTGGACATTAAACATACCAATTTACCATCTAATAATTAAAATGGCATTTTTCTGGCAATTTTCAGACCAAAAATCAGAACAGAAAGGGACTTTAGAAACATATTCAAGTGTTTGTGATAATTTAGTACATTATAATCTCAATTATCAGAGATACAGTATATTGGACCAAACAATTACTTATTTAGAAAAAACTAATTTCCTATCTGACCTTTTATACAAAAATCTATTCAGAATGCATTACGGCTTTACATGTAAAATATAAATGCAGATGGTGGAAATAAATATATGCATTTGATTGGGTCAGGGGCTTCTAAGCATGACTCACAGTCAGAAAAAGTGTTCTGTGAATAGTTCTTCCCTTCACTTGGATTAATCTAGTCTCAAAATATCTTCATAACCCATTGAACTTGGTTTGTTTCACAATCCACCAACTGAGAACAGTATACATGTTTTTCTCTCAAAATATTCTGTTGTAAAAAATGCATAAATGTAGAAGATATTTTCCCATGTTGGGCTTAAATTTACCATCTTTTTTCTCCTGTGAAATTGTATGCCATCACATTTTAGACATTAGGAGACTGGGCCCTAAGTGGTTGCCTTTTGACCTGAAACTTGTCTATTTATCAGACTATCCATAATATGCCAGTGCCGGCAGTACTTGTTCAGTGCAAAATAGGGAGAGAAATAGGGACCACCAAAAATGTGTCGAAGGCCTAAGTTTTGAAGGTTTCATTAACTCTGGGAGTCTCAAAATGGCCACTCATGGAAAGCTAAAAAAAAAAGTATCAATTAAGTTGAAGTTTAGTTTCATCCGCATTCCTCTTAAAGGATAAACGAACTGCTTACCTTTCCTCTTAATTTCCTTCGGAGCCAGGTGACTGCCAGGCTGTGTATTGCCCCCAACTCTTCTTTGCATAACATGTCTTATGTAAATGAAATGTGTTCCTTTGAGGTTCTGTCTCTCCTTCCTGTCACCTGGAGGACATAGAACCTTTGTGTGACTTGGCCTCTTTGGCAGAAATCTCCTACTCCACCCATGGGAATTACATCTTCTGGGTGTAGGTCCGAATTCTGTCTCAAATAAAACTGTCTTTGTTTTCAAGGTGATTTGAATAACTTCCTTCTTCAACAACAGCTGCTTTAAAACCTTGAACTCTGGAAAAGCCTTTGCAGTGGTGGCATGCCTGTGTGCTTTAGGCATTTTGCAAATAAGATGGTTTGGAACAAAATGTTCTACCTCCCCTGGAAATACTTTGAGAAACACCCCCATGGTTTGTCATTTTATTAGTTAGACATGAAATGGATTCTCCTATTAGAGAAGCCTTTATTAATTAATAATATAATTACAGCATATATTTATGCATGTCTTTCCCATGACACTTCAAATTTCACAAACTCCTCCTTAGAAATCAGTGGTAAAAGAACAAGGGGAAAATCTCTCCATCTCCCTCCCATAGCTGTGTGTTTCATGGAAAATGTGCTTTGATCCAAGTCTCTATAATATGCTGAGTGTGTTGTCCTGAAAAAAGACGGCCTCTTTGGGGAAAAATACTAGCCAAGATCACCCCAACTTGAATGTAGTGTTCCAATTAAAAAGCACATGTCCCGTTCAAAAGATCTAGAAGTGAAGTTTAGGAAGATTATTTGATTGAGCCAAAGATGAAGGCAAACTGAATCGAGTTATTTCCTTTTACATGAAATGACATTTTCTTTGGAAGTTTTAGCACCCGGATTATCCAGAATGTGAGCAATTGTGCTGAGCCCATGACCTAAGCGACCCATTTCAATCTTTAAAAGTTTCCCCAATTGCTGCTTCCATTTTCAAACCAACATGAAAAGCCTCTCTCACAGGGTCAGGCTTGACAGAGCCTGGCAACCTTATGGAGTGGTTATTACTCCTTAAATATTTTCAGATTTGAATGTGTTTCTGTCCTCCGACTCCTCCTTTCACCATCTGGAGCACCTGAAGGTAAAGAGTGTCTGTCCCACATTTGTTGGGAACTTTAGTCATTCTTTTAAAAGACCTGTGTATACCCAGTGGCTGTTAGGAAAGCATCTTCCCGGCGTGCTGGAGTCGCCTGTTGGAGCCCAGGAATTACCAGGGAGCCAGAGGCCAGAAGGACAACCTGCCACACCCACGTGTACGGAGCGCCTCCTGCCTGCAAGGCCGAGGGGCTGGGGCCAGGAAAGGGCTCAGATTCTGAGGAGGTTAAGACTTCTGTGGTGTCAAAGCCTATATAGCCCAACTGGGCTGCTCGGTAAAAAAATCAAACAGAGCAAGAATTGCCTAATTCCAGGCGATGAGACTAGCCCGTCATTAATTTTCAAAATCACTACACTAATTTCCACAATGACTGTAAAGTTTTACCTCATAATTCTATCACTTTGGTTGATGTGGCCAGGAAAGCTCTACAAAGGTGAAATGCACCTGAGTCTGGAACATTTGAATTGCACTGGGAGTGGCAAAGGCAAAGAACTTTCCAGAAAATTGGTGCCTCCTGAACTGCAGGTCAGAGACAGGCCAGTCCATGGATCTGTCGGGGGCTCTCAGCAAAGAATGCTGGGACCTTTGGTTTCAGCAAGTCTGAGAGTGGTTGGAAGTAGGGCTGGTCTGGAGATGGAGGTCCTTTGGGGAGGATCTGGAATGTCAGTTCTTTTTATTTAGGGTGGGGGACACTGCTCTGAGCCAGGCTCTTTGCTGAGCTCTGCCATGTAAGAGTGGACAGGATTGGCATTCTCCCTGTCCCCAGCCGGAGGTAGCTTAGGCAGGAACATAAGTGAGTAAGCCTACAATGACCTGACACCAAAAATGAAAAACAGCATATTGTTACAACACACATGATACCGTGTGCCAATAGTGCATCTATTTTCCTATTTCTGTTCCTTACTTCAGAAGGATGGGTGGGGAACACCAAGTTCTCATCCTTCTGAAATAGCTCATGCCCCAACCACTGAGCACATTTTTGGTCACGCTGAGATTTTTACCCAGAGCAGCGCTTGTGTTAGGCAGAAAGACAGAAATGAGCAGGATGAAAAGGAGAAAGGGCCCCCCAAAGATGACCCAGGGAGTTGGTCTCTAAGGTGAAGTTACAAAGATGGTATTCAAGCTCTCCTAACTTTTGGCCTGCAGTTTGATATCTTTTGATCCACCGTGGTACCTGAAAACTTAAGTTTAGTGTGGGAAGTTATTGGTCCCCAGACAGGCAGGTCAGTAGCAGAGGCCTGAGTTAAATGGTCTCAGTAGGACTGGAAGAGTTGGACTGCTCTTCCTGTAATTGTTCTTTTTGTATATTCACCGATTTGGAAGTCATAAAGACTATTTAAATGTATTAGTTGGAAGGGGCTTCCCCCTTGGTACTTGGGATGGAGGGTCATAGTAAGGTTAGGCCATAAGCGGGTTGGAATTGGAGCGGCTGTATGCTTCCAAGAGGACATAGAGAGACATATCCAGCAGTCATTTGCTAGCTGAGGATTGATAATATTTAAGAGGTGATGTGAAAGGGAAAGTCTTGGGAGATTCATAGCTGAGGTATTGATTATGGTATAGTGGTATTGGTTATAGTACAATTAGTTTTACTCCACTTTTGAAAGCTAGGTTTAAGCATAGGGACCAAGCTGTATCTCCACAGACATTAAGACAGAAGAGCCCAAGGGAGGGAAAATGCCCAAAGAAGAAAGAATAAGGCAAAGAAAGTTAACAGACAATTTGTGAGCTCAGTCATGAGTGACTTATCTTATTTTGGCAGTTGTAATCTGAAAAGAAATCTTGTCTTCTAGTGGTTCACAGGTACAGCTGGGGTCCCACGTGATACTGTTCCCTGCGGTCGGTTCTCTCCAAGGTTTCACTCGCGAGTGATGGATGCAGCTGGTGACTCCAGGGACCCTGACAGCTGAAGGAGTGGACATAAGGACAGGGTAGAGTCCTTTCCAAATGGGCTGTAACTGAGATGGAGGTGACCCATCTTTCCAGACTTTGATGAGGACCTGGGTCCCTGGGCTATACAGAAGCTTATCCTCCGATTGATTAGAGACTGGGAGCTGGGTCAGTCCAAATTCTCTCAGGGCCTGTTGGAGCAGGCGTATGGAAGCGGCATATTCTGATAAGGCGCTGGCCTCAGGGTCCAGTAAAAGGTCAATGTATAGAAAAGGCCGTCCGTAGGTTTCAAACGGACTGAAATTAAGATGGGTTTTTGGCACTACTCGAACTCTTAATAGGCTATGGGTAGAACTTTGACCCACTTTAGAGAGGTTTCCTGTGCTAACTTTGGAATAGCAGCCCTAAGGGTTTGATTAGCTTGTCCTACTTGCCCAGAAGATTGGGGTCTCCAGGCACAATGTAAGTGGTAGGAGAGGCCCAGCGCTTGTGAACTAAGTTGGGTAACTTGGGATGTAAAGGCAGGGCCGTTGTCACTCTGGAGTGATTTGGGGAGCCCAAACCGTGGAATGATTTCATGTAGTAGTTTTTGCCCCTTGTCTAGCCTTCTCTGTCCATGTAGGGAAGGCTTCTATCCACCCGCTAAAGGTGTCTATATATACCAGGGGAAATCTGTATGCTTGGCATAGAGGCATTTGGGTAAAGTCTAACTGCCAGTCTTCTCCAGGATAAGATCCTCGCCATTGAATAGGCTGTACTAGGTGGGGTCATGGCTTTCCTTGTGTATTATTAATTGTACAGAGATGACAAGCTTCAGCTACTTGTTTGATAGTATTTGTTAGCCCCTTACCAGTACATAGGCAGCTGACTAATATAGTGAAAGCTGGCTGTCCTATATGGGTGGCATCATGTAGTGATTTGATGATTTTCCATTGTAGATGTTGTGGTATAAAAAGGAGACTGTCCTTGGTGAGTCACCCATTGGTCTGTAAAGTATATCCTTGTTGCTGACCCCAAGTCCTCTCCTCCTCAGTATACTGAGATGTTGAGAGATTTATGGGGGGGGGGGCGGGAAGAGGCCTCCCTCAAAAGAGTATCCTGAGGCTGAGGGGTCTTGGAGAGCCGCCTGCTCGGCAGCTTGGTTGGCTAGGTGGTTGCCTTTTGCTATTTCAGTGTCTCCCTTCTGGTGTCCCTTGCAATGTACTACAGCTACATGTTGGGGGACTTATACCCCACTTCAAGCAGCCTTAGGATCTGATCTTTGTATTTAATAGGACTGCCTTTAGTAGTTAAATATCCTCTTTCTCTCCAGATGGCCGCATGGGCATGGAGAACAGGAAATCCATACCTGGAGTCAGTGTACAGGGGAAGCTTTTTTCCTTCTGCTGGTTCTAAGGCCTGAGATAGAGCCATCAGCTCAGCTAATTGAGCTGAAGTTCTGGGAAGCAGAGACTGGGCCTCTATTGTTTCATGTAGGGAGACTATTGCATATCCAGCTTTTCTTTGCCCATTAAGAACAAAACTGCTCCCATCAGTGAACCAGATATGATCTGAGTTATCTAATGGTTGGTCTGTAAGGTCAGGCCTAGGAGCAAGAGAGAGCGATAGGGCTTCTTGACATGAATGGGTGGGCTCGTTCTGGGTATCTGGGAGCAAGGTAGCTGGATTAAGAGATGAGCATGTAGTTACTGTAATATCAGGGTTTTCTAATAGCATGGCTTGATATTTGAGGAGTCTGTTATCTGATAGCCATTGGAACCCACTGTATTGTAAAAGATTAGGGATATTGTGGGAGGTATAAACCTGGATGGGGGCCCCTAGAGTTAGTTTAAGGGTTTCTTCTGGCAAAAGAATAAGGGCCCCAATAGCTCTAAAACAGGAAGGCCACCCCTGCGCTATGTGGTCGAGTCTTTTTGACAGATAGGCCATAGGTTGGTGAGTTGGGCCTAATTTTTGAGTTGGAACTCTGAGGGCTACTCCTTGTTTTTCATGGGAGTACAGTTGGAATGTCCTGGCTGGGTTTGGGAGCCCTAGGGCAGGGGCCTTGTTAACAGGTTCTTAAGCAGATCTGCAGCTTTTTGTTGAGATGGTCTCCAGTCTAAAGGTTTAGAGTCACCTTTTCCTTTTAGAACTTTATAGAGAGGGTGTGTAATGAGCCCATATTGTGGGATCCACAACCTGCAATATCCTGTTAGTCCTAGGAAAGCCCTGAGTTGTTTGCCGGTAGTAGGTTGAGGAAAGGAAAAAATGGCCTGACCTCAGTCTGGAGAAAAGCCCCTCTTTCCTGGAGTAAGGATTAACCCCAGGCAAGTGACCTTTTGTTGTACTAACTGAGCTTTGGCCCTTAAAACTCTATATCCCTGCTCAGCTAAGAAATTAAGAGTTTGATTGGTATGATTGATGGAGTCTTGTTTTGTGGGTGAACAGATTAAAAGATCATCTACATATTGCATGAGTGTGCCCCCACTGTTCAGGTGCAGGTGGGCTAAGTCTTGGGACAGGGCTTGTCCAAGTAGATGAGGACTGTCTCCAAACCCCTGGGGAAGGACAGTCCAGGTTAGCTGGCCAGAGGTGTTTGCTGGAGTGGGCCATTCAAAAGCAAATAGTGACTGTGACTGTTTTTCTAATGGGATGCAGAAGAAAGCATCTTTGAGATCTAGAGTTGTAAACCATGAGGTATCAGGTGGAATAGTTCCTAATAGAGCATATGGGTTAGGAACCACTGGATGGAGAGGCACAATTGCCTCATTGATAATTCTTAGGTCCTGGACTAGACGATAAGTCTGGTCTTTCTTTTTGATGGCCAGGATTGTAGTATTGTAAGGTAAATTAATTGGAACTATCAGCCCATGTTAAAGGTATTTGGAAATTAGAGGCTGGAGGCCTTTACGAGCTTCAGGCTTTATAGGATATTGCTTGTGGCTAGGAAACTTAGTTGGGTCTTTGAGCTGGATGACTACTGGAGTGGCATACTTAGCCCCTCCTGGGATTCCCTTACCCCAAACGTCAGGATTGGTAGACTGTTCCCAGTCTTGAAAAGCTGACGAGGGGGTTTTTGGGAACAACTAGAAGTTGGAGAGGAGTCTGACTATCTGGGGAAAAGCTAAAAATCATCCTGGTGTATAATTTTTCAAGTGTGTCTCATCCCAAGAGGGAAGTAGGGCATTATTTTACAACTAATAATGGATGTGAAAAATAATGGCTATGGAGGAGACATCCTAAGGGTGGAGTGAAGGGCCGAGTAGTAGGGGTCCTGTCACTCCAAGTACTGTACAAGTTGGAGAGGATAGGGGTCCGGAATAGGAATTGAGGACAGAGTAAGAGGCCCCGGTGTCAATTAAAAAGAAAATTATCCTACCTGCCACGTGCATGGTTAGCCTAGGCTCTAGTCCAGTGATGTCGATGTCACGGATTGGGGCCGACCGGCCAGGGCCTCTTCATTTCTGTGAAAGGAGCTCAAGGACCATGGGCGGCTCCGATGGCCCAGGGCCCTGTGGCCCATGGGGCAAAGGACAGCCCAGTGACCCATTTCCTTACATTTGTAGCAGGGAGATTGTGGAGGCTTATCTCTGTTAGGACAGCTCTTAGCCCAATGCCCGGTCTCGCGACAGATGGTACACCTATTAACTCCCTTAGAATTCTGGTCGGGACCTGCTGAGCCTCTGGTCGTGGGCTGAGCCGCAAGGGCGGCTAGTAGCTGAGGATGTCGGGTTTCCTTCCTCCTGTCCTTCTCCTGAGCCCTCACCTCCTCTCCCTGATCACGCCACAGACCACAGTACTGGCCACTCAGGAGCTCATCTGCACTGCTATTAGGGTTTGCCTGGATCTGTTTTTGTAATTTTTTCCTGATGTCAGATGATGACTGTGAGAGAAATTTATCTCTCAGAATTACTTGTCCTTCATATGTGCCTAAATCTAGATTAGTATATTTAGTGAGGGTGTCTCTCAGTCTTTCTAAGAAAGTGACAGGATTTTCCTCTGGTCCCTGACTAATGGCAGCAACTTTTGAATAGTTAATAACTTTTTGCCTGGCATTCTTTAGCCCTGTCTTTATGCAAAAGAGGGAGTGGTTTCTTCCCCACATACCATCCTTATCATTGTAATCCCAATTAGGGTCTGTAGAGGGGCCAGCTCTTTCCCCAATGGGAAATTTAGTATCTGATAAGTGGAGACTACTGGCAAATTTATGGGCTTATTTAATAACTCTCTTGGTCAGGGTCAGAGAGTGTCTGTCCCAGGATTATCGTCTTTCCAGGTGAAGTCACAAGCTAGACTGATGTGCTGGAATTGGTCAATAAAGTTATCTGGATTGGTAGTATAGCTGCCAAGATCCGCTTTAAGCCGTTTTAATTCAGTTAGTGAAAAAGGTCTGTGGACTAGCGCTGTGCCAGATTCTCCGCCTGCCATTTCTACTAAGGGGAGAACTTCAGCAGGTGCCTTTGGGGGCAGATCTGAGTACCCAGGGCTCTGTTCTTGATGGCCCTGTGGGGCTGGCTGTGACACTCTGCCCTTGGGTGGTCCTGGGTGCTGGGGTGGAGGTAAAGCAGGCAGTGGAGCAGAGAGAAGGCTGGGAGGACTTTTTAACTTACAAGTCCGGCAGAGATCCTCTCGGCTTTTAAGACAGAAGAAAGCCTGAACATATGGGATCTCTGCCCAGTTACCCAGCTTTTTGCAGAAAAGGTCAAGCTGCATGAGGGTGTTAGGGTTAAGAGTTCCATTCATTGGCCACTGCTCCTGGTCCCCTAGTTGATATTGGGCCAGGCTGTGTTGCAAAAGAATATTAATCTTTTCTTTTAAAGTGTCTCTGCATCTATCTGGGACCAATGAGAAAGGATACAGCCCAGTGGCGTGGTAGCTGGAATGAATTCCTGGTCGCCCATCTAGGAAGAAACCAAAGGGTTAGAGAGCCTGCATTCCAGGGTCGATCCTGGAGGCCTCAGTGTCCCAAGACCTGGAAATCTCTTCCTGTTTTGGACGACTCTGGCAGTGGGACAGAGGACTGAAAGACTAATACTGCAGAGTGGGTTAGAGAGCCTGGCGTCCCAGGGTCTATCCCAGAGGTCCTGGCACAGCTGGCTGCCCAGGACTTTAACGCATCCCGCCTCAGACGTCTCCAAGTGGGATATGGGGACTAGTCTTGTGGCTTCCTAGTGAAGGGTTCAAGGGGGCTTACTGTGATCAGAGATGATCCCAAGAGCTGGAGACGGTGGACATCAAGGCTGGCAGGAGGTCTTTGTGGGAGCCGGAAGGTGGCTCAACCAAACGGAAACTGGAAAGGAGATAGTGTCAGGCAGCAAAAAAACCTATTTGGGAGGCAGTGAGGGGTTGGACTGGGTGTGCTTTACTGTGTGCCTGGCTGCGCAGATGTCTTGCAGGTGGCAGGGAGCCTAATGCTCTGTCCCTGATCTGCGCCCACCTTAGCCTATCATGGGAGTCTTCTAGCGGCGGTCTGCCTTAGTGGCATTTTAGTGTGGCCGACCCGTGCCCACTTTTGGCATGAAAGTAAGAGTGACTTACCACTGCTTTCTCTGACGCACAGCACCAAAATATGTTGGGAAGGAAAGGACTCGGCTCGGTGTCGCAGGGAAGTCAGATACAGTGAGACGGGAGACCAAAGTCCAGAAAGCAAAGGAAGTTTTAATACACCCTGCAGAGAGCACCAGAGCGGGCCTGCCAAGGCGAGACAGGCAGGTGTGGATGCTCATTCTGAGGCTTCTTTTATGTGGTGTTGGCAGGGCAGAGAGGTCCTTGACTGACAGCGGTCAGCTCTCTAGGCTTGTTCTGATTGGTGACATGGGGACAGGGGCTGTGCTCTGCCTGTGCCTCTGATGTTTCTTATCTGTGGGGACCCAGGACATTTCCTGAGTCACCCCTGGACCCTGTGGCTTCATCTGATGAACTCTTTGAGTCATTTCTGGCTTTCTGGTTCTATTTGATCAACTCTCTGGGTCATCTTTGGGGGACCCTTTCTCCTTTTCATCCCGCTCATTTCTGTCTTTCTGCCTAATACTTGCACCAAGGATTTGACATTTTCTTGGTGGGGGGTTGGTGGGGACCTTCCCTGGGGACAGACGTAGGTGTCTGACTCTCATCAGCGTGACCCTGAGTCCTCATCTGAGCCGATGGAAGGCACCACGCAGGCTGGTCCCCTGCCCTTCCTCCTGTACCCATCACGTGGGAGGAGGGACTCCATGTCTGTTTGTTTGATACTTGAATACACAAGTGGACGCATTTATCCACAGAAAACCCAGGAAAGACTCAGCCTCAAAGACAAAGCAAAGCTTGACTGTTCTGAAATGATTTTTGTCTTCTTTCCAGACATGTTGAGGTCAGAACATCCATTAGTCTTCAATATTTTTATAGGAAAAAGAAATGGACTTGTTAATGGGTGTTTTTAAAGTTAGCCAAACCAAGGCAATAAATAGGCTCATGTATTAGCCCAGGGACTGTGAACTCTAGCGCCAACTTGGACCCCAGCGGTATGGTCTGTGAGCCGAGGGGGCGGCAGCGACGTGTGGAGAGTCTGGGGGCATGGCGCATGCGAGGTGGCATCCTTTGTCCAGCGGTATGGTTAGAGATGGTATTGGGGCTTCCGTAATTCCCAACTGTTTTCTGTCCTCTCTGTCTGATGATCAGCCACCCCATCCTGTCCCTGGGGTTGGCCTGGCTTCAGCCAGCGAGATGCCATTTGACATGACATCACCACATCCCAGCAGATTCTTAAGACCCACGGCGTGACTTGGCTACGTCACTCTCTCCCCTTGCTGTGTGACTGTTACATTTTTAAACGTTAGGCAATATAGCACAGGCCAAACACGCGTGTGTTGGGCTGGCACATTCTTTCCAACAGGATGGCCTCGTCCCTGGCCCAGGCAGCCTCCTGTGGTGTGGGGGGTCCCTGCACCACCTCCTCAGGGGAACGAGGGGTCCACAATGGCAGTGTGAGGACATGGAGGCGGCGTCGGGAGCAGACCTCCTTCCAGCCCTGGGTGGAGGGGTTGTGTCTCCCCGGCTCCCCCAGGAGTGCCAAACTCTGGAAATGCAACGTAACCGAGACCAGAGCAGGAGTCCCCACCGGCTCGCTTGCATGGATGTGTTCTGTGCGCAGCACGGAGGCTCCTGGAGGCTGAACCGGGCCGCTCTCCGCTTGGGCACTAAGGGAACTCCGGCGGCAGGGTGCGCCTGCTCTCCTCTATGCTTTCCTTCAGCTTTGGCCCTTGTCAGCATTTCCTTGCTGGTGTAACTCAGGCCTTTTTCACAACCAGCGCTCTGTCAGTGAAGCCCTGTGGAGTCAGTCACCCATGGGAACCGCAGCCGCTCAGCCGCGCACTCACGTTCAGGGGTGCACCTGTGTTTTCCAGAACTTGGCCTCCCTGCGCTGCCACAGCGGCCGCCTTGCTCTAGCCACCATGACTTAAATTCAGAAAAAAGCCGGCTTTATGTTGAGTGGCCATTGGTGGACTAGTGAGCGCCCAGTCACCACCTACATGTGTCTTTCTGGCGGCACGGAATTTGCTGGAAAGTTCTCTGCCAGCAAGTCTTTCTGGTCAGCCTTCGTCTGTGCCTCACAGGGGCCCCCGCCTGCCAAGCTGCCTGGCTGGGTCTGCCAGGCCTTTTTGTCATGAGAAAAGAATCCACAGGTCTGTAAACTCACTATTTTTAGGCATTGGTGGACTGGAGCCAGTTTCCCCAGTGGAGTAATTACCCACATATTTTATTGAATAGGGCCTTGAAAAATGACAACACACATCTTCAATCTATTCAGAAATTTAAACAGATTAAGAAAACCATAAAGCTAATTCACAACACTAATGAGAAGCTCCTCGCCTGGCGCTCGGGCTGGCCCCTCCTCTGGGTCACCCAGCCACCTCCTACCTGGGTGGGCCGTCCACCCCACCCCTCAGTGATCTCCCACCTCCTGCCGGGTGACCCACTCACCCCCACCCCCTGGGAGACCCACCCACCCCTCTCCTTGGGTGATCCACTCCCCTCCACTCCCTGGGTGATCCACCCACCCCTTCCCTGGTGTCTTGAGACTGCTTTTTTCCCTGGTTGTTAAATGTCAGGTACAGAAGCTCAGGACCCCAGTAATGGCTTAAAAGACGACTGGAAGTAGAGATGCGTTGAGCCCACTCCCATAAGTCCCAGTGCGCATCATAGACAAAACAGACACCTAGGAGAAGTTAGAGAAATAGAAAAACGAATTCGCTCATGAGACCTGGGGAGCAACAAGCTATTCTCTTCCTTCAGTGGGGTAGCTGGAGCCTGACCAAGAGCAGAAAGCAGGGAGCAGTGTGCCCTTGACTGAGTGTCCCCTCAATAAGAGGAAGAGATAAACAGGAGAACAAAGATGCAACAAAAATTCCAGGTTCCTTAAAAACCTTAGAGAAATAACATTACAAATGTTTAGGGAAGGTGCCATGTTAGGCTGGTCATTCTGGTTAGACCATCATGGTATTGATCCTTTTAATGTTCACAAAATCCTAAACTTAAATTACAGCTGTTGTCCCCATTCTGCAGATGAGGAAACGGAGGCCATCAAGGGGAATCAGCTTGCCCAAGACCCCAGGCAGGAAACACAGCACAATTGCAAAGGCCACTGGCTCCACAGCCACTGTTCTTAATCAGAGAAACAGATCTGAGTTTGAGAATGGGCTGTGTGCCTTGATTAAAGTCTTAAAGAGGGGAGAATGTCAGCAACCCCCCTGAGATGGGCGATCTGGGTTTGTTTCTTCAGAGCTGCTTTCTGGTTCAGAGCCACAGCTTTCTGGCACCGCAGGCTGTGGTAACGGGGGTTGGACTGGGCTGCCTGTGACACCATTTGGAGAGGGGTGTAGCCACCCAGGGCTGGCCTCAGCTGTAGGGAGCATCTGGGATGGAAGCGACAGTGGGGGGTCCAGGGTAGATGCCGACACCCAGTCAGTCCTGCTGGTTGTAAAGGTTGAAACCAAGTGCAAGGACAAATACAGAAGCCAAGGGGCCTTTGCTAGATAAGCGGGAAATAGTGACAAATGAGAACGCTCCTGTTTCACATTCAGGTGGTCATTTTAAGTGGCAGATTTATATCCATTTATATGTATGTATAAAGGAAGCATTGCTCCTATAAATGGAATGAAGGTCACTCAGTAAAACCGGTGTTAAGTGTTCCCTGGGTGCTTTTAAAATAGACCCATCGTTACTTGCTGAGGCAGTGGTTACTGTGTTCAATCTAAGGGTCCTGCCCCCCAGGCTCCTGGGTGGGAACATGGAAGTTCTCCCCTTTCTCCACATGGAATCAATTATGGGGCCCTGATGATTTTACCTCTGAACTATTTTGTGGCAAAGTCAGTTCTGTGTATTGGCCAGACCCATTTCCTTTCTGCTTTCTGATCTCAGCTCCACTATACTTTCTAGACTGCATGAGATTAGGTGGGGCCTGAGTTTTGACAACCAGAATGTGGGTGGAAGTTATCTGTTGGCTATCCCCAGGCCTGGCCCTGAACCCTCTGCAGGATCCTGCATCCTATGTCTTCCTCTCCTGCTGGCCCTCTAGAGAACTAGCAGAGGAAGCAAGGCCCTAGGGAGTGGCAAAACTTGGACAAAAGCACCTGGATCCCTGAATGACTGTGTGGAGCAGAACCCTCCCCTGCCTTCTCTACACCCGAGCCCCACTGCAGACCCACACTGGACTGGGGTGTGAATAAGAAATAAACTCCTGGGCCATGCCACTGAGGTTTGGGTTTGTTTCTTATAGTAACGATAGCTACTTATGCTACTTTATCTTTTCCTAAATAATGCCCTCCAAACCCAACACCATGCTCACTACTGACCTTCTCCTCCTCTCAACAGGCCATGGCCTTCCAAACTCTATCCCTACCTCATGCTTGTCCATCACAATTCCACCTACTAAGGCACAGAAAGCCTGTTTTTTTTTTCCACCACCACCATCTGTTTTTTCTTTCTCTCTTTCTTTCTTTCCCTTCCTTCCTTCCCTCCCTCCCTTCCTCCCTCCTTCCCTCCCTCCTTCCTTCCCTCCCTCCCCTCCCTCCTTCCCTCCCTTTCTCCTTCCTTCCCTCCTTTCTTCCTTCCTTCCTTCCCTCCTTTCTTCCTTCCTTCCCTCCCTCCCTCCCTCCCTTCCTTCCCTCCTTCCTTCCTTCTTTTTTTCTTTCTCTTTTGACCATTTTTTAGACTATAACATGAAAATACAGCTTTATCACCATATCCTCCAACCCTATCCCACAAATCTTATCTTTTTAATTACAGTTAACAATTTGCAAATTGTTCCATATTTTAGAAATTCATTACATATATGATTGGTGTGTTTTTTGTGTGTTTCTTTTATTTTTTATCGAAGTATCATTAATATACAATCTCATATTCATTTCAAGTGTACCACACAGTGGTTCAACAATTATTCATATTATTAAATCCTCCCCCCACCCCCACTAGTACAGCTATCTGTTAACATAGGAAAATGTTACAGAATCATTGACTATATTCTCCATACTGTATTACTATCCCCCGACCAACCTATATTATGATTGAGAATTTTGGGGCCCCTTTATCACCCTCAACCTCCCCACCCACCCACCCCAACCCCTCCCCTGTGGTAACCACCAGTCACTTCTCAGTGTCTGTAAGTCTACTGCTGTTTTGTTTCTTCTGTTTTTGCTTTTTACTTATATTCCACAAATAAGTGAAATCATACAGTTTTTGTCTTTCTCTACTTGGCTTATTTCACTGAACATAATACCCTCTAGATTTCATCCATGTTGTTGCAAATGGCAGGATTTCATTTTTATGGCTAATATCCCATTGTGTATATGTACCACCTCTTCTTTATCCATTCATTTACTGATAGATGTCCCGGCCCGCGGGACATCAATGAGGACCTGGAGAGGGGGAGTGGGAATTTGGAAGGAGACAAGAAACATGAAGAATGGAGACAAGACAGATTCCTGATCAAGTCTCATTTATTTGCAGAAACAGCAGGGTATATATAACATTCATGGGGTGAGGTCTCTTCTGATTGGTTGCCCCTTATGCTAATGAAGCGATCTACAAATTCCAATCACACACCAAGTTGTGTGCATGCACAGTTGTCTCTGACATAAGCAGTGGACCTAAGTGAGAACACTCGACGGGAAGCTGGCGTGAAAGTAATCGAAACTGAAACCTAAACATGCTTCTCAGAATGTGAAACCATTTGTGCACTTTGGAAACTTAGTCTCCAAGATGTAGTCCAGGAACGTAAGATGGAGTTACTATGGTTGTTGTATATCCTGCTCCCCACAGGTCCCCCTTTTTAATTTTATTTATAGATCAAGACAGCAGTGCAGAGCCTGTCTTAGGTTAATATAGCACAGGAAGGCCCTTACCCGTCATTGGTACACAGACAGCAATGGTCTGTGTCCTGTCTTAGGTTGGTACCTTCTTTGCTATTCTTACCCGTCTTTGACTGTCCAATCTGCATTGTCATTAGTGGGGTCTATGTACAGCCATATATAGGTCTCTTTCTCTTTCATCATTCTCTAACCACTGGTAGTGCACTTGGATTTCATGAATCTTAATAGATTTTACTTGGTGCCTAATGAACTGTAGGAGTTTGTTGATGAGGCATGTATAGGTTTTAACAAACGTAGCACGATTCTGAAGCACTACAACTCTCACTTCTCTTAGCTCTTGATTGAGTTCAGATAATACAGAAGCAGCTAAATTTGTTGTCTCACTGTACGCACAGGCCAGCTTAGATATTTCTTTTTGCATTCTAATGATAAGTCCAGCAGGATGAATGCTGCTGTAACTGCTTCAGAGGTGGGATCCAAAGCCTCCAGTTGTTGTCACAATCAGACGGCAGAGCTCGGAGAAGTCTTTCATGATTATTTTCAGGATAATCTATTAGAGCAGGAAGGATGCATCTCACACCATGAAACTATCTGTAGTTTACTTAATCTTATGTAATTAATACTTGTTCTGCTGAAATCTAGTTCTTCACCAGTTCAGAAGCAATAAAACATTGACTATAAATGACAAGACTTACAAATGACAATGGCAAAAGATCTGATGAGAGCTTACTACAAGACAGTTGACATAAGGAAACTTGGACACCTTTGCAATATAAAATATTCAGTAACAAAGTTTGGCATCATTCTTTTAGACAGTGCTTTCCAGGCAATTATATATCAGATAAATAAGCCAAATTAGCCAAATACTTTCTCTAATGAAGAGGAAATTCCTCTGACATTTTTCAGGGGCCCTCTGGAAAATATCAGAGTTAATTAGGGGTAAAAAGCACTTTTTTGAATTTGATCTTGGAAAGCCATCAAAAGAAAGCTTTTAAGGCACTCGCCTAAACAGAATTATAGGTTATTAATACTTATTATTTAACTAGAATGACAGTAAAGAGGTTTAAAGGCAAATACAGGTTACTCAGTTGTTAACACTTAGGTTACAGTCCTTTTAATATGAAGAGTTCATTTTCTTAAACACTCAGAAAACAATTAGAAAACCTTTTGCAATCTTACAATATTAAAGGCAGACTAATAAACTTCTGTTAACAAAAACTTCTAGTTTTGCTGTGTACTTGATATTGAGACTCATTTGCTTTAATTTCACATAGCACGACTATATCAACCCTTTTATAGTTTCTATGATTTTCTTTTTACATTCAGTGCTCCCCTTCATCAGATAAACAGCTGCACTTCAGAACAGTTACCTTCTTTTACCTTCAACAAAATGAATTTCTATTCCTTATACTTTCTCTTATAAAACACACATCTTTTTTAGCAAGCAAAGATGTCTTCTTTATTATATTAAGCAGTTTTAATTAGAACTTAAAACATTA
The DNA here is from genome assembly GCA_029783875.1 of Phataginus tricuspis. Taxonomy (NCBI): domain Eukaryota; kingdom Metazoa; phylum Chordata; class Mammalia; order Pholidota; family Manidae; genus Phataginus; species Phataginus tricuspis. The sequence continues at coordinate 87,446,907 of JAQQAC010009165.1, read as the reverse complement.
GGTATTTTAACTTTCAATGAACACTGAAAAATAGGCTATTGTAAACTGTAACACTAGCATTCCTCAGATTGATACATTTGTGAACACTTTTTATCATTACTGGAAATGTGCCTTACAGCACAATTTTTTACTGAGCACAAAACATCTTCATATAACTTAGCAAAACTGTTAAGAATTTCGGTTACTACAAAAATTCTCAGGCTGTTTGCAGATATACATAGTTATACATTAATATACTATTATTATTATTAAGATACTCATTTGTTACACTTGTTTACACACTCTAGCAATTATGCTAGATTACTTATAAAACTTTTATTAGACATTAGACAAAGTCAAGCCTTTTTTTAAGCATCTTTTTGAAAGATTTAACAGATAACATCAACTTAAATGACTTAGGTAAACAGGCAGCTGATAACCATAGGACACGTCTGTTTCAGATAAACTTAAATTAGCATTAATGCTTAATATCTTTTATTAGAATATTTTGGAAGTTTTAGAATATCCAATTTTCACAAGTGCTTGTTTTTAAATTAATTTGTATTAATACCATCTGGAGGTAGAAAAACATTTTTCATTTACACACTTAAACAAACATACAGACTGAGACATAATGATTACAGGTAGCAACACTTTTCATAAAAGAACGTATATTCAGATACATAAACTACTACAAAGATTTGAGTTACTAATATTCAATTGCCCTCTTTCTTTTTAGCTTACTTGATTAAAGGTATCTCAATTTGCAAGAATACATTTTAAGGGTGAGTAGTTCACATAACTGGGTTAAGGTTTAGATGGTCTCAGACTAAAAGGAGCCGATGAAGGCTCTGTACCGAAAGGGACTGTGTGTGTATAAAACAGTTTGTCCCTTTTCCACTATGGCTGCTATTTCCGGATTAACATGCCTAAATGAAATTATTTCATTAATCAAATTCCAGTAAGAAAATGCAGTTACCGGGACCTTTTCAAGTCCAAAAGCCGTGTAATAATCACTTAAGGCATCACCCACTCTTTTCCACTTTCTCTCATTTATTGTTCCCTCTTGCGGGAACCAAGGACAGAGCTTTTGTAAAGACTGAAAAAAATTCAATTAATTGTTTTCTTTTAACCTTTACTCCTTGCACCTTTAAAGCATCTTTTAAACTGTCAACAAAGTTTCTCTACTACTTATTTCTTGTCCCATAATCACAGATCACTTACCGGACCTCTTCGTCTGGGCAGGCTCCCCCCCCCACACACACGGTCGCTAATTTCGGTTTACTCTTTGGGCCCTCCTCCGATCTGTGTTCCTCACGGATTCCCCCATTCTCAAACCCCACGTTGGGTGCCACTTGTCCCGGCCCGCGGGACATCAACGAGGACCTGGAGATGGGGAGTGAGAATTTGGAAGGAGACAAGAGACACGAACAACGGAAACAAGACAGATTTCCTGATCAAGTCTTGTTTATTTGCGGAAACAGCAGGGTATATATAACATTCATGGGGTGAGGTATCTTCTGATTGGTTGCCCCTTATGCTAATGAAGCGATCTACAAATTCCAATCACGCACCGAGTTGTGTGCATGCGCAGTTGTCTCTGACATAAGCAGTGGACCTAAGTGAGAATACTCGACGGGAAGCTGGCATGAAAGTAATCGAAACTGAAACCTAAACACACTTCTTGGAATGTGAAACCATTTATGCACTTTTGAAACTTAGTCTCCAAGATGGAGTCCGGGAATGTAAGATGGAGTTACTATGGCTGTTGTATATCCTGCTCTCCACAGATAGACACTTAGATTGCTTCCATATCTTGGGTATTATAAATAGTGCAACAATAAACAGGGGTGAATATGTCTTTTTGAATTGGGGATCTTGTTTTCTTCAGGTAAATTCCCTTAAGTGGTATTACTGGGTCATATGGTATTTTTAGTTTTAGTCTTTTGAGGAACTTCCATACTGCTTTCCACAGTATACCAACTGACATTCCTACCAACAGTGTAGGAGGGTTCCCTTTTCTCCACATCCTTACCAATATTTGTTATTTCCTTTCTTTTGAATAATGGCTATTCTAACTGGTGTGAGGTGATATCTCATTGTGATTTTGATTTGCATTTCCCTGATGATTAGGAATGTGGAACACCTTTTCATTTGCCTGTTTTGGCCATTTGTTTCTTTGGAGAAGTGTGTTTTCAGGTCTTCTGACCATTTTTCAATTGGTTTATTTGTTTTTTGAGCATTTTGGCATATGAGTTCTTTATATATTTTGGATGTTAACCCCTTATCAGATGAGTCATTTATGAATATTTTCTTCCATACTGTAGGGTGCTTCTTTGTTTTGCTGATTGTGTCTTTTACTGTACAGAAGCATTTCAGTTTGATGTAGTCCCAGTTTTTCATTTTTGATTTTGTTTCCCTTGCCCGAAGAGATGTGTCCAGGAAAATATTGCTCATACTTATGTTCAAGAGATTTTCTTCTAAGAGTTTTATGGTTTCATGTCTTACATTCAGGCCTTTGATCTATTTTGAGTTTACTTTTATGTATGGAGTTAGACAGTAATCCAGTTTCATTCTCTTGCATGTAGCTGTCCAATTTTCCCAACACCAGTTATTGAAGAGTATGTCTTTTCCCCATTGCATATTCATGGATCCTTTATTGTATACTAACTTACCATATATGCATGGGGTTATATCTGGGCTCTCTATTCTGTTCCATTTAATCTATGGGTCTGTCCTTGTGCCAGAACCATATTGTTTTAATTACTGTTGCTTTGTAATATAGCTTGAAGTCAGGGAGCATACTGATTGCTGTGGTTAGGACCTCCAGTACTATGTTGAATAAAAGTGGTGAGAATGAACACCCTTGTCTTGTTCCTGATCTCAGAGGAAAACTTTTCGGCTTTTTGCCATTGAGTATGACATGTGGGTTTGTTGTATATGGCCTTTATTATGTTAGGTAGGTACATTGTATGCCCATATTGTTGAGAGTTTTTATCATGAATGGATATTGAATTTTGTCAAATACTTTTCAGCATCTATTGAGATTCTCATGTGGTTTTATCCTTTTTGTTAATGTGGTGTATGCTATTGATTGATTTATAAATATTATACCATCCTTGTATCCCTGGACTAAATCACACTTGATCATGATGGTGATGCTTTTGACATATTTTTTGTATTCAGTTTGCTAATATTTTGTTGAGGATTTTTGCATCTATGTTCACCAGGGATATTGATCTATAATTTTCATTTTTTTTATTGTCTTTGCCTGGTTTTGGTATTAGAGTGATGCTGACCTCATCAAATGAGTTTGGAAGTATTCCCTGTTCTTATACTTTTTGGAATACTTTAAGAAGGATGAATATTAGCTCTTTTTTATATGTTTGGTAGAATTCAGCTGTGAAGCCATCAGGTCCTAGACTTTTGTTTTTTGGGAGTGTTTTGATTACCAATTCAATTTCATTGTTGGTGATTAGTCTGTTAAGATTTTCTGTTTTTTCCTGAGTCAGTCTTGGAAGGTTGTATTTTTCTAGGAAATTGTCCATTTCTTCTAGGTTGTTCAATTTATTGGCATAGACTTTTTCATAGTATTCTCTAATTATTCTTTGTATTTCTGTGATATCCATTGTGACTAATCCTTCTTTGTTTCTGATTTTGTTTATATGTGTAGTCACTCTTTTTTTATTGGTAAGTCTGGCTAGGGGTTTATCTATTTTGTTTATTTTCTTGAAGAACCTTAATTTCAGCTCTTAATTTCATTAACTCTTTCTATTGTGTTATTATTCTCTATATTATTTTTTTCTGCTCTGATCATTATTATGTCCCTCCTTTTATCAACTTTGGGTTTCATTTGTTCTTTTTCTAGTCCTGTTAATTGTGAGTTTAGACTGTTTATTTGGGATTGTTATTATTTCTTGAGGTAGGCCTGTATTCTATGTACTTCCCTCTTAAGAAGGTCTCTGTGGCATGGGACTGCTGTATGTTTATTTTCATTTGTCTCCATGTATTGCTTGATTTCTGTTTTAATTTGCCCATTGATCCATTGATTATTTAGAAGCATGTTGTTTAACTTCCACATATTTGTAGGCTTTTTTGTTTTCTTTGTGTAATTTATTTCTAGTTTTGTACCGTTGTGGTCTGAGAAGCAGCGTGATACAATTTCAATCTTTTTAAATTTATTGAGGCTCTTTTTGTGGCCCACTGTGTGATCTATTCTGGAGAATGTTCCATGTACACTTGAGAAAATTGTGTATCCTGCTGCTTTTGGCTGGAGTGTTCTGTACATGTCTGTTAAGTCCATCTGGTCTAATGTATTGTTCAGTGCCTCTTTTTCCTTATTTGTTTACTGTCTGGTTGGTCTATTGATGTGAGTGCTGTGTTAAAGTCTCCTACAATGAATGTGTTGTAATCTATTACCCCATTTAAATCTGTTAGTATTTGTTTTACATATGTAGGTGCTCCTATGATGAGTGCATATATATTTATGGTTATATCCTCCTGTTGGACTGACCCCTTTATCATTATGTAATGTTCTTCTTTGTCTCTTGTTACTTTCTTTGTTATGAAATCTATTTTGTCTGATATAAATACCGCTACTCCTGCTTTTTTCTCCCTATTGTTTGCATGTAATATCTTCTTCTATCCCTTCACTTTTGGGTCTGAAACAGGTCTCCTGTAGGCAGCATATAAATGGGTCTTGTTTCTTTATCCATTCTGCCACTCTATGTCTTTTGATTGGCGCATTCAATCCATTTACATTTAAGGTAATTATTGATAGTTATGTATTTATTGCCATTTTATTGTTTTGTTTGTTTTCATAGCTCCTCTCTGTTCCTTTCTTCCTCTCTTATAGTCTTCTCTTGTTATTTGATGGTTTTCTTTAGTATTGTGGTTGGATTTCTCTTTTTGCATTTTTTTGTTTGTATTGTAAGTTTTAGGTTTGTGGTTACCTAAGGTTCAAGAATAGCTTCCTGACTATATAATGGTCTACATTAAGTTGCTGACTGCTCTATTTCAAACACAGTCTTTTTGTCTTCCTCCTCCACATACTTTTTGTGTATCCCTTGATTGATTTTGTATATAGTTAGTTTTGCTACTTTTGTTTTGTTTTAATTTCACACTTGATTGGTAATTAATTGGTCTACTACCTGTACTGTGGTTTATTTTCACTGGTACAAACTATTCAGCCTTAGGAACATTTCTATCTACAGCAGTCCCTATAACATATCCTATAATCCTGATTTAGTTGTTATGACTTATTTGAGCCTTCACTTATCTGGAAATGATCCCTGCTTCAAATTTAAATGATAATCTTGTGGTAGAAGATTCTTGGTTGAAGGTCCTGTTCTAGTACATTAAATATTTTATGCCACTCCCTTTTGGCCTGTAACATTTCACTGCAAAGTCTGCTGATAGTCTGATGGGGTTTCCCTTATAAGTAATCTTTTTTCTCTCTCTGACTGCTTTCAATACTCTTTTCTTGTCTTTTATCTTTCCCATTTTAAATATTATATGTCTTGGTGTTGTCTTCCTGTAGTTCCTTTTGTTAGGGGCTGTCTGTGCTTCCATGAACTGAGTGTGTATTTCCTTCCCCAGATTGGGGAAGTTTTCAGCAATTATTTCCTCAGAGAGACTTCCTATCCCTTTGTCTTTCTCTTCTCCTTCTGGTACCCCTATTGTGTGAATATTGTTTCATTTGGATTGGTCACACAGCTCTCATCATTCTTTCATTCCTAGAGATCCCTTTTTTCTCTCTGTTCTTCAGCTTCATTGTGCTCCTGTTCTCTAATTTCCATCTCATTGATTGTCTCCTCTACTTGTAGCAATCTGTTATTCATTCCCTCTATTGTATGTTTCGTTTTAGTTACTGTGTTCTTCAACTCATGTATCTCTTTGTTGAAGTCCTCTCTGAGATCTTTAATACATTTCTGCAGATCAGTTTGCATATTTATGACTTTTACTTTGAAATTTATCAAGAAGATTGGTGATCTCCATTTCATTTAGCCCTCTCTAGTGTCTTATCCTGTAGTTTTGTTTGGAACATATTACTCTCTTTTCTCATTTTGTCAGGTTTTCTGTGTTTCTTCCTTGGTATTAGATGGATCTGCTAGATCTCCTTTGCTTCCTGGTCTAGAGGGTAATGGCTTTATGAAGAAGATGTCCTATGGTACCCAGAAACTCGGGAATCTTCCCTCTCCAGTGCATGGCTCTCCTTTGTTGTTGAGCCCCAGTTGCTGTTGGTGGGCAATGGGTGGCGTCGCCTTTCTGTCTGTCTGCCAGCAGTGGTTTATCTGTATGCTGAGGTTTATCTCAGTTTGCCTCAGTAGGACCTTTGCGATCAGAACAGGGGCCTCTACTGGGATCACTGTGGGCAGGGCCACCCTCTACCTGCCCTGCAGCGATAGTGGGCCTGCTGGGTTAACAGGGTGGGCAGGGCAGTTGCACATTGAGTTGCACAATGGCAGGGTGCACAGGCTTGCAGTGGTGGCAAGTCATCTGGTTGTGGAGTGCATGGGTGCTCAGCAGTGGTGGCGATCCATGTGGTGGGAGGATGCACAGGAGCATGGGCAAGTGTTGGTATTGAGTCCCATGGTGGAAGGCCAAGCCAGCAGTGACTGAGACAGTTCGTCATGCCCCGGCAGTGTGCGGCTGCTGAAGAGTTGCACAGGCACCCTCTAGCAGCAGTAAGGTACTCAGCACCTGGCTTGGTCACTCCTGGGGAGGAAAGAGCTCTTGGAGGTGGTCCCTGCAGGTACCTACCCAGTTGGGCTGAAACAGGACCATGAAAGCTGGAAAAATCTTCCTCTGCCTGCCAGGCAGCAAAGTCCAACACTGCTGGGCTGAGTGGGCTGGAACTTTGGCTGTGCACAGGGAACTGCCTTGGGACCAAGCCACTAGTGAGGGGGATAGAGTGTCTGGGGCTCCAGAGAGTGCCTGAACTGTTGGGCTGATGGAGGGCTGGGGAGGTATCATACACCTGCCCTTTCTCTTGCAGAGATAACTTCATCCAGCCCTTGCCCCTCTGTCTTCCCTCCCACTGCTGCAAGCCCTTCAAACTGCTGCCCCTGTTGGGTCTCAGTAGGACTGGTGGAGTATGCCTGTCCTCCCCAGGCAGATGCAGTCTCAGCCTCTCAGTGTGCTCCAACTCTTCCTGGTGTCCAGTCCCACTAGTCACCAGAACCCAATGTAATGTGGACTCCTGTTCCCAGAGCAGATCTCCAGGGCCAGGTGTGCAGAGTTCCTGGATGCCTATCCCTTCCCTGCTCCTTTTCTCTTCCTCCTGCCTATGGGCTGGGATGGGGAAAGGCTCAGGTAACCCTTGATCACGTCTCTGCCCCTTTACCCTTCTCTGTGTGGTCTTCCCTTCTCCCCCAGATGCAGGTGATCTGTCCTGTAGTCTTCAGGTCATTTTCAAGGTTAATTGTATTTCCTGAAGTTGCTTCCTTGGTGTGTGTGTGGCAGGAGGTTTCTACCTTGCCTTCCTATTCATCCATCTTGAGCCTGCCTTCCCAGAGTAAGCCTCTTAAAATACAAGTCAGACCAGACCTCTCCTTGATATAAATCTTTTAATGGTATCTCCAAATATAGCCTCCAAAGTGCTATAATGTGACATATGGTCTTTCCATGCCTGGCTCTGGTCTACAGTGCTAGCCTCATAGCAGATTTCTGTTGACATTGATGGGGCCTGGCTACAGAGAGCAAATTGTGGGCACTTCTGTCCTCAAGACTATTCTCCCAACAGGCATCTTTCTGGGACATCCTTCTATCCACTGGTCCTCTACCTCTTTCTGCTCACTTAACTTCTCTCTATCCTGTACTCTGGCAACACTTCCTCCAGGTGCCCTCCCTTTGCAACTTCCCAGTACTCCACACTCCACATGTGTCACTCTACTTTCTACACCAAGAGCACTTAGGACACGAGTGTCATCTGTCTGTGCCTTACACACAGCAGAGGCTCACCAAATACTCCTTAGTCATGACATTCAAAAGTGTCTCAAGGCATTGCTGATGTCCCCTGGGAGACACAAATGGCCCTGCTTGAGAAGCCCTGCTTTATAGTCATGCGGAGAAGGAACCACCTGCTAGCCCCAACAAGGACTTGGATGACATGTTATCGCTGTGGGGTCACCTGAGCCACTGTTGACCTGAAACTGAATTTTGTCATGAAAGGCTCTCAGAAACAGACTTGTAGAGCCCAAATTCAGAAGTGACTGGGGTTGGCAGGCATCAGGCCTACCCAGTTTCCACTACCTGCTGCTTCTGTGTCAACAGAACCCAGTCTTTTTTCCACATGGCTGTGTGCCCAGCACAAGCAATGTCTTGAAATTTGTCTAGGCCATTCTCCATCATTCCATGTCTCAATATTCCAGCCTCTCATGCAGTTAGGGGTGGCCTTAGAACCAGTTCTAGTCAAGGAGATTTAAGGAGAAAGTTAGTGTGAGAGCCTCTTAAAATTTTGTACTTTTCTTATAAAAAGGGTCAGCAGCAGACATCTCCTATCCTTGACTTTGGTCATGATGGCTGGGGCAGCCATGGAGCGAAGGACAAAGGAGTCAAATCAGCTCAGACATCCTGGAGTGTTTAAACCCTGTAGTGGGTTGAATAGTGTCCCTCCCACCCCCCACCTCCATCAAATTCATGTGCACCTAAAACCTCAGAATGTGACCTTATTTGGAAATAAGATATTTGTTGATGTAATTGGTTAAGGATCTGGAGATGAAGTCTCCCTGAATTTAGGGTGGGCTCTGAATCCAATGACCATGTCCTTATGAGAGGAGAGGAATAGAGACACTTGTGGGGACAAGGCCATGTGAAGGCAGAAGCAGAGACTAGAATCAAGCAGCCACAAGCCAAGGGACACCAGGAGCTACCAGGAGACTGTGGAGGCAGAAAGGATGCCTCCTAGAGGGAGGGGGCACAGCCCTGGGACATCTTGGTCTTGGGTTTCTGGCCTCCAGAACTGTGAGCTGAGATTTTGGTTGTTTTAAGCTACCACATTTGTGGTAATTTGTACAGGCAGCCCTAGGCACCCAATACAACCATTGTTAGTGAAGTTCTCTGTTAGTTTAGGCGAAAGTATTTTTAATTTTTAATTGATACACTAAGACATGAGCCTAGAGCCAATTTAGAGCTCCCACTAGGGGATTTCATTTTCAGGTGCCTTCCCTGGAGGAAGAGGGGAGAGTGCCAGCTGGGAGGTTACTTTAGGGTGAAAGGAAGGTAATTTCTTCTAAGTCTAGGCAGAGCCTTTTTTTTTTTTCTTTAAATGTGGCTCCAAATGTTTGCCACTAATTTATTTGTTGTTATTTCTCACAGAGACATTTAAAATGGAGAATGACATGCATAACACTTCATTTACCTTACATCATGAGGAAATAAGAGTTTCCACACAATACTACAGAAAACTGAGGTTTACTGTCTTTTTGGTTCACACTCTTCGAATATTGTCTATATTCATTTAATATTAATTTGGAAGCACGTTGAAATATATTTTTTCTGCTTTCTCAAAACTGTAATCTTTTTCAACATGCTTTATCTTGTGTATGAATTTTTTTTTTACAATTTATTTTATTTTAGTATCATTAACCTACAATTACATGAGCAATATTGTGATGATTAAACTACCCCCTTCATCAGGTCCCCCCCACCAACCCTATTACAGTCACTGTCCATCAGTGTAGTGAGATGAGAATCACTACTTGTCTTCTCTGAGTTGTACAGTCCCCCCCGTGCCTCCCCACCCTATGTCTGCCAATCGTAATGCCCCTTTTACCCTCTTATCCCTCCCTTCCCACCCATCTCCCCAGTCCCTTTCCCTTTGGTAACTGTTAGTCCATTCTTGGGTTCTGTGAGTCTGCTGCTGTTTTGTTCCTTCATTTTTTTTTTTTTCTTTGTTCTTATACTCCACATATGAGTGAGATCA
>JAQQAC010009165.1:87368175-87424305 GCA_029783875.1 Phataginus tricuspis | reverse complement strand
GCAGATCTGGGAGACCTCGCAGGGCGTGGGCCGCGGCGGCTCAGGCTTCGCGTCCTACTTCTGCCTCAACTCGCCCGCGCTGGACACGGCGGCCGCGGCGGGGGCGGCCGGCCTGGGCGGCGGCCTGGCGGGACCCGCTCTGCCCGCCGCGTCGCCCCCGCCGCCCGCCACCGGGCCTGCCGCGCTGCCCCCGGCACTGCTGACGGCTCTCGGGCCTGCGGCCGAGGGCGCCCGGCGCCTGCACAAGTCGCCGTCGCTGTCTTCGTCGTCGTCGTCCTCGTCCAACGCCGAGTCGGGCACCGAAAGCCCCGGCTGCTCGTCATCGTCCTCCAGCAGCGCCTCGCTCAGCCGGGCGGGCGGCGGCCGCGGCGGCGCCTTCTTCCACTTCGCCGACGGCCCGCTGAGCGCCCCCGGCACGGCCAACGGGCACCCGGGGCCGCGCGGCCCCGCGTCTGCCGGTTCGCCGCCGCAGCACCAGTTCCACCCCGGCCGCCGGAAACGCGAGAACAAGGCTAGCACGTACGGCCTCAACTACCTGCTGTCCGGCAGCCGCGCGGCCGCGCTGAGCGGAGGGGGTGGCCCCGGGCCCCAGGCGCCGCGGCCCGGCACCCCGTGGAAGAGCCGCACGTACAGCCCGGGCATCCAGGGGTGAGTGCGCGGGGCGTCCCTGTGAGGGCTCCCGTGTTATTTCGAGGACGGGTGTCGGAGGCCGAGGTCCGACTGTGTTCTAAGGTTTTTATTTATTTCTATTAAAACAAAACAAAAAAACCTTTAAACTCCTTTTACAAACGACTGATCTGCCCACATCCTAAAACTAACAGGGCAAGGAAAGGGGCTGCTGAATCCAACGTGTGCAGATGGTTTCCATTTCTGTCTCTGGAGACTGGAAACGGATAGCGGATCCTTTCCCTTTTCCCTCCGCTGGAGACAGGTTAGGGACCCTTTGTCAGAGTGGACCCTGGGGTTTTTTATGTAACATTAAGTTGCAGGCCGTTTTAGTATTGCCAGGGACTTGAATGGATTTGAAGGTAAATATTGGTTAGATGGTAACTTTTTCCTTTTGAAAAAAACCTTGTAAAAGGCGACTAGGTTCGGTAGTGATACAATTTATCTAACAGTGAATTAAGAAGTAACCTTTTGGGGAGGGTCTTTCATGTTATTTCATTTTGTGCAGAAATTAACATAAAAGCATTACCTGCAGGGTTTTTTTTTGAAACTTAGTAACAAAGAAAAGTATTTGTAGCACATTATTCTTTAGAAGCTGTCATATTTGAAAAACTTTTTTATCAGTCTAGAGGGGATTAGAGAAGTTCTATTTACATTTAGTGCTAACTTACAGAGGGCACGGGCTGGTAAAAATAGGGAGGGGAGATTTGGAGCAAGTCCAGGTGAGGCTGTTCAGGTCCAGTTCTACTTACGCATTCCCTCTGCCTTTCTGTGCTTTTCTGAATACCTATAAACAAAATATTTGTAAGGAGGCTTTATGTCAGTTTTTCAAGACTTAAATCACAAACTTTCCTTACACAACCTTGTGCTGCTTGGAAAGGCACTGAGGATATTTTCCAAAGTATTAGGGTTGTTACAAACGTTAGAGTCCTACAAGTCCCAGATTTAGGATTACTCCTAATGTAACTCTTTCTTGTAGTTTGTTTATTGTCATTCTAAGTGTTGTCGGAAAACACTTAAATCAAAGTGTGTGTGATAGAGGGTGATAACCGCATGTCCCGCATCGGTTTCGCCTGGTTTGGGTTAGAATTGTTACTTTATTAAATTCGCTGAAGCCTGAGCAGGCACTTCAGTCCTGTGTGGGAGCCCAGTCTCCTCTCCCTCCCTCCGGTTCTTGTAGAACTTCCTGAGCAGACCCGGTGGGAGCAGTTTCTAGATGGATGATACGGTGCCTTTACAGTTATGGGGGGATCTTCAGGTTTCTAGTCTGTCATGTCACTGGAACTGACTCTGTGTCTCAGCTCTAGGAAAATAGGAAGACACGTGGTCTTTGCCTGTAGAGCAATTTTGGGTCCAGACAGCCCAGAGTCCCACATTTTCCTCCCATGAACTTCTGGTGGTGGTGGCATCATGTCCTTTTACGGATTACCTGGAAGCTGTTTCTTCACCCATAGATTTCTAGCCAGCCTCAGTCTGCACCTTGCTGTTGATTTTATTAGTAATGAGCCCCACTACCTTTCAGGTGCTTTGCTAGGATGGGGGGCAGTGATTGGCTCAGGGAGACACCCTCATGACCCTGGCTCTGAAGCCCAGGCCAGCACGTGGGCGCTGTCTGCCCAGGGGTGCATACCTTGTTCCCCTCACTCCTGTGGGTCTCCTGTGTGGCCTTGCATCAGATCCTGTCCAGGCGCGCCCTGTACCTTATCCTCCTCATCCCGGTGCACACTGTTGTCCCTTCTACTGGAGATGGCTCAAGTAGCCAAGGCAGTCATTCATGCATGCCGGCCCCCTCTGTGCCTTTCCCAGCCTACCGGTGGGGGGCCTCTGCCAGCAGATTGGCTCAGTTCCCACCCCTTTGGAACCTGTGAAGGCCACTGCCTGACCCCTGCGCACATTAAGGACTAAGCCTGAAACTCTCAGCATGCCTCCAGGGGGCAGCTGCTCTGGGCTTGCTCCCCCTCTGTCAGGGTCCCTTTCACCATCCCCCCACCACTCCTGTGTCCTGTTAGAAGTCAGCTCAGAGGCCAGGTGGCATAGGGTGAAGAGTGGGCTCTGAGGCAGCCAGGAGTTGTGCAGTGTGACTTACCTAAGCAGGGGCTGTTACGATGCTCATGTTAATGTCCCTTGTTTCTCTTCACTGGCCACCCTTCCCTGCTGGCCTCTATGGGTGGTGTGTACCGTGCCCCTGTGTGACCCTGGGTCTGTCCATTTTCTGCCACCTCTGCCTAGAGAAGTAGCCTGCTAGGGTTGCCTGCCATGTGTCTGGACGAGCAGGGTACCTTCTCCATTTATTACTTGGAATCCTCCTAGGAGACTGCCCTGTTTAAGAAGGAAGAGAGGAGGACTGGGAAAGCAGAATAGTGGCTGAGCCACTGAACCATGCCTGTGGTTAGAGGAGGGAGGTGCCTGAATGATCACTTCCCCCTGGGCTTGCAGAAAAGATAACCTTTGGGTATCAGGAAATAGGTCTGTCTGGAACTTGCCCCTGGCCAGAGTGATGGGGAAGGCCACCAGAAAATCCTTCACATGGATGTAGAGACGGAAAGAACTGAGGTAGGAGAGCCCACGGCCTGGCCGGTAGAAAGTGACCTCGAGAATGCAAAGCTGCTGAGACTCACTAACAGGCGTTTCTGGGAAGAGCATTTGCGTCCTCAAGAGAGGATGGTGGCGGGAGCTTGAGTGGTATCCCCCAAACCCAACAGGGCCTTTGCCTGGTAGCCCATGTGGTAGCCAGCACTGCTCATTCTTTCCTGGAGAGGAGGTTTCTACCCTGGGAAACTGCCCTGGTGGCCTGGCCTGGTGAGATTGCTAGTGGCTTCTGTCCTTGAGTAAGAGGAAGAAGAAGCAGGGGAGACGGACAGGGATTAGTGTAAAGCCTTCCCCGGGGAGGTGGTGGTGGAGGCAGGGAGGTAAGAGTCTTGTTTTGCAGTTGCCCTTGGTTCTAGTTCTTGTTCCATTTTTTGGTTGAACTCTCCAACTTTTGAGAACCAGGGCGACAGTGTGAGATGCGCTCTCTACCTGGGCTTCTGACCTAGAAGTTGGGGCAGGTGTGTGGAGAGCTGTGTGTCACTTTCATATGCCTCACCTCCTGAGCCTGCAGAGCTTTGCTACTTTGCCCTGCTCAATCTTAACAGCTTCACAAACCTCAGTTTAAAGGTAAAGAGAAGTCCTGTGTGTGGGAGGGTGGAGTGTGGGCCAGTCCTTTGCCCCATCCTCCCTGTGCCTTGTGGAGCCCTGGAAGAGCATGGTAGGATGAAGGAAGGCTCCCAGCCCCAGGCAGACACCTGCAGTCTGGGCCCTGCCCAGGCTTCAATTGGTGGTCTGGCCTCTCGAAGCTCGCCCCCTTGTGCACGACTGCACGTGCAGCATCCTCTCTGCTGCAGCTCCCTTGACAATATAACTTGGATGTGTCTTCTGTTCTCTCAAAGAAGATGCCATTTTTCATCTGAAGTTTGTGAGAAACTGACAGATGTCATTCATAGGATGTGAGCAGTCCCTTAGGGCCCTGGCCAGGGTTCTTTCTAGCTGCACATGTGTGCTCTTGGCTCTGTTCTGGTAGAGTCAAAGCCTTGTGGAGCATCCAGGATCCCTCCTGTCCCTCTGAGATTCCAGCCTATCTTGGCACTACCTGAAGTCGAGTGAATGGGACCGCCCAGCATATTCTCATGGGGACCAAGGGCAAGGGCGGAAGGTACAGGTGAAAGCCCAGCAGGGCCCACCACAGGCCATGGCCATATTACTCTGGTGGCTTCTCCCTCGGAGCTCTTCCTGGGAATGTGGCAGGTGTACAGGAGACGTTACTGCTAGATCTGCCTCAAAAGCTGATGGGCTGCACATGGGCCTTGTTTTCCAAGTGTTTGTCCTCTGGTACCCAAAGGTACAAGGTCATGGAGGGAAACAGACACAGCCACACCATGCACATTTGCTGCTGTGCCGATCTCTGAAAACTCAGCTCCCATGCCAGCCCTCCTCCTGTTCAGTGGCAGCACTCATGCTGCCCCTTGCCCTGTGGCGTGTCTCTCTGCAAAGTGACATGGAGCATCTAGTGCAGGATGCCGGCTGTGATGAAGTTGGGAACAGTGATGCTCAGTCACTGGTAAACAAGGATGGGCAAAGTCAGGACTGCTGGCACTTGGAGAAGGGGTGGCTGAGGCAGAGTGGGGGTGTGGGACAGGTTCTCTGGGAGGGAGGATTGCAACACTGGACAGGCCACGGGGTGTGGGGTTCTTTGGGAAAATGGAGGCTTCACATGTTTTTGCAAAAAATATGGCCTTATTAATGCTCATGCTGTACTAGTCAGAGTGGGCAACATGGACTGTGTGTTGCTGCTGTGAGCTTATGATGGTAGAGCAATACCAAAGCAGTGCCATTTGCTGCCTAGAAATGACATGTGGTTGTGACTTAATATTTTCTAAAGTAATTTTAAGTAAATATTTTAAAGTAAAAATTATTTTTCATTATCTTAAGATTTGTATTTCGAGGTAACATCTCAGACCTTCTTTGCTCACTCTTTAGTGAGAAATTTTGGTCGTCATTTTAAGTGGATTCAGGTGACTAGCCTATGGGAAGAGCGGTAACAGCCATGCTCAGACAGTGAGAACATTTTTGTGCCTTGGTGAAGTCAGCATGGCTTAGAATCTGTTTTATTTTCAGTTGTGCAGTGAAAGAGGGTTGTGGTAAAAAGCAGAAAAAAAAGACCCAAACATAATCCTTATGATGTTCAAGTTTGGAAATGATTTTGATTATGTGGCCAGAATGCCGGCTAACAGGAGAACGGGGGACTGAATCAGACTAACTAGATTCGTAGGCAGTTATGTAAGCCACGGTGTCATCTAGAAATTGTCAGTGGCCAGGGTGGCTGTGGGGAGGCCCATCTGGAAGGCTCTGCTCAGCTTCAAGGCTTCTCCTCTTCAAAGGCTGCTGAGTGAGCATGGCATCTGAGTACGGCAGATGGGTGATCCTGGTAATCAAGACAGATGCCCGAGACACCCACCCCTAGTGTAAATATGTGTCCTGAGTGAGGTGGTCAGGGGCACATCTTTCATCAGTTTGGGGTTTGTGCTACAAAATAAAGCATCTTATCCTAAGATTTCTATACTATCTTCATTTTCTTCTGCTGTGTAACCACCACAGACTCGTGGCTTAGAACAACATTTATTGCCTCAGTTCCTGTGGGTCAGAAGGTGGGGATGGCCAGTCCGGGTTCTGTGCTTAGGTTCTCACGAGGAGACAGGTGTCGACCACTGCGTTCTCCACTGGAACTCAGGGTCCTTTTGCAAGCTCATTCTTGTTATTGGCAGAATTCAGTTCCTTGCCATTGTAGGACTGAGGCCGCTGATTCCTCGCCAGCTGCCAGCTGGAAGCCTGTCAGCTCCTTAAAGACACCTGCTTTCCTTGGTTTGTAGCCCCTCCATATTCAAACCATGCTGTGAGTCTCTGACTTGTTTCCTCCAATTGGAGGAGGCCCTCTGCTTTAGGAGCTCATGTAATTGAATCAGATGTCACTTTCCCTCTGAAGGGCATGTGAAAATACAGCACGATCACAGGAATGATTGATTTCATATGGCCGTGGTTCAGGGGTTTAGGGTGGAATCTGCTGGCTGCTGCCTGCCACACCTGCTGGCTTTCTCCTGTAGGTGGATTCCCCTGCCTCGTGAAGAAGGGTGGTGAGGAGGCTGGGGTTTTCTTTTCCAGCTCTTCTCTCCCTTCACTGGCTCCAGCCTGTCATCATGACTTGCAGTTGCTAGTCCTGTCTTCTAGCTTTGTTGTCACCACTGAACTTGGAGGTAATCACAGTGAACATAGCTTATGAGTGCCTTTTAGTGCACCTCTCATTGGGACTGCTCTTAAAATATGCCATCTGAGAGAACTTGACAGGAAAGCCGTGTGCATGACTACATGGACATTGTGGTGACAGGACACTATTCAGAGGTGTCCTGCATGGGCTGTGTCTGTGCTGGGGGTGGGAGGGCAGGGAGGGTAGTGACTCACCCAGGTTGCCTATGGAATCCACTTCTAAGTACATAGTCATCCATCTTTGCTGACAACCCCGTGCCACTTGTCCAGGCTAATGGGAGTGGGGGCCTAGGACCACTGCTTCAGAGCATGGTGCCTCCTGCTGGAGGAGCAAGAAGATCCCCACGCTGTTCTTCCCTCTTTCTGCAGATTTACTGTTCTTACAACCTGACCCCTGCCCTCCTGCATCCCTCAGAGAAGGAGGGGCGGAGGCTTAGCCTGCATTCCCAGTGCCAAGCAAATGCTACTCGCTGCCTTCAAATAAGCATGATGAATGAATGAAAAAAGAGGGTCTGCCAGCTTAGGTGAGCAAGTTAGGGCTGGCATATCTACATAGTAAAATAAACAGAGTGCTAAAGATAACTTTTGTTGTTTGACTTAGAGTTTTTAAAGATTTGGTTGCTGACTGTGAAATTATTTAAAGAACTGTCTATTGTGATTTATCGCCTTCCTGAAGAGTGTGCTTAAACCAGTTGATACCTTGCAATATAGAATGTATATTTCAAAAAAAATCTTTATTTGAAAGACATTTCCCTTTAATTTTAATGGTCTCTCTTATGAAATTAATATCCAACCATGAAAAGTTAGAAGACAAGGAGAGGTGTGAAGATAAATTGCCCATCATTAGGCCACCTGGTGAGTGTCCTGGGCTTCAGAGGCACACACCTCCCATTGCTGGTGGGGAGGAGGAGGCTGGATTTCCCTCCAGGCTAGGCGACTCTCTGCGAAAAGGTTTATCCATCTCCTCCCTGACATGTGGACTAGATGGACCTATCTCAGGTTCCCACTGGCAGGGAATGCCTTTGATTTTCAGCAACATGCCTTTTTATTGTGGGTTTATGCTCTTTTTAATTCCCAAATCAGTTGCTCTGCCCAGCCAAATAGTTCTTCTGTGGTGTAAGATCAGAATTAGTTTCCTAAGTGATAGCATATGGGTGCAGGTAGTTTAATATCATTCCATCTTTGAAAGAGATTTCACATCATAATGTTTCTGGATTCCTGTGGATTTGAAAGAATGGCTAGGATGCAAGAGTTTAAGGAAAGTGAAAACTCAGTTTATTTCTGATTTTGTTTTGAACGCTTTGTCTGGAATAGGTTCCCAGCATTGGGAGGCACGTGAAGCCTTGTGCTTCTCCGGTCAGCCTGCCTCATGTCCTCGGGCAGCCTGCCTCACAGGCTAGTTTGGGCTGGTTTCCCTGTGGGCTCTGACCCCTGAGCCTTGCTTTTCCCACCCATGAAGTGGGGCCTGTGACCTGAAGGAGCCTGGGAAGCACTGGGTGAATCGTCACAGGGTGGACAGAGACTGAGTAGGCTGCCCATTTCCTTCCCTTTCCTCCTCTTTCCCTGAATGAAATTGAAATGGAAAATTATGTGGGTCTTGTTGCCAACTGGACAGAAAAAGCCTTTTGCTTGGTTTTTGGAAAGACAGGCAACTTCCCCCCTCAGGCCAAAACTTTTCTCTTGGAGAAACTGCTGAAGTCTTCAGGGAAGGCTGCGGACACAGCTGGAGACCGGCGTGAGGCGGGGGAAATACCTTCTCCTTTGGATCCGAGTGCTTTTCTATTTTTGAAAATTTAAACAATGCCTAAGTGATGTACTCTGCAGTTTTTAAGTGAGAATCTTATCATCCTAGAGTTTTAGGGGTACCTTTGATATATTATCAGGGGTGTGTGTGTGGCTGTATGTCATCCGTTTAAAGTTGGGGTTTTTGCTCTGTGCGCATAGTAGAAGGGGTGGATGTTATATTATTTGTGTGAACTTTTTACGGTTTCTGACACATGTTCTGTTTACAGTGGGGAAAACAAAAGCAAGGCCAGGAGTGTTGGAGCTGGAGTGGCAGAAGGTCAGGGGCGACGGGAAGAGCTCTGTCTCTGTGTGCCCAAGTCCAGGAGCACTGGGCACCATGTAGCTGCTGAATACTCAGCTGTGCCTAGTACAGCTGTGGAACTGAAGTTTAATGGCATTTAATTTTAATTAAGACTGAAGTAGCCTTATGTTTGGGAAGCACCGAATTGGAGTAACCTTAGACTCTTTATTCAAAACACAGTGTTTGATTCAGTAACTGCTGCCTAAATAAAGCCAAACTCAAACAGCAGCAAGAGCTGTGCTGCTCAGCAAGTTATCACTGGAAAGCTCTAGAAGCTGTGCTTCTGAGTTTCTAGTGTAAATCCTTTCCAAAAGACGGCTGTCTCAGGAACATCTGATGCCTAAGATGGGGCGGGAGCAGCGCAGTGTGTGACAGGAAGCACCTTGTGGGTGCTGCATCCAGTCCCACGTGTAGCTGGTAGGCCTCAAGCCCTTTTGTGCACCAGGATAGTGGCACATAACCCGGACAGCCTCTTCCAGGCTGGACCAGCTCCCTGGTGGCTTAGCTTCCCTGTGGCTCACAGTATGTGGGGCTTTGCATGAGTCTCTTCCCCCAAGTTCTCAGAGCAGGACTGTGAAATGGGCAATGTTATTCCTATTTTGTAGAGAGAAAACCGAAGCCTAGACAGACTAACGTGATCAGACAAAAGGTGCTGCACTTGGAAATGTCAGTCCAGCGCTGACATCAGGGAACTCCAAACAGCTTTAAGTGAAGGAGGCATCCCCGGGATGCAGGGGATGAGAGCTGGTGGCCTGCTCTCCAAACCTGCTTTAAATGTGTCTGTAGAGGGCCTTTTGCTTTCCGAGAGAGAAAAGATTTAGGGAGGGGAAAACCTAGGTTCCCCCATAAGGACTTTGACAGTCAAATGACAGAGGTGCCAGAGGTAGGGTGGGGGACCCCAGGGGAGGACGTGGGGGCAAGAAGCTAGTCTTGTTACTGGCGACTAAAGTTTCTGCTTTTCCCAGACATTCCAAAACTGGCCTGGAAGGAAGTCGTGGTGGAGGGAGCAGGACCCCTACCATCTGCGTTATTCTGGAAGTCGCAGTCTATGAAAATAGATTATTTGATGAGTTGCTGTTTTATCTGAAGACAATTGCAAGACAGAAATCAGGACCAGTGAGCATTTGCTGACTGCCTCCTTGGTTAGGCACTGCCTTCACTGTTGGTCCTGCATTCTCCCAAGTTTTCTTAACAATACCTCATTTTAAAGAGAGACAAATTAAGCCTTAGTAGATGTAAGCACCTTGCCAAAGCTGCAACTAGAAAATAAAAGAACTGGGCCTCAAAAACAGGCCTTACTGACAAGAAAGTCCATGTACTTCACCACTGCCTCCCCAGTAGGGGAATTGGTACACTTGAATTAGGAGCAAGAACTTGGTGAATTGGCAGAGATGGGGTCTGTAGTACAATGCAGTCAAGGGTATTTTGGTTACAGGCATCTTCTCTAAATTTAAGCAAACACTTTTAGAAATTGAAGGACAACTCAGAAATGATGGTCAAAATATACAAAATATACAAGGGTATATACAAAATATACCTTGCATGGTTTGGGTAATGCAAAGAAATTCTGAAGTATTGATATATATTATCTCATGGAAAAAAACCATGAATCTGTGTGGAGGTTATGGCTCTGTCAAAAACTGACCCACAAGAGACTGATGTACAAACCTAAGTACAAGCATGATGGATAGAAATAAAAATATAGTGCTGAGACCAAATTCCAAAGAATGGTAACCTGTGAGAATTGTCACAGGCTAAGGCTTGGAATGAACTGAAGCTTGCAAAATAGGTAAGAGTGCAAAGGGCCTTTAGAGTAAGACTATAGAAAGTTAAGGGTCGGTGGTTGGGAGGATGACTCACTGTTCTCAGAGCCTTCCTTAGCAGGTGGGGCTTCAGCTGTTCCTTTGCTCCCATCAAGCATGCAGTCTTCAGCACCTGCCACAACAGCACTCATCGCTGGCCCTCCAAGCCCTCGCCCTTTAGGCACTGTCTCCTGCTGCTTGCCCTTCCAGGAGAGGGAGGGCTCTGGTGCAGAAGAGGGAGACAGGCAGGAGGCCGGATGGCTGGCAGGCCCACAGCACAGGCAGGGGCAGAGCCTGCACTGGTTCCCAGGATATCTGGGCCCAGAGCCTGACTTTAACTCTGGACATGTAGAGCAAAGAGGGAATTACCCAAGAGCTGTAACAACAGGGAAAACACATTGAATTAGGTGAGGTTTGGTCTGTGGATCAAGAGAAATGACATCATAGGAGCGGTTGCAGATGTCATCATGGGGTTCTGCCCAGCCTCAGAGCTCCTCAGGGACCCCAAGGATGGGCATCTTTGCCCTGGTCACCCCAAGAGCATTGTGAGAGTAGCTTCTCACAAACCAGGCAGGAGGCCTGGTGCCGTTGCCCTGCAGGTGGAGAGGGACTCCTTTAAGGGGCCAGTGACGGCAATGCTGTGTGACACTGTGCCTCTTACGGTTTTGTGTGCCCATTGCTTTAAAATTACTTTCCAGCAGTGCTTTATGCTGGTTTTTAGGTAATGATACTGGTTTTATAAAAGAGATTCATGTGTGTGGAGAAAGTGAAGGTTCCTGTGGCCAGGAATCTCACCTGGCCCTGGTTGGCCTGCTGACTATACACATGTGGGCAATACGTTGTTACTGACTCTATATAAAGAGCTGTGCCCAGTGCTCTGGGTGACACGGTGGCACGGCTGCAGTGCTGCTGCAAGGCTGCAGAAGAGCAGAGACTGAAATGGCTGCGGGGATGGAGAGGCCCAGAGGCAGAGACCGGCTTGCTGCATGCAGACTTGCTCTGAGTGGACAGGATTCCAGTGATTGACTTGCCACTGTGGGAATAAAGTTGAGTATAAAACCTTTCACCCCAAGAAGGTTCCATTGTCATTTTTCATTTTCATTGAATCCATAGTGAACTTACCTGGGACTGAAACCCAGTGGCAAGACAATTGGCAACCTCGGCAGGATTCATTGTTGATCAAGGAAAAGAACAGGCTACCCTCATGGGAGTAGTGTTTCAGTTGGCTGCACCTATGGATGCGGAGAACTTCAGGAGCTCCCCAGTGGATGTGTGGTCCGACGTGGCTCGCCTCCTAGAGGACTGGGCCCCACGCCAAGGCTGGGAAGGGGTGGAGGCATCACCTGAGGCAGTAAAGTCGGCCCTCAGCAAAATAGGGAATTCCTTAGAGAAACAGAGTGTTTGTGAGGCTGTGGGAACTGTGGGGAGTTTTCTCACAATATTAAGAAAGGCTGTAAGGGAGAAAGACATCCTCCTGCAGGAAGCACGAGAAGAGGCAGCATGAGAACATGAGCTGTGAGGTGCCATTGAGAAAGTAAAATATTTGTTGCTGACTCAACTGGCATCACTACGAGGTGCTGTGGAAATGGCAGAGGATGTCATGGTAGCCCGAGAGGAAGCAGCATGAGGAGCAGTGGCCCAAGAAGCAGAGGCTCGAGAAGAAGCAGCCCGAGAGTGCAGGCTGCCAGGTGCCAGGGGGCAGGTGAAGGATGGTGCAGCCGTCAGCCCCAGAAATGAAGGAGCAGAGGCTTGATGAACAGGTGGGGGTGGGGGCCCTGCCAGTGCCAGAGGCATCAGCCCCTCCTCGGGTGAAACCCCACCTGGTTGGAAGCTGGTGGAGAGCCCAAAGGAAAATGAAGACTCAGCAACCGCGGGTTCCTCCAGGAGAGATGCAGCCCCCTCCCAGGTCATGGAGCACTCTATGCTCTGCTCCTATCCTCAGATTCAAGCAATGAAAGTACAAAAGGTAATATGGTCTGCTTCTCGAAGGAAGAATTTAAAGGGACCCATGAAGGTCACAAGGACCCAGATGTGGGATGATTTGATACAGGAGCCGACAAAGAAATTGGATGGAAAGACAAATAGATTCTTACTGGAGCTGTGGCAACAACTGAGACCAGAGCAGCGGTTCTGGCCACTGAGGACAAAGAAGCAGAAGCCAGAGACAAAGCAAAAGATCAGCTTGTGTGTCTGCAAGACTTCCTGCTGGCGAGGCTGGAGAGCCTGGAGAGGGTTGGTATTGTAAGGCTCACCCATGGTCCTCATTTGAGTAAAACTGGTTTGAATCCAGCCAGGATGACCACTTGGTGGCAATGATCTCCTCAGGCTTGAGCGTGTGGATAAAATGAGAGTTCCTGTGCCCAGGATTCTCAACCTGGCCCTGGTCGGCTAGCTCACTGCACACCTGTGGGCAATACATGGCTGTTGACTCTATATAAAGAGCTCCGCCCAGTGCTCTGGGCACGATACAGTGGTACCACTGCAAGGCTGCAGGAGAGCAGAGCAGAGGCTGGGGTGGTAGCCGTGCTGAGGACAGAGGCCCAGAGGATGGCTGTGCAGGATGACTGTGCAGAGAGGCCCAGAGGATGGCTGTGTGGGATGACTGTGCAGAGGGGCCCAGAGGATGGCTGTGCAGACAGAGGGGCCCAGAGGCAGAGACCGGCTTGCTGCATACAGACACTCTCTGAGTGAGTGGGATTTTAGTGACTGACCTGCCACCGTGGAAATAAAGTTGGGTATAACCCTTTCACCCCAAGAACGTTTTGCTGTCAATTTCTTTGGTCACATTGAATACATAGCGAACTTGCCCAGGGCTGAAACCCATTGGTAAGACAGAGGGTTATTATAATTTGTCATGATTGTTATTTGTACACTGTTATTATGGAATTTGGTTACAATGTTCCAGCTTCCTTGCACAGGGACCATTGCAGAGGATTGAGGGCACATAGACTGAGAAGTAAGAATCCTGGACGGGTGGAATGTGAATAAGATGAAGGTTCCTATGGCCAGGATTCTCACCTGGCCCTGTTTGGCTAGCTCACCAGCACGTGTGGGCAATACATTGTTATTGACTTTATGTAAAGAACTCTGCCCAGTGCTCTGGGTGACATGTTGCAGGGCCGCATGGCTTCACAAGAGCAGAGACTGGAGTGGTGGCAACGCTGAGAAAAGGGACTGAGATACTTGCCAGGGCAGAGAGACCCAGAGGCAGAGACTGGCTTGCTGCATGCAGACTTGCTCTGAGTGGATGGGATTCTAGTGATTGACCTGCCACTGTGGGAATAAAGTTGGGTACAACCCTTTCACCCCAAGAATTTCGGTCTCATTGAATCCATAGTGAACTTGTCTGGGGCTGAAACCCATTGGCAAGACAATGTATATTTAAGATATAAAGCAGGAAGTTAAAAAGTCATGGATTTGACCACTCAGTAATAACGAAGTACGATCAGGAGGCTGCCACTGTAGCCCTCTACTTGTGCCCATGTGCGTATGGGCAGAGTAATCAACAGAAATTCGTGTTCTCTTTAAATACAGTTTATTAAATTATTTTGCTTCAAAGTAAAAGTAATGTTCAGTTTCAGATAGTACTAACTTCTGAGACTACTGTGGCTGAGACAGAACAAGGGCGATAACCTTAAGTGGCTAAGTGCAAAAAAATCAGAGGAAGAATTTTATTAAGACCATGTTGGTTTGCTTGCTACTCTGTAGGGTAACATTTAGCACTTGCAGTGGACTGAATTCTGTCCCCCCAAATTCATATGTTGAAGTCCCAACCCTCAGTGTCATGGTATTTGGGGATGGGGCCTTGCGGGGTGGTTAGTTTTAGGTGAGGTCACGAGAGTGGGGCCTCATCATGGGATTAGTGTCCTTTTAAGAAGAGACCAGGAAGCTTATGTGCTTGCTCGCTCCATCCTGTGAGGACGCAGTGCGAGAGTGGCCATCTGCAAACCAGCAAGAGGGCCCTGACCATACTTGACCATGCTGGCATCCGCATCTCGGACTTAGAGCTCCAGAACTGTGAGAAAGACGTATTTATTCAGTTGCCTGGTCTGTGGTATCCTGTTACAGCAGTCCAAGCAGACTAAGACAGCCCTTTTGTATATCTCCCCACCTCCTGATTTGTGTTATGTCTTTGTCACCATGTGTTAAGCATTAGTATTTTGTGCTGTAATTACAGTTGCTACCATTTATTGGGACCTTACTGAGTGCTGGGCCCTATTCTACATGCTTTGTCTGTATTCATAAATCCTCATGACAGTGCCTTGTGGGGACACCATCAGCACTCTCTTGTTCCACGTGGGGAAACTGAGGCACAGAGCCACAGGGCAGACGGCTCCAAGCAGTCTAGACTACACATGTCTCTGCAATTCTGCCTCAACACAGGAAACCACAGTTCGTGGTTGATCCATCTTAGTTTTGTATTTACCAGACTTTGTGCTCACTGCTGCTAATGTGGAAGTCCCCCTGCGTTGCTGCTCCTGGTGGGCTCCGTTAGGGGTGCCTTTCCATGCAGGGCTCCATGCACTGCACCGTCCTTGTTGCCTTTCTGCCTGGAGCAGCGTTGCAGGGCCAGCCCCTGCCTCCCACCTCAACAATAGTGCTCTGGAAGACTGATTCCTCAGCTGGGGGGCCTGCCAGTCCGGGGCTCCTGTTGTCCTCACTGGACCTTCCCTGAAGCGTCTGTCTGGGCATCACCCAGGCACTTCTCCCTGGATCACAGCTGCCCTCCAGGCATAGACCCACCTGCCTCCCTAGGGAGCCTGGCCTCTGAGGCTTTTCTGCATTACTGGTTCCACTCCTTTGTGGTGGGGTTGTCTACCCTCCAGCTAGACCTTTTGCCTTGGCTGACTTGACTCATTTTCTTTTTCCTGTGTATTCATCTCACTTACGTAGGTTCTTCTTGCTTTGGTCTGTTACCTTAATCCAGTAGCTTCCCTATGTCCTACCTGCTGTTTGTCAGCTTTTAACCCAGCATTACTGATGTTCCTTACCAGGGTCTTCTGTAAAAGCAGACACTGTTGATTTTCCTTAACTTGTGTTCTCTGTACTGGGTTTGTTGTTTCACTGTGTACTGGTTCCTTCCTTCCCTTCTTTTTTCAGCTATGGCATGTGGGCGTGGTTGCCGCCCCTGCCAGGGCAGACCTTGTGGCCACGTTTATGCGGTGGAACATGGATGTGAACTTCAGGAGCCCTTTCCACCTCACCTGAGAACTTGCAGCTCAGGCTGAGGGTTTGAAAGGCTGGCAGTGTTTTGGGCTGGATTTTTTGCGATTGGATGGCCCCCTGGGTAGAAAGATTGGTGGGTGACCTTCTTGGGGCCTGAATTACTTTGCTTTCTCAGGGGTTAGTTCTTTTGGTCCTGTCTTCATGACACTGGGTTTCCTCAAAAGCCTGGTGGTCTCGTTTGCTCTGAAGTCGGCCCAGTAAGGCACAGATGCTCCCACTGCTGGTATCTCAGACTGCGGCTCCCCTGTTTTCCTCGAGGCCATTCTGGCTTCCTCTCCTTCCCCCAGCCTTCCAAATTCATCCTTGCCTGGGGGGACTTGGTCCACTCCTCCTGCAGAGTGCTGTCTCCTGACCTCTGCATATCTGACTTCTGGACCTTGTGACTTGGCTGCAGTACCAGCTCTTGAGGAGGCCATCCCTGACCACCCAACCTAAAGTAGCCATAGAGAAGGCCGTGGGCCACCTTGGGGATTGGCATAGCATCTATACTTTTTGGTATATTTTGGGTATTTACTTCTCTCTCCTCTCTATGCCTCTCCCTTACCCCAAACTCAGAGCAAGGGCCTTATTTCTTCGGTCCTGCTCACTACTCTGCAGCCGGTATCAGAACAGTGCCTGCTACGCAGCAGGTTTGCAGGAAATAGCTGTGAATAATGAATTGCATCTGCTCTCTGCACTTCAGTGTTGACTTACATCTTTGGGTCCATTAAGTTCTTTCCTTGCCTTTCAATTTTTGGTAATTTTCCAGTACTGTGTGTGGTCCTTTTTCATAAAAAGTATTTTGGACATTTTTTGGGGGCCTTGGGAGGTTGATAAGTTCTTGTTCTGCCACCTTGAGCTAGAACCCCTGAAACTCTCTCCTGAGACTAAGAGTCTGACATGTCTAGTTCATGCTGTGGAGAGTTGGCACACTGCCTTGCTTCCTCCTTTAAACCAGAAGGAAACAATCCTGGCTGATTGAATGAAAAGTAAACATGTGATAATAAAAGTTACATTAGTTTTATCCTGATACTGTAAATCAAACTTTACTTTGATGCATATACAAATATTGGATACACCAAAGCTAAATAGCTTTAGTTGCATAGACTTGTTGGGTCTAGTAATGCACTGTAACTGGGGGACAGACTGGCTGTGGATGGCCCTGGCTCCTGGCAGGCAATGAGCACCTTTACCAAGTGCCTTTCCAGTCCTGGAGATATGGAGAGGGATGGTCACGTCCTCTGTCGGGGCTGTTTTGCACTTGGGCTGGCCTGCTCTTGAGGGGCACTGGGACAACTTGTCCCATGAGGGTGGCAGCAGTGGGAGGCATTACTCCTGAATGGCCAAAGCCAGGCAGGTAGTGGTTGGGAAGTTGCTGCTTAGCACGGAGGAGTGGGAGGGTCAGTGGTCAGCCTATAGGCGCCACGGGACTGCTGAATGGGGGTTCAGGGAGCACTTTGAGCAGCAGTGAGCAGGCACGCTCTAGAAGGGCTGCTCCCTGCTGCCAGACACGTGACTCAGATGGCATCTCACCTGTGAGCCACCCCGTAAAGGCGTTGGTGCCTGTCACGGCTGTATTCAGGGAGGTGTCATACAGTGCCTAGCCAGAGCAAGCAGGGGGTGAATGTCTGCTGAGGAGAACACTGATGTGGTAGCGTCACTAATGAATTGTAAGTCGTTACCTAAGTCTGAATGCAGCCTTGGAATCCTACTCAGCACAGCCTTCTGGCAGCAGTGCCTTTGCTGAGAGCTGGCACGGTAGGGAAAACCCATTAGCCGCACCTGGTGTGGTGTGGCCAGAGGAAGCTGGGCACTTGAGAGAACACCCCCTTCCTCGCATGGGTGTCCTCTGGGTCCTGTCTTCCACATCTGCAGAGGTTTTCCAGGAGCCCTATCTTTTAGAGGGGGGTGTCAGCTGCAGTCTGGGGTAGTGACATGGGGTGGCACTAGAACCAGGATTCCAGTGCTGAAGGGGCTGCATGGCCTTGTGGGCCCTTGGAGCTGAGCAGAGTCACAGGAGTTCCCAGGACCTCTGGGATGCCGGCTGTGTCTCTGACAGCCAGAAGGGAAGCCCTGCTGGTTTGGCCTTGGTGCAGAGGCTGAAGGAGACCAGAGTCTTAAAGAAGACTTAAGCACAGTGATGGCTGCCTTTAACTTTTGGGGCAAAGTCAGAGCTGAAAGGGTAACGTTGGTTTTGGTTATAATTATAAAAGCAATAATGGACTTAACGGAGAAATTTGGAAAATACAAAAAAGAAACTACCCATAAGTTTCCTGCTTACATTTGAGCATATTTCTTTCTGACTTTTTAATGCTACCTTAAATATGTCAAAATATGCCATTTTATATTTGTTTCCTAGATAATTGGTTCTTCTGTCATTGAAAGCTCTTTAAACAATTTTTAAATATTGTATGGATGTATGCTATTTTCTAAATAATTAGACATATATTTACAACTTTCACTCTTCATTAGGGACCACAGTGAGTTTCCACATGTCTCTTTATGTTGAGTCACCTCCTGAGTGACACCACATGTGTCCAGATGCTCACGCTCAAGAGTCACACAGCTCTGGGTTTGAGTCCCAGTCGTGTGATCTTGTGTCAGTTACCATCTGTCTAATGAACCCTTAGTTTTCTCACCTGTGAAATGGAGCTGAGTATTTGCTTCAAAGACTATTTGGGAGGCACTGATGAACTGGCAGTGTGGATGGTATTGTGTTAAATCTCAGAACATTAAGTTTTCAAACTCACATTAATCCTTCTTCCTCCAAAGATTATCCCAGTTCACCTTCCCACTGAGGTGAGGCTCTCTGGACAAATGACAGGAAAAACTAGCTAATTTCATTTCAGAAGTGATCAAGCCACTTGAGCTAGCAAGCAAAGCTTAGGACTTCGCCTTCAGATGCAGCCGGGCAGTTCCCTGTGAGCGCCCTGCAGGTGGCCTTCAGTGGTATGTGATGGTGCCGTGGCTGCCGAGCAGAGCACGGCTCTGGGGCACACGTGGTTCAGGGAAGTGTCTTCCGGGCCTCTCCTTGTGCCTGGGAGCTCTTCTTGGGTGTTTGGCCTGGATTACATTGTGGACTTTGTAGGACACTAGAGTCAGGAGACTGAGGCCTTTTGGTTATTTTTGCCCCATGATGGGCTGAGGACGTGCTGAACAAGTGGGGTGCTTCCTGCCAGGGTTGCTCCACTGGTACCCAAGGCATGGGTCATTCTTGGGTTTTAAGGCAAGATGGCATATAACGGTTCTCAGTCGTTCTGACCCCACCCCATGGAGTGTCTGTTTGCTCAGCTTGTGAGCTGTTGGGTTGGCTTTATCCTGTTAATGGGAAGCTCCCAGGTGTCTCACCAGAGCTCTCTATAGAGAACAAGATCAGCATGTCTTGTCTTCTCTAGCTGTGGAATCAGAAGAAATGCATTAAATTATTTTTGCCATGGCTTAATTTTAAGCTGGTATCTGAACTCTTGCTTTCTGTTCCAAGAGGAAGAGGAGATTGTTCTCTAGGCTCCGGATGGCCCCAGGGCCTTTGCTTAGCATTTGCAGTGTACTTGGGTTTGATCTGCCAAAGCAGAAAAGTGTCATCTCTGCTTGCCTTCAGTTCAGGTTCTGAATGGCCCTGGGGTAGCCATTTACCTGGGGGTTCAGTGTGACCCACCCCACAAGGGGTATTGGAGGGAAGGGGAAAGGAAGCTGATTTTGCTGGGAGCTGAATTTGCATGTGTTTGCATGCACCATGGTTCCTGCCCTGGTGACTCCACAGCTGCAGAGCCCTCTGCCTTGGCTATTTTGTGACTGCTCTTGGGTCTTAGCCTCCCCAGGGCAGCAGTGCCCTCCCAGCCCAGCTCCTGCCTGTTGCTTAGCAATTGGGCCCTCCATTTGCAGTAGCTTCTCCCCAGGGCCTCACCCTTCTGTTGGCATTTAAACCACAGACACAGGTGGCTTCGTTCAGAGCCCCTCTGCAGACAGACCAGTGCACAGATAGGGCTGTCAGGAGTGGAGAGAAGTGGAGGCATATGCAGGCCCTGAGGGCAGGTTGATGGGCACCTTGGTTTCTGCAGCCACCCCAGTGACAGCATAAAGGAGCACTCTGGAAACATGGGCACTCTCTAAGCTGCAGTTGTGGTTAGTTTCCTTCCAATTTTGAGCTTAGATTAAAAAAAAAATTAACCTTTGAATATCTGATTCAAAGTTTTCTAAATAATTGAAGATATTGATTGCCTTGTAATATAATTAAAAATAAATAAAGTTGATACACTTGGCTCATTAACTGTATCAGTAAAGCGGTACTTTAAACAGGACCATCCACCCTAAAATAGAAGTGGTTCAGTCCTTCTCGCTCAGGAAGGAGGTCGACGCTAGCTCAGACCCCTCTAGGTGCAGCAGGTCTGAGCCTGTCCTCTCACAGGGAGAGTGCATCCACGCGGCCCTCAAAATAGATACAACTCCAGTAGTTAATTCAGATATTTTCACGAAGACATTGCTTTTGGCAAAAATGCAGATAGTGAACATTGTGGAGCTCCTATTCTGACAGAACACTGGCTTTTTAAGGTTTTTGAAGGTTTTAAGATGAGTTGGTGGGAGAGGTAGAAGAAGAGAATCAATTAATAGTTGGAGACAGTTCCTGGTATTTTCCCTTGCATTTTACATTGTAATGGAAAACCCTGGTGTTCCCCAGGCATTTGGAATTGGCCAGGTTCCTCAGGGGTGTTAAAGGGAACCCCCAACGCTGTTGACAATGGCTAGGGACCATGGGGATAGTGTTGAGAGGGCTAAGGTTTCAGTGAGGCGGGAAGTGGGGCCGTTGGCCTATTACAGTATGGCGTGCTTGGTGGGCTTGGGCGTCGAAACCCTGACCACATCAGAGGCGGTGTGTCCTGCCTCTGGCTTCCTTTTCTCTTAAGAAAATGATGAATAAAATCTGACTTCTGAGCATAGTTTTCTTCAGAAGAAACCACAGGATTTAAAATCTCAGAGAACAGGTAGAACCACCTGTGCATTGCCCTGACTGGGCAGCATCATTAACTGTTCACTGTGTTTCCTTTGCCCTGTTTCTTTCCACATAGTTTTATTTAAATACAGTCCATTGTCCTTGCTTTGGGCCCTTTGTTTCATTGTGTCCTTTACCTGCTGCAGCGCATCTGCGTGTCCCTGAGTATGAGGCAGTCAGTCCCCTTTGGACAACGTACAGATTGCGCGGAGCTGGGAGTGGGGAGCTGACCTCTCCTGGGGCTGGGTACCAAGTCTGGGGCAGGTGGGGCTGCTCGGGTAGGGAAGTCCTTTAGTACCCGCCAGGATCTCTGACTTTGATTCACATTTACGCCAAGTTGGGAACCATGTAACTCTGCCAGCTCAGCTTCTAAAATCAAAGATTACCCTTCTGAAATGGGTTATGTTTTCATCAGTAGCTTTATTAGCTATGAAGTTAGATTGGTTCCCTAAATGAATAATCCATCTTCTGCTTTTTCAAATAACTCATGGAGTTCGTTTTCATAAATAGTTACAGCAAACATATACCAGCTCCTAATATCCGAAAACATCACTGATCTTGATGTTTGGTACTAAAAGCAGAAATTAATTTGGGTAATGTACAAAAAATTGAGATGTCAGTCATTCCATTTTGAATGGGTTTGGACTCTTGGAGCAATCATAGATGAGAACTGTGCTGTTTTTCAAAGAACTATTTTCTAATATTTTGAAAGTACACTAGATAGTAATGCTTCAGAAGTCTGTTTGCCAGTAGTTTCATGATTAAAACTAAAATTCACTGAAAACTGCTTTCATCATTTCCATATTTCTGAAAATAACCAGAAAATGAATCATTTAAGGCTTGCTCCATTCCGATGTATCAGTTCGAGATTTCTTTGGAATTGAATCTTGAAGTTGCACTTGATTCTGTGTGGCCAGTAGCCCTCACTAAAGTGTGTCAGGATGTCACTTGGCGGGACTGGGCAGCAGAGGTGTGCTGTACCCCTGCATCCTGCTGCTTGGGTTACTCCTCTTGGCACCTGGCACAAAACCTTCCTTCCTACCAGGTATGCCCAGACTGAGGGCACCATTTGAGCTGCTACCACAGAATAGCCAGAAGCTCTGCTGCCTAGGGGCTCTGTCTTGGCCTCAGGCAGTCTGTACATTGGGCTTCCATTCATGGCCCCATAGCTAGAAAGTGGCAGGGCAGGCCTCATGTCCCAGTGGTCCTTGCTGTCACTCTTGCTGCTTCCCTAAGATGCCTGGTGGCCAACTTCTAATTCCCATGTTTTGTTGGATCTGAGGTACCATTATTTGCAAGAAGTTCACCCATTTGAAGTTGTGTTTTGGGGTCAGAAATATAAACTTCATAAAGACAACTTCCTATAACGGTTGGTCAAAAAAGATGCACCTTTGAGAGACGTACCATGAAGAACAAAAAATATTTAATTTTAAACGGATTCAATACTTAGCCATTGATTGAAAGATGCATGACAATTTCAGACATGTTAAAATGTTGAGGAAAGAAGAGTGTCTTTTAGTGATAATGGAAGAATAGTCTTTGCTTCATTCAATTCCACAATTTCATCAGTCATTTTGGGAAATGCCCTCATCAGGCACCATTGTGACTAACATCTCATTCATCTGTGAGCCATGGTTCTGAAAGTGGAGCAGTAAGTATGTGTTTTCATTTTATCAAGAACTGTGATGCTTAGTTTTGACAGACATGACTCTTATTTGTTCACCTGTAGCTCTAAGATTTTAAAATATTTATTTTAAGTTTAGAAAAAAGAGTACCTACAAGAAGGTACATTATCACTTAACTTGGTCTCCCATTGGTGAGTGTGTGGGAGGCTGGGAGCGGGGGCACCTCTTCTTTCCTGGGCTTCTAGGCCTCTGAGGATGACAGGAGTAAGCACTGGGGAGAGGAGATGGAGCCCATTCCAGGCTTCCTCAGAAAACCTCAAGAAACATGTTGGCGACAGGGGAGGCTTTGTGTCGGCAGCTGTCAGGTCAGCGTTGTGCCGCTGTCTTGGGTTGAATTAAGGAAGAAGTAGCCAGAACCGTGCTGTCCAGGGTGGTAACCACTAGCCACACATGACTGCTTAGATTTAAATTAAGCAAAATTAAAAGTTGAGATGCAGCACTAGCCACATCTCAAGGGCTCGGTACCACGCTGGCAGCCTTCATCCTCAGGGGTTGTGGCTGTGGGCCCTGCTGGGGGCTACGTGGGCCGCTGTCCTCTCCTGGAGCAGCCCTGCCAGCCCGAGTGCCCCGTCACACTAGCGTTTAGGGCCTGGCAGAGTTGACCCAGACCCCAGGAGACTGCTCTGCTTGCTCTTAGTGAAGTGGCGAGTGGCCTCAGGTTTTTAGAAGCCTGACTGGCTGGATAGTCTTTTTTTTTTTCTCTTAAGTTAAGTAATATATATTCATTGTTAAAATTAGAAAATGTACATAAACAAAAAATATAAAAAATCACAAGTCATCTTGTCATCTAGAAATACGGCTGACTTTTTGTTGCGTTTAACATTTTGTTTCCAAATATTAAACATAAGCAGTGGTGTAATGAACATTCTCAAGGGTGAACTTTGGTGTAAATCCTTGTTTCCCTTCTAAATATAATCATCTCTTTTCCTTTTCCTTATTTATGTATATGATAAGTACAATAAGAATGTAGGCAGCTCAGAAGTATCCAGAGTAGGAAGTGAAGTGTCCCCCACCCCATCCCAGTCTCCTGTTGGCACTGGCACCTGGCCTCCAGGACCCATGCAGGTGTTCACGTGTGTATGGGGCTAATGCCCACACATGAGCAGGGCCACGTGTCTTGTTTGTCTTGTCTGTCATGGACATGCTCCTCCTCGGGGCGCGTGGCCTCTGGGCATGTGGAGCCGCAGTCCTGTCCTGGGCGCGCCCTTCTCATTCTTGTGTGTATGTTTCCGAGATGCACAGCACAGGTGCCCGGAAGTGGAATTACAGGGCTCTGAGAAAGACCTTTTTTCAGCCTTCTGATGAATTGTCAACTTACCTCAGAGCACACCAGGCCCAGGGGCCATGAAGTTCATGAGAGGCCTGGTCTTTCTCAGAGTGAGGGGCTTCATATTTCTGCCCCATGCAGTTGCCATTTGTGTGGTCAGTTGTTTATGCTTAGTGTGTGTTTTGATGGAATCTCTTCGTGATTATGTGAACTTGTCAGTCTTTATGATGTGATTGCTATCATTGGTATGGGAGTCTGGAAAGGCCTCCTTGAAGCCCGAGGTAGCTGGTGGGTCACTATGGATAAAGTGAAGGTTCTGTGGCCAGGATTCTCACCTGGCCCTGGTGGCTGGTTCACTACACATGTGTGGGCAATACATTGCTATTGACCCTATATAAAGAGCTCTGCTCAGTGCTCTGGGTGACACGGTGGTACAGCTGCAAGGCTGCAGGAGAGCAGAGGCTGGAGTGGTGGCAGTGCTGAGGACAGAGAGACTGGGCTGGCTGTGTGGGCCCAGAGGCCCAGAGGCAGAGACCGGCTTGCAGCATATAGACTCACTCTGTTGGGTATAACCCTTTCACCCCAAGAACGTTCTGTCGTTTCTTTGGTTGCATTGAATCCGTAGTGAACTTGCCTGGGGCTGAGACCCATTGGCAAGACAGTCACTTTGCCTTTTCCTTACTTTTTCTATTTGAATTTTTCACTTTAAAAAAGCTTTCCATCCATCCATTTTCAGATGTAGGACAAGGTAGGAGTTAATTGTTTTTAGGCTACTGTGTCAGGAGTGGGTTTGGTCACAAAGAAGCAGAAATAATGGAGTAGTGGTGATTTGGTAATCTGATCCCATTGGGGCCTAGCTGGCTTCCTCACCCCCCTTCCTTGCTCCTCACCTGGCTTCCTTTCTTGGAGCCTTGGGGATCTCGCCCTTTAGAAACCTTCTGAAAAAATCTCCTGGGAGCTTCTGCCAGTGCTCAGTGGCCACGTGAAGCTGCAGGAGAGGATGGTCAGGGAGGCCTCTTTCTTAGCACCTGGGGTGGGCACCAGCTGCCTCTGCCACGTGAAGCAAGGTCCCGGGGCCCCCATTAGAGGGTTGTGGTGTCCTGCTGGTTTGAGGCCACCACCTCTGTGATCTCTTATCAAGGAGATTTTTCGTGATGTTCACAGCATAGAAGCTGCCTTGGAAGATTTGTGGACTGCATGCTAGTGGGCCGACATTGAGCTCTGAGGCAGTGATGACTGACTTGTGTGCAAGGAGGCTTCAGTGTGGTTTTTATGTAGACATCTTGGCAGCTGTGAAAGTCCTTTGAGGTCTTGATATGTGAGAAGAGTAAATTCCTCATTTTCATTTTTGAGTAAAAGTGATCACAACTTCTATGGACATAACTGTGGAATACTTTGAGACTTGAATATGTAGGTACATTAAGTGTTGGAAGCAATAGACTAATAAAATGATGTGTTGTATCTGATGCTGGCCACTGGGCATGTGGTTAAGTACTTAATTGTGAAAGTAACATGCAGTTTTTTAAAGTGCTAAAAATGACTTGTAATGTTAGTATTAAATAAAATAATCCAAACTATATTTTATTTAGCACTGTTTACATATTTAAAAGGATAGTTGGCCACTTAAATGGTGTCTGCTAACAAATCAAGTTTATTCCAGTACAGGGGTAAAATATTATTTCTCAGACGGTTGTTTTTTTTATGTCATTTTGTGGGTAATGTAGATCTTAAATAAACAGGGATATAAGCAAAATATTTATTTTATCAAAACTTGATTTTATCAAACACATTGACCAAATACTCAAAGTGAGCAACCACTGCTCTGGTGCTGGAGGTCGCCATCCCTGGGCAGAGAGACTCCAGCATGTCATCATGTAGCCGTGAAGAGCACGGGGCGGGTCAAGGAAGAGCTGGAGTGTGGGGCACAGTGGAGAAGGCACGGCCACGCCTGTCCTGTAGGTTCTGTTGAATTGTTCGCAGTTCACAGTTCTTGGGTCAGCCAGCAGTTCTCCCTGCTGCCCTGATGCCCGAGTCCTCACGCAGCCCCCGGTGCTTCCGCTGTCCTTGGAGGCTCCACTAAATGCCTGCTGAGCAGGAGCTGGCCGCCAAGGGGGCTCTTTGGGTTTGCTTAGATGTCATGATGAGTTTGCCCTCCTGTGCCTTTTTGTGCGACCAGTGCTGTCACACTCCAGAGCCATGCAGTCCCCTGGCAGCTCCAGGAGTCGTGCAGGGCCTCACTGGCCTCTGTGTGCCTCGAGGAAGGACCACTGGGGACTCATCCAGACCTTCTTGTCTAGCCAGTCCACTGGCAGGATCCCTTCTATTCCCAGGAGTCAAAGCAAAGATACTCCTCCTATGGAATATTTGTTACAACAACTGTTAATTTTTAGATCCAATTTAGCACATTTTTCAGATAGGTACATTATTAGTGTATGTTACTGGTGGATCACAACCCTGAAATTGGGGGGGCCTGTGTGCTCCTCATGGCACCGTTTCCTACTCTGGGAATGTCGGCGTGCTGTGACCTCATTGTTAATCTCTCCTGGGAGGGGAACAATGCTAGGCAACTGCCTCTTATGTCATGAGCAAGTCAACAGACATCTGGAAAAACTGACCCTGTACTATGTCACTGAGGTTGTGTCTGTGCAGACTGACCACAGGGTTCCCTTCCCTGGGGTGTTGAGGCTGACTGAGGGTGGGAGGCCTGAGAAGCTGTGGAGGGACAGTTTTATGTTATTTCAGATGCATGCAGTTTAAAAGAGTGTCGGCAGCACCTTCTACTTTGCAGGTTTGAACCAGCAGTGACATTTTGGCAACTTGGAATGCCCTGTTTGCAAGATGCTTTAATGTGTTAAATTTGCAATTTCGTGGGTAGCATTTTAGCATGCTAGCTTTGGTATTCCTCTTCCATGATTTTGGACCAATTGCTTAATTATTCTAGTCTTTTCCACTGGGGGAGGTATAAGTAAACTGACCCCTGAAGGCCAAAGGGGTTGTGAGACCAAAGAAAGGGGCTGACAAGTCCAGCTTGTATGCCCCAGAGGCTAGCTGAGGGAGCCTGCCCACAGAAGTGTGTCCTGGGCTGCAGGGCACTTAGGTCTCTGCACCACTTTGTGTTTGGGGAGGCTGACTTAGAGAGACCAGGAGGAAGGGTCTATGTGCAGGACAGCCACCTGTGTGTTTAGTCAAAGCAGGGGCTAGCGTCTTAACCTCATCTGTGGAATGTTCCTGGTTGGCAGCACACACACAATATGGGGAAGGGGGAAGGGAGCCACTCGTCATTGTGGCACATTTGTCAAGATGGCATTGCTGTTGCTCACCAACACAGGCCTGTATCTTTATTACCAGGTCTCTAAATGCCTGTGCCCCTGTGGCTGTCATCAGAGCCATCCTGTGAGGTGCAGGAGGGCGTGTGCTCTTAGGGCTTCTGATGGACAGACTTCTCACCTGGGGTGACAGCTGCTCCAGCAACAGGGGCTTTGCTGCGAAGAGCCTGGTGCTGCCTTCCAGGGAGCCATCTGCACGGACAGGACTGATGAGCAGGAGACCCAGCTGGCGTCCGTGCTGACAGGGAAAATGTTGCCCCTAGCTTCGCCCTGGTGTGGGCATTATCCCGCTTACCTGACCTATCTAGTCCTCCCTACAACATTGCCAAATGGTAGGATATTTAGGTGACACCTCAAACTTTACCATGTCTGCTGAGCTACTGAGAGAAAGTGAGTTAAGGGCTCAGTAACTGGAAGGATGGAAGCTTAGTCCCCCAAATCTTGGAGTTTGATAGATACTTTGGAAAAATTACTGCTTTTTCGTTTTGCTGACTTCTTTTTTGGATTCATTAGAAAATGGACTCATGGCTGTCTGAATCAGCAGCATGCTTGGGGTGAGGGTTTCTTTTCTTGATTTTTTAAACAAAATTGGTGATTTTTTTAAACAAAACTTAAACTTCGTCTCAGGGATGGCCTAACTGAAGCTGCCGAGTTACCACGAGCAAGGGTGTTGGGGATGTATTGCCCACTAGAGTCCCGTGGGCGCCCCCAGCGTCCTCCAGTGGCCTCTAAGCCCACTGCCGAGTGTCAGGGGCAGCCGCTGCGGATGGCTGTGGGGGTGGGGGTGGCCGACCTCAGGCAGGACGGTGGAAGTGGGCCTTGCACCAGAGCTGCTGTAAGCGAATACCTACGGCTCTGTGATGTCCTTCCTCTGTGACTTGACACAGGCCTGTGAAATACTGCCTGCCGTTAAGCCGATATTCTGCTGGCGAGTGAGCTAATCACACTATTATTATACTACCATTACTGAGCTAATTTTATTTTGTCTTCTGTTTGCTCTACTATCAAACTTAGAATGGAAGCGGGTGCTTTGACTTGCTGTAAGTCCTAGAATTGGGTCCTTTGGCTCCCCTTCCTTTTAATCCCTGCAAGTAACTGAGGACCACCCGCCTTCCTTTCATACAGAAGGGGTCTTTGGTACAGATTGTTGGCTCTGAGACTTACCTTCCTAAGCCATTACCACCTGCCACAGACCTGGCGTCATCCCATGTGGGGTGACAGTGGGAGATCTGACTTGAAGCAGAGGTGTCAGGTGGCCCTGGGGGCTCACTCCTCTCTTGAAAATACTCCCTAAGAGCTGGTGCTTGCTTCTGCCCATGGGTACTTGGTCGCTGACCGCCTGTTGCCCTCTTGGAGTTGTAGGGACACCACCGAGTGGAGTGGAGGTGTCTTCCCTGTGCCCAGACCTCTCAGTTTCCCTGAGATGGGATCTGGAGGCTACAGGGTCCTGGGGCCTGGGTATTGTCCACAGCAGGCGGCAGTCCCTGGCCACTAGCACTCAGGCCATCGGGCTTTTCAAGGACTGGCACCCTTTCCTAGCCCTGGGGTGACGCAGTGCATGTGTGCTGTGTCCTGCAGCTTGCAGGGTGGGACCTTCAGTTTCCTCACGTCCAGTCTCTGAAATGACACTTGGATAAGTCTTTAAGTGCCTCTGGGAAGTTTTGGTATTTGTGTTGGCAGATTCACTCGTGTTAGTCTGTGGCGCTGAAGCGTACACTGTGCTTTGACCCACCACAGGGTTTCATTTTACTGTGTACTTGCAGAGAAAAGTCCTGGATTTTTAGTGGCCAGAAATATATTTTAGTGCCATGTTGACGTAATAACAATGAAAAGTAAGCTTGACGAGTGTAATTGTAACTCTGTTGTTTTTTCTTTTGTCCACTAGACTTCATGAGGAAATAATTGACTTTTATAACTTCATGTCCCCTTGTCCTGAAGAAGCAGCTATGAGACGCGAGGTGGTGAAGCGGATCGAAACCGTGGTTAAAGACCTGTGGCCAGCAGCTGACGTGGGTTTGCTCTCTGTACTTCTGTGTCGTGTGCTGGTGAATGCGGGCGCCCTGGTGGTGTGGTGGGGCCGTCTTTGGCCGGGCCGCCAGCCCAGGCAGTACTCCTGCAGCCGTGGCCCTGGGATGGGCCGCCCTTGCACCTGGAACCAGAGCCCTGGGGTGCGGCCGTGATCAGTGTGTACCCCACCTCTCAAATGTGAGGACCACTGGCCCAAGGGAATTTGGCTTTCAGATGTTAGCCCCAGCCCCATCGCATACTGTAGCCGATGTTCACTTTGGTGAAACCGGAAAGCCTGCCCTCACACACTGCTCTTCCAGGGGATGGACGAGGGCTGTGGTGTTCGCGGGGCTGGTGCAG
The DNA here is from genome assembly GCA_029783875.1 of Phataginus tricuspis. Classification (NCBI taxonomy): domain Eukaryota; kingdom Metazoa; phylum Chordata; class Mammalia; order Pholidota; family Manidae; genus Phataginus; species Phataginus tricuspis. Next base: position 87,395,118 of record JAQQAC010009165.1, on the reverse strand, counting down.
GCTGTGTGGCAAGTGGATGGGGCTGCAGGCTCCTGTCCTGTCATCAGCACCCCCTGCCAGTGACTGTGTCAGGGGACTGACCAGCCCTGGGTGGGCTGGAGAAGCTGGGCTGGAGAAGGGCATGTGTGTTCCCAGTGGGGTGGAGCAGCCGTCCAGTTCCCTGCCTCTGTTTAAATGGACGCGCAGCAGTTGTGGCTCTAAACTTTTGTTCCCTGGGACAAAGCCCTGCCCCTGTTCCTGAGCTGTGAGTTTGAAAATTGTTGGAGGGTTTGTTTGAAAGTGGTTCTGCGGAGTCCTTGACTTTGAGCGGTTGCGGGCAAGGCCATTAATTGTTTCATCTCTTAATTTTAAAGTTTGAAAAATTTCTTTTTGGAGCAGGTCTTTAAAGATTAAGAGGATTTTGGTTGATCATGTTGGGTGTCTCACACCCACCTGCAGGGCGATTTAAATTTGACCCAAGAGCAGAAGCGAGGCCTTTTTTAAGTGAGCTGCAGGGAGGGGTGACTGCTTGTGTTGTGATGTGTTCTCAGACAACCACTCTTTCTTCCAGGTACAGATATTTGGCAGCTTTAGTACAGGTCTCTATCTCCCAACTAGGTGAGTACCAGGTCCTACTGCGTGGCTTAGCACTGACGTGTATTGAGCTGCAGTGGGGTGTCTGTATGCGTATTAAGGGCTAAAAATAGGTTCCTTGTATTCAAATCTCAGGCTAGAATTGCAGCTAGAGGAAAAAACTGGAGCATGGGTGGTGGTGGGGATTGTAGGAAATAAAATTTAATTTAGTATTATGATAAATGATTGCTTTACATTTTCCTCTTGTACTTAATTTGGTGGGTACAAAGATTCTGGACCCTAGAAACAGGAAGGTGAGTGGGAGAACCATACAAGTAAATGCTATAGAAAACATTGTTCTGATTTTTTTGACATATTTTTGAAAATCTGATTTTGTATTTTAACAAAGATTGAAGCAAAATCTATTTAAACAGTATTTTGTAAAGATTTTTATTCAGTAGAAAAACACATTGAACAAGTTTGCGTTCTAAAATCCTTCTCTAGGGTTTGTTCATCAAGGTCTCTTTATATTCAAAATGGCTTTATGTTCAGTGTTTTATTAAAAGCTTATGCTCTGACCCACTGCTAAAATTTGTAGACTAAAAAGGCTATAATCTCAGGATTTGGGGTTGGCATTGGCAGGGCCAGTGGGGAATTGAACAGATTCATGGTGTCAGGACCCTGGGTCAACAGGAGTGATCCAGTGTAGGCAGCACAGGACCAGGACAGTATAATTCCAGTGTAGGCAGCATGGAAGTAAGGACCAGGATACCTCAGAGGGGCTGGCATTTTCCTATCAGTCTCCCTAATTACCTAGTGATGCTGGGAGAGCCTTTCAGCCTGTTTATCTTTCATGTTTATGTTACAAGTAGACCGTAAGCTGCATTTTCGCTTCCTAAGAGGGATATGTTTATGGGGTTACGACAGTCCTTGAAGAAGATACAGTGTGCTGTGTGCCGTGGCACTGGCCCACCCTAGATGCGTGTGTTATTGTGTGCTGTGAGCAGCAGTGGTTCACAGTCACTAATTCTTCTGTCCAGTGACATCGACTTAGTGGTCTTTGGAAAATGGGAGCGTCCTCCTCTACAGCTGTTGGAACAAGCCCTGAGGAAGCACAATGTAGCTGAGCCGTGCTCCATCAAAGTCCTTGACAAGGCTACAGTAAGTGGGGCTGGGCCCTCCGGCCCCGGGGGTGGGCTTTCTCACACTGCAGGCAGGCATGGTTTGCTCATGGTATTTATAGCAGTTACTGGTTATGTTTTTGATGACTTCTCAACTGATGGCATAAACATGCTTGGTTTTTTAGTTAGGATTACCAGCTAAGAATGTGTTTAGTGACAATCTGAACTATTGCTGGTTGTGAGAGCATCGGACTGCACTTGGCAGTAAAGAGTGACTGGGTCCGCCCTGGTTGGGCTGTGTAAGGGAAGGGTGTTGGTGTCTGAACTGAATGCATTCAGATGCTGGTGTAGCTGAGTTTTTGAACCGTGGTGTTTATTACATAGAAAGCGATTACCATTTGCCCAGTTACACTTGAGAAAGAAAAGCTCACCTGTTCCTCTCTCATTGTTCAAAATATGTGCATGAAAAACCTCCTCTCTTGGGGAGAAGTTTGTTTGAGGGTGAGACTGCTTTCAGTGTGTACCCGTCCACGTCCGTCTCCATCTAGGATTCAAGCGTTCAGGAGTGAGGGTGCCTACCTCTTGTGGGGCTGTCAGTCTGGGTGGCGCTCCCGCTTGGCCCATTGTGTGGACTCCTGGGTGAGAAGGAGGTGGTGGTATCCTCGTTTACCTGTGCAGGGGCTGAAGAGGCCATACTGATTGTCTTGGGCTCCAGAACTTTCTGGAGGACAGACAATAAATACGTTGTGGTGGTGTTACAGAAACTGCAAGCTGTGGTGGCCTCATTGCTGTCACACCCCTTTTCCTCGGCTGCCACTGCTCCTTCCCCAAGTATCAGCTGTTGCCCGCGCCCCTGCTGGGCTGCCTCCCCTCCTCTCATCAGGGCCTCGGGCCCAGTGTCAAAGCTGTGTTCAAGGAGAAAGCTGTTTTGAACAACCACCAGAAAATAAGTATTGTAGTATTACTACTGATCGCCAGAATCTGGGGTTCAACCTGTGAGTGTAGGTGCGTGTGTGTGTGTGTGAGAGGCAGGAGAGTGCCAGGAGTGCCTTGGGGACAGAATTCCATGGGTCCATAAGAGGTGTTGGGTAGATGGCTGGGCAGGTGGCATGGGGGTGAGTGTCAGCTCCGCGTTGGCTCCACCAGGGCCATTGGAGCCTTGGGCTTCTGCAGGACAATTTCTGGTAAGTTCTTTGGGAAAGTGTTTTGTTCTCCTGCCTGTAGGCCACAGCAGCTGTAGCTTACCTTACCTGGTGGTCTCCAGGAGCCACTGTCACTGCCTGCTGGCCCCTTGCATGTCCTTGGCAGTTTGCTTTGGAGCCCAGATAGGTGTCATGTTCCTGCATCGATGGCTATGAGGCTTTCTGGACCTTTAATTAGACCCTGATTGTTTTGGTGAACATCTTTTTCATTCCTCAGTGGCTGAAGGGAACAAAGCATTGCCTTTTCTTCTGGAAGAACACAGTTGTGTGTGTGGTGGGGGAGAGTATGTTCTGAATGGTTGCTTGGGCAGTTCTTATGAGGCTGGATTTGAGCACCTTTTGGTGATAATTCTTTTTGATGAGGTATTTCCAAAATACCATTTTATTCTTTGATTTTCAGGGAATTTTTTTTTTTTAGTTGTCTTAAAGAGTGGAACTCCAAAGTGGCATTGTTTGTAGAAACAACACCAGTACAAAATATAATTTAAACAATTGTTTTCTGAAATTGTAGCAAATATAATTTGCGGCCAGGCTGTCGTGGGGATAGGGGCTCAGCCCACTTGTCTTCGTGGGAGGCGGGTGGCAGAGTTGGGACCTGCCCACAGATGGTACTGTGCAGGACCAGTCCAGGGGGCCTGAGCTGGAGGAGCCTTGGCTTCCAGGGTCCAATGCGGTCAGCACTGGCAAGGCCCCCTTTCTTCTCACCTTTGAAATCTGTAGGTCATGATCTCCAAGCCCCTGTTGTGAATGATGAGCAAAAACCCTCTGTATACCTTAGGAAACATTTTGACGCCTGACTGTGGAGAATGTTTTCTATTAAAGCACAATTTTTTAAATTAAATCTTTGCAGGTACCAATAATAAAGCTCACAGACCAGGAGACTGAAGTTAAAGTTGACATCAGCTTTAACATGGAGACTGGGGTCCGGGCAGCGGAGTTCATCAAGAATTACATGAAGGTGCTGTCGTCAGCAAGTTAGCCCAGTACAAATAAGGGGCTTGTTATGTTGGTATAATTTTTCTTATAAATGTTAAAGACTTTAAGCTAAATGATAGTCATTAGTAGGAATTGTGCAGTTGCATTATTTATCCTGTAGTTTTATTTCTAGAGATAGTTTGAAGTTGCCTAGCTGCTGTGCAGATTACTTTCCGTGGCGGCCGTTTCACAGGCTGAGCTATCTCAGAGCTCTGTGAGGACGGGCTCGCCGGCTGTGGCCACGTGACTGCCCCTGTCTGCTCAGGGAGCTGGATGCTTCCTGTGGAGGTGGAGGAAGCACCATGATGTGGCCTAGATTGGCTCCCTTTGGATGGTCTCAGTGCTGAGGGTGGGGGTAGCAGGCTTGTTCAGGAAGCTGACAGACTTTGGGCTCTGAGCAGGTGTGGGTCCAGTTAAATACATGGTGCCTCCCAACCCCCAGTTCTAGTGGAGGTGGTGACCCCCTAGGGGAGGCAGCCCGTCACCAGTCAGGATACCACCTCGCCTGCAGGCTCAGGAGCCTCACTTCTTCAGTTCCCCTTGCTCTGCTTCATCAGCTCATCTGAGGGAGCGTTGCCTTCCCCGCAGAACATAACAGCAGAATCTTCCAATGCCGCCCCCACCTTGTCTGGCCGTTCTGCTCCCCACATTCTGCTGCTGTCCTCCTGCTCCAGAGCCGTGCGCCTCCCACTCATTCTCCCGGGGGGGCCTCTGAGTGTCAGAATTTTGTGCATCGGATCCAAAACCCTTGCTCGCTCACTGTCGCCCCCACTGTGAACAACCCCCTGCCTCCCACCCTGCAGAGCCTTGTACCTGTCACTGTGGGAAGTGTTTTAAGGAGGGCAGTCATTCATTCCCCAGCCCCACTTTGCCTGGGGGCTCTTCATGCAGTGTTCCCCAACACATCCCTGCTCAGAGTGGTAACTTGCACAGGAGTCCCTGGTGGGGTCTTAACAAGCCCCTCAGATCATTAATTCTCAGGCCCCTAAACTTGAGGAAGATTGGCCCAGAGGTGCAAGAAGGTTGAGTAAGCCTTTCTTCCAACCATGTGAAATTTGCTATTTGAGACATCTTTAAAGGTGTATAACTAACCAGTCAATATTTTTCTTTTGCAATTTACAGAAATATTCGTTGCTGCCTTATTTGATTTTAGTATTGAAACAGTTCCTCCTTCAGAGGGACCTGAATGAAGTTTTTACAGGTGGAATTAGCTCGTACAGCCTAATTTTAATGGCCATTAGCTTTCTACAGGTGAGTGTGCTTTCTCTCAAGAGACCTTGGCAGTGAGACGTGGGGCAGATGCTCCGTTGGTGTTCAGATGCACTGCTCCACCGATCCCAGCATCCTCGCTCATCCTGCACTCTTTTTTGGTTTGGTAGAAAGTGACTTCTAGTTTTCACAGTGAAACACTATATTATCACTACTTCTTTCCTTTTTTTCCTGTATAGCTTATTTTTTAGATGATTTAACTGTTAGAGGAGTTAATCTGGTTCTGTCAGGTATATGACAGTCTGAAGTCAAGGCAACACTCTACATTTAGAAAACTTTCTTTTATAGACAACAAAAAAACTATTTTTCTTTGTTCTTGACTGTGATTTATACCAAAAAAATTTGTTTTAGAAAGTGGGGTAACATGTGTGGTCAAAAAAGTACTGGAAAGAGCCTTCTCAGATTGTTGAAACATCAGTATTTTATCTTAAAGTACACATTGCCTTTTTTATTGAGTACCATGGAGAAATCTATTGTAGAAACTTTCCTGTTAAATGCTATGATGTATTGATGAACTATATTTATAGTTGTTTAACATAAAATAGTCTCTGAATTCATTGAAACATTTTATCCCATTTATGTTTTCTTGAATGAAGGGGTCTCTGTGGTCCAGCAGGATAGCCACGAGCCCCATGTGCTCACTGAGCACGGGCAATGTGGCTACCAGGACTGACAAACTGAGTTTTTAATTAGTTTTAATTCTGTTAAATATAAGTAGCCACATGTGGCTGTCATAATGGGCAGTGCAGGTCTGCATTGCTCAGATTTATGAGCCTCTCAAAATCGTGAATTATACTTAGGAAGGTGTCAGTAGTCAGTGGCTTAGGTTCAGGCTAAGTCCATTGCCTTATAGGAAGTGTGCTGCTGAGAGGCTGACACTAATCAGTATGACAGGCAGGGATGTAAGTTTGCTATAAATATTCTGATACAGTGTTAATCACCTTACACAGTTCCAATTCATCCTTTCCCATTCAGGTTTATGATACTGATAACTATTCATTCTAATACTGCCCCCTATTGGTTGCATTTCAGAATAATGGAACTGAGATTGAAACTGAAAATTTCATTCACCAGCTAGATGACTCTAAATTGTGGAGAACATGGCCCACTTACTTATTATTATTTGGGGTCTTGTGGCTAATTAGAAGATGTCTGTCTGTGTTTGTAGGAAGTTGCTACATGGATCATGAATTTCAAATAATGAAAGTATAATTTAAAAATTTACATTAGGTTCTATTTTTTTTGTAACGTTCTTTATTGACAAAGGTTCTCCAGGCTCTGGTAGTGCCTCCTGGCCGCCCCGAGAGTCCTCATGATGCTGGTGAGTGAGCAAGTGCCGCTGATGGTGTTCCCCGCAGGGCCCACCTGCTAGCAGACTGCATCACCTTTAGTCTCCTTCAGAGCATACTTGAATCTGTACAAAATGTGGATGCATTGCTTTTACAGTTGCATCCAAGAATTGATGCCCGGAGAGCTGATGAAAACCTTGGAATGCTTCTTGTAGAATTTTTTGAACTCTACGGAAGAAATTTTAATTACTTGAAAACTGGTATTAGAATAAAAGAAGGAGGTGCCTATATCGCCAAAGAAGAGATCATGAAAGCCATGCCCGGCGGGCACAGACCATCGATGCTGTGCATTGAGGACCCCCTGCTGCCTGGTAAGGGTGCCTCCCTGCCCCCCCCCACGCGGGGGCATCACTGGCACACCAGCCCCGGGGATGGGGGTGGGGCGTCCCCAGGCCTGAGCACCAAGGGCTGTTCATTTGATCTGATGCTGGTTCTTCCTGTGCCAACAGAGTTAATGGTGACATGTTCTGAAGTCCTGGTTTAACCTTCTCATTAGCTTACTATAAAGTTGCAATTTTGTTTACATTCTGTAACCAGAGAAATGTAGAAAGTGAGAATTAAGAAAAAAAGTTTATTTTTTCTGATAGGAAAGTATTACATATCCATCATAAGCCATTTACTTCCTAGAAGAATGTCACATAGAAAAAAAGCCAAGTATGTCATAATCCCTTCCCGTTTTGGTGTGTATTTTTCCAATTTGTCCTACATGGGTGTTGATATTTACTGCTGTAATCTCACTAAGTAACTGGCATCACAGAATAGAGACAGGCTTGCAGCTTCTTGTTTTACGTGACAGTATACCCCCGGCCCCTTCCCATGTGCACAGGGCACATCCTGTCGCGAGGACTGCTATGGTGAGGATCCCCAGGCAGTCTGCTGCTTTTCCAGTTTTGTTCTCATGGGTATATTTAAGGGCACCCATATCTCCATGCCTTTGGTGACAGTTTTTGATCTTCACCAGTCTGAGAAACCTTGCAGTACAGACTTTCATTTAGTTTAGGTTTCTCTGTGACTAGTGAGGTCAAGCACATTGTTACAGTATCAGTCACATAACTGCTCATGGAGCATCTGTTGGGTAGCAGACGGGGGACCGGAAAGGGGTGGAGAGTGTCAGCGCCAGGCATATGGTGCCATGCATGTCTTTTTGTGGGAGTTCCTGAGCTCTGTCCCTTTGTCTGCTGGGATGTTTCCCTGCTGGTTCTTTCGACCCCATGAATGTTGGGACCTTTCCCTGGCGTTGTGCTGGACTTTTTTTCTTCCAGCTTGTCTTTTGCATCTGTACTTGGTATTTTTTATTGTTTGGCTGCTATATATTTTTTAATATTCTCAAATTTAATGATTGTTTTGTTTTTATGGCTGCTGGGATGTGAAATTTATTTTTAAAAATCTTTTGAAACTAAACGTACTGACTGTTCTTCTCTGTTGCTGTTTGGAAATGACGGTGTCTACATCCTGCTCTTCCTGTTTTCCCGGCAGTGCTCTCTGACAGCTTTCCTTCACCTACTTGTCTGTGCTGGAGCAGTTAAATCGAAAAGCTTTCCATTGTCTTTAGTATCTGTCTAAATGTACTGGAAAAATGAAAACCCGCATTATCACTGGATTATATCGTTGAATCTAGAAAAGATAAAATTCCAATACTTAGACTGTGTCTCCTAAAAGAAAATCCTCATTTGTCTGAATCGTGGAGAGCGAGTTACATGTAAATTACAAGTCAAAACTGCCATTCTTGTAAAAGTTAAGTTCCTTGGCGATGGTTTGTTTCGTGACTTCAGTGGTGCCTTCATTTGATTTGCTGCCTGTTCAGGAGTTCAGACCTGGAATGTTCTATCCTGAAGTATTTGCTTTCTGCAGGTCCCCCCGGTGCTGACTGAGCTGTGGTGTGCTCAGGTCGCCCGCCCACTGTGTGTCCTCGGTCAGCATGAGGGCAGTCTGGTTAAGGCTGCTGCTTGGGCTCCATTTGTTTTCTGCCACTGGGGAGTTAATCTGGCTCTTTCATGAACTGCCACTCTCTGTGAGTGTCATCTCTGTTCAGGGAGGTGGGCCCTGATCTCAGGGTGCACGTCAGCCCCTGAACTCCGAGAGACGTCTGCGGGTGTGGTCTCGGGTGTCTGACTGGGCTTTGCTGGCTGGGGCTAGAGGTATTCCCGTGGTGAGGGCACACTTTAAAATAACTGATAGAGGACCCTAAACATTTGGAGAATGGTTTCCATGTCTGGTGGAGCTTTAAAGCTGCCTTTCTGTTTCAGGAAATGATGTTGGCCGCAGCTCGTACGGGGCCATGCAGGTGAAGCAGGTCTTTGACTACGCCTACATTGTTCTCAGTCATGCTGTCTCACCACTTGCAAGGTCCTATCCAAACAGAGATTCTGAAAGGTAACAGGAGCCACATGTCACATCTTGGGCTCATGGCTCTGTGGCAGGGCTATCACACCCCTCATTTGCCTCTGCAAAGCTGGCGACCCCTCGCTCTCTCACTTGCTTCCATGGTTTATTAATTCATACACCATCACCCTTTAGCAGAACTTGAAAATATTAATTGGTAAAGGAAGACCTCTCAGGAGTTCAGCATGGTCGTGTTTGAGTCATCTATGGCCGAGAGTTAAAAATTTCCTGTTTGGGGAGGTGACATTTTCTTCAGGGTATTTTGTTTTGGGGAAGTGATTTCTGGCTTTTAAAACTTTGGGACATGATGCCTTTTCCTCAGGCAGTCTTAAATGTGGATATTTAACTCTAAGGGTGTGCACCTGAGAGGCCCACCTTCTCTCCTCACACATCTGATCTGATGCTGGTTCTTCCTGTGCCAACAGAGTTAATGATGACATGTTCCAAAGTCCTGGTTTAACCATCTCATTAACTTACTATAAAGTTGCACACACCTCCTCACACAGGTGTCCCTCGTCTCCATTTCGGGACCCCTTTGCACACTTACTGGTAGTGAGAAAGGTTTCCTTGCCGCCCCAGGCTGTGCTGTGCTTGGGGAGGGAACCGGGTGGCAGGGTGTGCTGTGGGAAGGAGAGGTGGCCTCGTCGTCACCCGGAGGGTGAAGTAGTGCCATGTGCTGCTGCTCCTCGGGCAGGTGGGGGAATGATGAGGTTCGGAGGCCTGGCAGTTTTGTGGGTTTGGGGGCCTCTGTCCTCTCCCTGTTTTCAGGCAGAGCTGTGGGCTCCTTGGTGAGCACTGGGGTGGGACCTGGGTGCCTCTTGGGACCATCCCTCCATGCTCGCCCCCCGTGGAAGTGGGAGTGTGAGACTTGCGTGATCCCTGTGGGTGGGGAGGCGGGCTCCCGGATGGGAGCCTGCATTTCAGCAGCCTTTTGTGGATAGATGTGGGTTCAAGGACTTCTATGTAAGTGAACCCACTTTTTCTACACTGTGACCCTGAAGTACATTTGGGCTTGAACATCATAGGTCACACACATTTTGTAATATTACTTTAGCTTTTTTCTCTACTGTCTTTCACTTAGCAAAGTGATACATTGTTAAAAATGTGAGGTGGCTCCGGAAAGGCTCTGTGGGCGGGGCAGCCCCCTGGGTGCAGTGCTCACAGCCAGCGCTCTCCTCTTGCAGCACTTTAGGGCGGATCATCAAAGTGACGCAGGAGGTGATTGACTACCGGAGGTGGATCAAGGACAAGTGGGGCAGCGAGGCCCGCCCGGCCCCCGGCATTGGTGAGAGAGGGATTCTGCCCTGTCACTCTTCAACCTCTGACACATTAATGCCTGAGTAGCTCTTTGTCCCTTAGTGGTTAATTGTTTTAACTAAAAAATACCTAGTTGTCTGTAAAAGTTCAATTTAAAACTGGAAGATTTAGGTCAGCACTGTCCAGTAGAAATATAATGCATGCCACACATGGAATATTAAACTATCTAGTAATGGCACTAAAATGTGGAAAGAAACAGGTGAAATTAATTTTAATAATATATTTTCTTCAACTGAGTATTCCAGATATTAACATTTCTGGAATGTAATCAATATAAAAAAGTTATTGAGTACCTTGTGGACTTTTGTACTGTGTCTTTGAAACCCAGTGTGTCCTGTAGCACACACACTACAATTAGCATGCTAAATTATCACCAGAATTACTTGATCTGTATTTATAGTTCATAAAACTGACAAACTATTTACATATCCAAGTTGTTCCAAACATTTAAATGTTTTCCAATAACTGAAACAAATACAATTTTAAACATTAAATTAATGGAAATCCAATAAAATTAAAAATTCATGTGCCAGTCTCATTAGCAACATTTTAAGGTTCAGTAGCCCCTGTGGCTGGTGGCGGTCCTGTTGGGCTCTGCCCATCTTTTCTTAACCTAACCGAGGCTGTTTTCCTCCCACAGACAACAGAATCAAGATAAAAGAGCGCATCAGCGTGTGCGAGGGGGAACAGCCTCCGCGCGCAGACCCAGGGTCGCCCTATAGCCAGCGTCTGAATTTGTCCCTGCCCAGCCCCCAGCTTCTCTCTTCAGGCTCCTCTGCTTCCTCTGTGTCTTCACTTTCTGGAAGTGACATTGTGAGTGTGTCTGCAGGGGGGCTTGTGCTGTGGGAAACACCTACAGCAGGGGGTGGACTCTACCACCTTCTGAGTTTTTACCACTTACTGTGTGTGTGTGAGGCCACCCCAGGTCTGCCCCAAGTGGACCCCACTCTGCCGTGAGCCTCATTGCCTGTTGGGGAGCCCCTGTCTTTTGCCCTGTGGCCCCCCATGAGCAGTAGTTCTGCTCCCAGTAGAACTGCAGTGGACTTCCTTGAATTCTTTTTTAAAAACTTATTTTGGGGTAAAGAATTTAAGCTCAGGTGTTTCTTCTGTGTTCCTTGGATGGTCCCTTCTATTTTGAAATGGCTTGAAGGATTCAGGTGGCTGGGTCCCTGGTTGAGCAGCAGGTATAGGGTGGGTTGCTAGCCTCCAATGCTGGTGCGTGTCCCTCTCACCACTGAGAAGCAGTGCACTGTGTACAGCTCTGTGTTTTCTACCCCAAGGATTCTGACACGCCTCCCTGCACTACACCCAATGTTTACCAGTTCAGTCTCCAAGCGCCAAGTCCTCTGCTGGCCAGCTTGCCCACCGCCTTGCCAATGCCTACAGGCAAACCTCAGTCCACTGCTTCCAGAGCATTGGTCATGACAACGAACACTCAGGTATGTGGCCAGCTGCTGCCCTTCTTGGTGATGGGCCCCCAGGAGCTGTGTCTTACATGTGCTGTACCAGTGGCTTTAGAATTAGAAAAAGAATTAAAAATCTTTAGAAGGTACATTTCTATCTTGTAGGAAATTCTTGCCTTTTGTGGGTTAATCAAATATAATTACTGTCATCCTATAAAAGAGGTGTCATCAAGGTCCACCATGTGCACTGTTGGTAATGAGGGCACCCTTGGAGCCCTGATGTCCCTGGGCAGCAATGGACCCTCTGCCCTGCTTCCTCTCAGAATCTCAGTACTTACACTTAGAAAGTTTTAAATGTAAACTTTGACTTTTTCATGTTATTCTTTGAGTAGTATTTGTAGGACTTTCTGTTAGAATATGTTTGCTTTTTTAATTTAGACAAAATTAGAAGTCTAAAAGATAATTTCAAGAATATTAAATTTTGTATCTACTTCCCAATTATACATCAGTTGAATATATAAAACCCATCACATTATTAAAGTAAAGCCAGTCTGTACATCATGAGTTATAATTTGAGCATAAAGCAACATAAATATGTGCAAACATATAGACTTGTTTCTCTGCATTGTTTGGCGCTCTGCCCAGTTGGGCGTCCTTGCAGGACCCCCTGCCACGGGGAGCCCATGGCCTCTGCTGGTGGTGTTGGCGGTCGACATCTGAAACTTTACCTGAAACCTCTGGTTGCTGTGTAAGTGTAAAACTCCAAGGCTCATCCTGCGAAAATAAATTCTGCCACAAGCAAAGTCTGGGCATCACGCTGGTTGTGGCGTCTCTGAGTCTGTTGCTGATGTTAACCTTCCTTGGGGCTCAGCCCCCTGTAGAGCCCAGTGCAGCCTGTGCCAGACCGTGGAAGTCAAGGAATGTTGGGGGGTAGGTGAAGATCAGGTGCTGTGTGGAGGCCCCACCTGTCACTTGTGCTAACAGTGAGCAAAGCTGAAGCCAAGATCACGCAGGTTCAAAGACAAGGCTCAAAGTCCACTTTCTCCTCTTATTTCCAAACTTCAAATATTATTTGCAGTGGAGTAACACATAAATTCCACTCTGAGAGCTCACGTACACAATCTCTCCTGTGTGGGTCACAAAGTGGTGAGGTGGCCCACTCGGGATGGAGTACAGACTGCAGGGGCAGGGCGCGAAGCTGTCAAGAGACCCGGGAGTGGGCTCTTCTGGCGTCCCCAGGTCCTGGGGGTGCAGAGCCCCACTGAGGAGAGGCTGCAGCTGTGTTGCACGCCCTGCCTGCAAGCGAGAGACGTAGGAGCTCTGGTAGTGTACAGGGGGCTTGCTGTGGGGGCTCTGCAGCCCCTGCAGCTGCTGTACCAGCCCCCGAGTGCCATCTCTGCTCCATTCGCTGCCCTCAGAGGGCTGCACTCCCAGAGGTCTTTGGGGCAAATGCATGTGATTCCAAGATGTGAGCAGTATGGTTCTGGAAAGTCTGAGGAGGGGGCTCACACCACTAGCCCGTGCCCTGACAGGAATGGTGAGGCAGAGGTAGGAGTGGGTAGGGGGCAGAAGGAGTGGGAGGGGTGGCCTTTTGTGGCATTGCTAGTGGACCTTCCGATGGGCTGGCCATTGGCCTCTGCTCCTGTGTTGGGGGCTGCACTGCGGGTTCTTTCCAGAGGACAGGGGTTGCTCTGTCCTTTTTTTGAACTGTTGCTTGATTTTCAGTGGATAATAAAACTGTGACTTGGGTGCTAGGCGTACTTCATATTGTAATTGTTTCAGATTATGAAATGGTTCTGATTAAAGAAAAATGTAGGAAATGGGGTTGTAGGAAAAACTACATTAATGAGCCTATTTGCAAATGGCCATTCTGAAGCAGTGCCTGTCCTTCTGGGGGCTCAGCTCAGAACTGGAATTGGTTACTGTTGTCAGATCAGGGCCTTATGATGTTTCCGGTCATTCTCTTCCTAGACCAGGTTTACTATACCTCCACCTACCCTAGGGGTGGCCCCCGTTCCTTGCAGACAAGTTGGTGTTGAAGGAACCCCAGCGTTGAAAGCTGTCCACCATGTGTCCTCCACGGCCATCCCCGCGGCACCCCCCAACCCGCTGTCCAGCCCTCACCTCTACCACAAGGTAAGTCAGCCCAGCCTGGCCCACCCTGCCCCACCCTGCAGACTGTGCTGGCCCGCGCTTTAACACCTTCCTTGCCAAAGAGAGGCTTCTACAGAGATTTTTTTAAAGAGGGAATTTGTTTTCTGATCATTCTGCCCCTTATAACAAACAAAAGTTTAGAAGTGTTAAATTATTTTTAAATGTAGTAAGTTTCATTCATCTTCATAAGCATCTCTTAATTCTTTGACTGAACTTGTTAGCATAAAACTGAAGTTTGAAATAGGCTTAAAAGTGAAGAATTTTCTGTTTTCTCATTTATCTGTTGATTTATATGCTACTACTCTTGCTTTCGAGATGCACCTGATGAAATCCAGAACAAATACTGGCGCAGCCCAAGAGCAGCTCTGCTGCTCCTCCCTGTTCTTTGCCTTGGGCGCCCCTGGCGGAGGGGTGGGGGGAGGCTGGCAGGGCCTGTGTATGGTTTGTCTCTTGGTTCCAGTGGGATGCCTGTGAATGCATTTCCCCGTTGCCCCGTGGCTTTTTGAAGCCTGGATCTCACACGGGAGAAATGGCGATGTAGTAGGAGAGTGGGTGGTTATTTCCTGTGCTCTCCAAGTGCCTGAATGTGTCATAGCCCTGTGACCTGGGTCTCCAGTGGGCATCAAGGTGCAGGGCCTGCATGCTGAGTGTTTTCCCTGGGCTCGGATGAAACGTGGCATGCTTATATTGCTCCAGGTGGCTCCTCTGCTGTTTATCTGATCATATTTTCCAGTAAATGTTTGACCCTTGAGGGTTGGCTCATTGGGCCTATGTCATTAAATCCTGATTATTCTTTTACTTGAAGTTAAGTAACAGTCCATTCCTTCTTGGATTTGTCCATGCTGTGCAATGGAGTTTTCATTGCATTATCAGCATTATCATGCTGGCCTGTTAGAAGTAGTACTCAGAACAGAATTACAACTTTCCAAAAGGGAAAAGCACCCTTCATTAGTTGGATTTTGGCTTTCTTTCTCAGCCCTCTTCTGCTTGTTTTGCTCTGAAACCGCTGTGTTTTCTCCTGGTCTGCTTTGCATGGGGCTTTGCTGTAAGGGAGCAGCCCGAAGGCAGAGCTGCATGTAGAGTGGCACCAGCCGCAGCCTGCATCCTGACCCCGCTGGACACAGCACTTGTGTTTCCAGCATGTCATAATTGAAGCTTGGGGAAGGAAATGAGGGCGACCTTCTTCTGTGGACAGAGAAAACCCTTGGAAGTGTGACTCTACATGTATTTGGGGATGGAAGTGTATAGTTTGAGACGGGCCCATAGTTCCTGCGTGGGTCACTGGACGGGAAGACGGCTCCTTGTCTCATGGTAATTTCTTTGAAATGTAAGAAGAAATGGGCTTTCTTCTTACTTATGCCTTCATATTTACCACCATACGTGCACTTACACGGAAACGACAGGACCGTGCATCAGCCATGGGGGCAGTTTTGCATGTTGTCACTGGCCGTAGCTTCCACTCATTTTCTGGTAGAGAGGGATCGGCTTGTGGCCGCTTAGTGTGCAGCCTGAGGATGGAGTTCTGCAGGCGCCGGGGCGGGTCAGGTGGGTCTCCTGTAGCCGTGGTGTCTGGTGTCCCCCAGCCGGCCCCCAACGTCCCTGTCTTTATCTCTTCAGCAGCACAGTGGCATGAAGCTGTCCATGAAAGGCTCTCACAACCACAGCCAAGGCGGCAGCTACACCTCCGTGGGCAGTGGGGGTGTGCGGCCCCCCGTGGGCAGCCGGGGACACCACCAGTATAACCGCACCGGCTGGAGGAGGAAAAAACACACGCACACGAGGGACAGCCTGCCTGTCAGTCTGAGCAGATAATAGCTGTGGGTGGTGCCGGGCCGCCCTCCCCGGACTGAGCGGGTCTGGGCGCCCGGCTGGAACTGAGACCAGCATCCAGCACACGCGCCGGGCCCCCTGAGCGCCCGCCGCCGGTCACTCTGCATGTTCCTCATGTGGTGGTCACGTCCATCTTAAAGAACAGCTCCTTGTGCTCATCTGTGAAGCCTTATTCAACGTGGACGCTGTTTTCTGCCTCCCGGGATCCTTCCTTTGTGCTGGAGCAGGTCTGGACCAGGAGCTGCAGGGCCGTGGAGCAGGCCTTGGTGTTTCTCCGGAGCCGCGCCTGCCCCGTGGGCATTTTCAGTTCACGGTTTGTCGCAGTGACAGATCAAGCCCTCAGCGGATAGGCCGGGAGGTACCATTGTCTTACTGCCTCATGCTTTGTTTCAGATCTCAGAACTGTTCTTCCGTGTAAATATGGAAAACTTATGATTTGTGCAATAACTCAGATATTTTTTATTTAATTTCATATTTTCACATAAGTTATATTTAAGGGAGGAGGGAGTTTTTTTTAAACAAGCTTAGAGTCCTTTCCCGAGTTGCATTTTCTAAGTTGGGTTCATCGTGTCGGCTGGTTGTCTGATGAGCATCGTTACAAACACCATGAATGAGGATTTTGGGGTTTATTTTGTTTTTTCTTTTGGTCAGACGTGGGGCATCTCAGTGTGGGGAGGAGCCGTGTCGCCTCAGTGGTTTTCCCCAGGGTTTGCTGGGCCTGCCAGCCTTCTGACCAGCGGCCCACTGGCTCTGCCGTCCAGGCTGTCTGTTGTCTCACTCTGACCATGGGGTTTTAATGTTTTGGTTTTTGGCTCTTTTAAACTAGACAACAAATCCAGCATTTAAAGTGCCAGAAGTATAACTTTCTAAGGGGAGAAAAAGGTTGTCACATTATAAAATCTTAAGAAAATGTGAACTTTGAAATGCTCCAGTGAGTTTTCGTAACATAGCCTGTAATGATGGGTCTGCTGAATATCATTATGGACAATGGTACCCAGTTTTAGGAATGTGGAGAAAGGAATTATGTTGATTCTATTGAGGAATCTATATAGCAGTATGCATTCGTTCTGTTAAGAGCAAATCTAGGAGAAGGACTTCAGCTGCCCAGTGCGCTGTGGGGAGTGTGTTTAATGTATTGCAGGAGAGCACAGCCCAGTGCTGGGGCCGGGAGCAGCTAACGCCCGGCTTGAGAAGCGTACAGGTATACTATGCAAGTGCATTCTGCCATGACAACCACTGTCTTTGTGACCTTTTTTTGAACAAGAACATACCCGTCCTGCCGAACCCTGAGTTTTCGGAGCACCACAGTTGTCCTGGGAGTTAGTAGCATCTCGTAGGTCATCCAACTCCCCATTTTTAAAATGGGGGTTCTGGCCCTGCTGAACACTAAGGTAGGTTGGTCGTTGATGTCCACTAGTGGAGAATGTTGAGATGAGAAGCTTAGTACCAGGACCCCAATTGACGTGCAGAGCAGGCAGTTCTAGCGTGGTATCTGAATATGATGGACACTCAGCAAGGACAGCTTTAAAATGCCTATGGTCTGCCTTTCTGAAGCAGGACTGGCCCCCATGGTCATTGAGAGCTGCCCTCTGTGGCTGCAGGCTCTCCAGGAGGCATTCCTGAATAGAGTAGCACATTTTGTCTGCAGTTCTTGATGATGGAAAGTTATCAAAAATATTTAAAGATATTTAAATTGTGAACCTATTGATAAAGAAATATTTATAGAAACTGATATGTAGGCCTGTACTAATCTCTACGCATTAGCAATATTGACTGTAACCCTTAAGGAAACCTCTGCGGGGACAGGGGCGAGTGTCCCGTGGGGGTGCATCTTAAAGCTCGACTCAGACACAGGCGCCACGCTCCATCCCATCATGGGGAACTGAATGAATTGGCCCGGGTGCCACTGTGGTCGCTTGCTGCAGGTATAACAGAACGATATCATGTTTCGATTTTTTGTGTGTGTGGACAACAATGTGGAAGCAAAAATTGACCTATTTTTATGTAAAGTTTTTCTATTCTTTGATTTTTAATAAACTTTGGAAACCATGTGTGCTTGTGTTTGAGTGTGTTTCCAGGGAAAGAGTTGCTTCTGTGGGCTCACAGTCTTGAACTTTCTAAATTAGGGCAAGAGAAATTATCTTGTAATTGGGTCAGTAAATTCAGAACCTAGTTGCAGTTCCAGGCTGTGTACAAGAGAATGGGAACTGAGACGGTGTTTGCTCTCAAGTTCTAGGCCATGAGGGATTCAATAAAACCATGTAAATGATGCTATTTATGTGCAATTTCCAGGCATGCTAACACATGATACTGTGTACTTAGATTTCCCAATGAAACATTTGTTACTTCTGTATCTCTTGGGTTAACATTGTATCACTTAAAAAACACATTTTAAATGCTGAACAATCAAAATGTAACTTAAAGTGTAACTTATGTTTAGAATGTATGAGGAAGTTTGTAAGAACTCTTACAAAGCAGTGAGTGGCAGAACTTGTCCCAGGCTCAGGGCCCTTTGTGTTCTGTAGTTTCTAGGGTGCTCAGCGAGAGCCGTCCTGTCATAAAGGTAGGTTTGGTGGGACGATGCCCCTTCCCTTGGTCTGCCCCCAAAGGTCTCCAGGCACGCCCCACGCAGGCACTCCCAGGGGGTGAACCAGGCCCACCCCACGTGACACTCAGTCCAGTGGGGCTGCAGAGATTTCAGGACGCAGTGAACGTGCCCTGTGGGGTAGTGGCCAGAGGCAGAGGGCCACATCTCTGTGAATCGGACCAACTGGGAAGGCCTTGAGCAGGACCCAGTGACCCAAAGGCACTGTGTGTACACTGAGGGGCCAAGACCTGGGTGTGCTGCTGGTTTGATGGCCGGGGCAGGGAGCAGAAGCAGGGCTGGAGGGGAGGTAAGCCAGGCTAGCTCCTGGAGGCTGTGACAGGAAGTCACCACGGCCGCTCTGGAGAATGGGCCAGAGGAGGGGGTTGCTGTGACCCAAGTGAGCGGCGATAGCTGGTGTAGGGCACCACATGGGGTGAGATGTAGGCTTAGGATTTAGGGTTTATTTGAAGGTAGAGCTGGCAAAGCCCCCTGATGGGCTTGGGGGTGGGTGGGGAGTTGGGTGGGTGGGGAGTTGCCCTTAGCCTCCCTCTGGTTTCTGCCCTAGGCTCTGGGAGGCAGTGCTCTGCAGAATCTGCCCCGAGGCCTCCAGGAGCCACTGGACAGGCAAGTCACACCTGCGAGCCTGGAGCCTGGGGGCAGGTGAAGCCAAGGGGTAGGGAAGGTGTGTGCTCAGACATGGAAAGTGTGCCCGGGCTCAGGGAACGTGAGAGGAGCAGGGCTCTGTGCAGGAGCAGGGCCCTGTGCACTCCCTGGACACAGCCAGAAGTGCCCCGCCCACTGCTATTAGCTGCCACACCAGCCGTGTGGCTCTGCTCCAGTTTGACCAGCTGCAGTGTCACCACAGAGTCTCAGGACCCCGTCAGCCCTAAGTCCTAGGACTCCAGACAAACTTCATGGCCAGAGTGCACTGACCTCCCCTCTGTGTTGCTTTTGTGTCTCATGCCCCATTTTTAAGCCCCACTGAGATACAGGGTGGCTCCTGTGGTGGGCCTGGGCTCCAGGCAGTGTCTACGTGTGGGAGGTGGTGACATTGTGTGTACATGTTTTGTCTCCATCTGCCTGTGATGCTATCACCGAAACTGAGGGGGATGTGTTTACCTGTACACTTTCTAACTTGAAAATTTCTCACCAGCCCTTAGGTAACCAAGGTGACCAGAGGAAGCTAATTTAGAATGGATAGTGTCTTCCATATTGTGCACCCCCCCCCAACATGTGCACCCCAGCCCACACCCCCCACTTGTGCTAGGAATGGCTCAAAAATAGGTTTCATCATTGTGTTTCCATGGCCCCAGGGAGCAGGGCAAGGGGACCTTGGACAAACCTGGTGATGTCACTCACCTTTCATCTCCCAACACAACTGGGGCCTGCAGAAGGACCAGTCCATGACTTCCAAGGCCCCAAAATGAATTTCAGGCAAAATGGATAAGCCTGACTTCTGGGCCTAGAGAAAAGGCAGTCTGCCATAGCCCAGGAGGCTGAGGTCTCTGTGTAATGGAGCCACTTGATTGTGGGGCCTGGTGATATTTTTACAAACACAGTATTGTTTGTCGGAAATCTCAGCCCACACGTTTGACATACTGTGAAGGGTGTAGAACTGGTGCTATTGTGGGTCAGAGGATATATGGTAAGAAGTGGGTCACTTAGATTTGGGTTCTTCCTACCCGTTTCCTCAAGTCCTAAGTGAGTTTTCATGGTGTAGACAGCTGTGGCCAAATCCAAGTCAGCAGATGTGAGCTTAGCTCCCAGCAGAACTCAGAGAGATTCAAGACTGGGAAGCCCCTTGGAGGCCGGCTGGTGCTGCTCTGTCCCGAGGTGAGGGCGCAGGCCCAGAGACACCGCAGTCTCGCAAGGCTACACCACAGGTGGGTGCTAGGACTAGACTGTTCATGCTTTCATCCTGATGTGCCAAGTGGCTGCTCTTCGCAAATGGCCAGGTGTCCCTTTTGTTCCCAGGTGAGCCTGTGGAAACTGCTGAGTGTGGGCTGAAAACCTTGGTGGGGCATTATTAATATTTAGTCCTGTTCCTGTGGTGGCCCCTGTACACAGAGGGTGCCTGGACAGTGGAACTTCTCACCGTGTGGTGGTGAGGGTGAGCCTGGACTGCCTGGGCTGGTGTGTCTGAACCTCATAGCTTGGCTTATGCGGTGTGGAAGTTACCTGGGGGGCTTGGTTTCATTCAGTGTTTATGGTTGTGTGCGATATTGGCCCTTGTAAAGATGAGTTCTGCTAAAGCGTGCTGTGACTGTTTATCAAACACGCTCAGCTCCCACCTGCCGTTGTTGTAGCTTCTTACCCTCCCCCCGTTGCTGGCCTTCTACCACCCCGTGGTCCTCTGCCCGTGTCTCCCTGCCCTACCCAGCCACACGGCCTTCGCTCTGTGTCCTGCAGGCCCTCGAGGTAAAATCCCTCATGTGCTGTCAGTCTCACGCACCTGGCAAGGCCCCAAGCCTACATTCCTGCCCCCGCTGGCTCCTTGGCCCTGCTTGTGTGGTGAACACTGGGGGCCTCGGCCAGGGCCGTGCAGGTGGGCACTGCTGAGGGGAGGCGGACGTGGTCTCAGTTCTAGGACTCCAAATACACTTCGTGGTCAGGGTGCAGGGATGTCCCCTCTGAGTTGCTCTCATGTCTCTAGTGCCCTGTTTTTACCTTACATAAAAAAAATAATCATCTGGGGCCAGATTCCATGAGTCATGTGCCACCACTGGGGCACAGCTGTTGTTCCCATCTCCAGGTGAGTAGACCGAGGCACAGGTAAGTGAGTGACAGAACTGGAGTGACTCAGTGCACATTGGAGTGGCCATGGGCACGTCCCCCTGGGCCCTCAGCACTCAGGTGCTCCTGGGCCCTTTCCTGGTGGCAGTTTTCAGGTCCCCGCTCAGTCCAAACCCACCACCATCTCCCTGCTCCCCTCTGGGACAAGGCCTTGCCTACCCTGTCAGGAGAAAAGCTCCCACCTGTCCATGGTCCTCAGTCTCAGACTGCTTTCTCTGTCCCACCAGCCTTGAAACCCTTGTGGTCTCTTGTGCCCCAAAAGCTTCTACCCTCCCTATCTGGAGGCCTTCCCACCTCTTTTTCCTGAACCAGCTGTCTCCACCTTCCTACCTCGCACTGGGAAGTCTTTTGTGTCTCCCCCTTGCCCTCTCTCTCCAGGGACCTGTGAAACCATGGGACAGTCTCCATGCTGCTTCTCTTGGCTGCTTAGCTGGGCTGGGCACACTTCCCACCTCCTAGGCCTCAATACGGTTTTCTACACATCTCCCTGCTCTATGAGCTCAAAGGCTGGATTCCCATGAGCATCTCTGGCTTGGGCCTCTTCTCTGAGCCCCACACACTGGACATGTCTTGATGGGGCTCTCCCAGCTCTGGCCTCAGGGGCCCCCAGCCACGCTGGCCTCCTCCCTCTTCATCCTGCTTTGCCTGCTCTAGTGGGGCTTCTCTTCTGTCAGCCCGTAGTCTGCTGATTGCACCTGTCCTGGAACTAGACCCATCCTTTCCTCATCATCCTGACTGTCACGGCCTTGCGCTGGCTGTCTTCACCCTCGCTGCTCTCCTGGATGCCACACTGCCTCCCAAACCACCTTCAGGCCTTGCCCTGGGAGAGTCCTGGCCAGCTGGGCACTGGTTCCATTGTGGACAGGCATAAGGATGGCAGGTGACTCAGCAGCACCTTCAGCCCCGGGACAGTTGTGGCTGTACAGAGAGGCCAGCCTTGGGCTCCCCAGCAGGTGGACAGAAGGCCGCCAGATCCCTTGCTCTCTGAATGGCTGCCTTTCATGATCTGCATCGAAGAACTTGCAATTTTTTATTATCCAATTGGTCCTGTACCAATAGTCATTTAAAATACAATAAAAATGAATTACTAGACGGAGTCCTTCCAGGAAGATGGTGGCGTGAGGAGGGCGGCAGAAATCTCCCAAAACCATATATATTTATGAAAATACAACAAATACAACTATTCCTAAAAAAGAGACCAGAAGATACAGGACAGCACACACAGCCTGCATCTACACCTGAGGGGACTCAGCACCCCGCGAGGCGGGTAAGATATGGAGCCACGACCCGGTGGGACCCAAGCACTCCCCCACCCCAGCGCACCGGAGGAGAAGAAGATTCAGAGCCGGGAGGGAGTGGAAGCACAGGCCTGCCAAATAACCAGCCCTGGTGATCTGTGCTGGGAGTGCTGACACACATCACGCGGTTTATCAGAGATTGGAGAGACAGAGGGTGCAGGATCTGAGCCGGGGAAAGCCCCAAGGTCCTTGCAGCTGGCTCCCTGGGACAAAAGAAAAGCACGTGCTTTTTTTAGGGGTCTTAAAGAGACAGGGGCCCAGTGGAGGGGCAGGGTTGTCCCAGCACACTCAGCCCAGCAGGGAATTTTGGACCCCTTGGCTGGCAACTGGGGAAAAAGTACCCGCATTGAGACTTCCCACAGAGATCAACAGCCTCCCATTTGTTCCTGCCCCAGCTAGAGCTACAAAGGGCCCTGCAGAGCGGCGCAGCTGAGGCTGCGGAATGGTGGAGCAACAGCGCCACCTACAGCATCCCCACAGAATCTACCCCGGCAGGTGTTTTCTTTTTTTTCTCTGTTCTTTTCTTTCTTTTTTTTTTTCTTATTTTCTTTTTAAATGTCTTAAAGAGCCCAGCTGACATACGTGGCACCTACCAGCGACCACTTTTATTGCCATGAAAAGACAGAGGAATATGGTACAAACAAAACTTACCCGGACCTAGACAACACCAGAGAGGGAAGCTGAAGGGATGGAAATGCACAACCTTCCTGAAAAAGAATTCAGAACAAAAGTCATAACCATACTGATGGATCTAAGGAGAAATATGCAACAGCTGAGGGAGGAAGTGAGGGAAGTCAGGAAAGACAATGCAGAAATGAGACAAGCCATTGATGGGCTTAACAGTAGACTAGATAAGATGCAAGAGGCTGTTAATGGAATAGAAATCAGAGAACAGGAATACAGAGAAGCTGAGGCAGAGAGAGATAAAAAGATCTCTAGGAATGAAAGAATATTAAGAGAACTGTGTGACCAATCCAAACAGAACAATATTCGCATTATAGGAGTACCAGAGGAAGAAGAGAGAGAAAAAGGGATAGAAAGTGTCTTTGAAGAAATAATTGCTGAAAACTTCCCCATGCTGGGGAAGAAAATAGTCTCGCAGTCCACGGAAGCCCACAGATTTCCCAACACAAGGGACCCAAGGAAGACAATACCAAGACACATAATAATTAAAATGGCAAAGATCAAAGATAAGGACAGAGTATTAAAGGCAGCTAGAGAGAGAAAAAAGATCACCTACAAAGGAAAACCCATCAGACTATCATCAGACTTCTCAACAGAAACCTACAGGCCAGAAGATGATGGTATGATATATTTAATGTAATGAAACAGAAGGGCCTCGAACCAAGAATATTGTATCCAGCACGATTATCATTTAAATATGACAGAGGGATTAAACAATTCCAGACAAGCAAAAGTTGAGAGAGTTTGCCTCTCATAAACCACCTCTACAGGATATATTAAAGGAACTGCTCTAGAGGGAAGCACTCCTAAGGCTAAAAGGATGTCACCAGAGAAAATAAAATCATAGCAAAGAAAGCAGGCCATCCAAATGTGAACTAAAGGCAAAGAATAAAACATCTAGTATATAAAGAATGGAGGAGGAAGAATAAGAAGGGAGAGAAATAAAGAAACATCAGACTGTGTTTACAATAACTTAACAAAAAGTTAAGTTAGATTGTTAGATAGTAAAGAAGCAACCCTTGAACCTTTGGTAACCACGAATCTAAAGCCAGCAATGGCAATAAGTACATATCTATCGATAATCACCCTAAATGTAAATGGACTGAATGCACCAATCAAAAGACACAGAGTAACAGAATGGATAAAAAAGCAAGACCCATCTATACGCTGCTTACAAGAGACTCACCTCAAACGCAAAGATATACACAGACTAACAGTGAAGGGATGAAAAAAGTTATTTCATGGAAACAACAAGGAGAAAAAAGCAGGTGTTGTAGTACTTGTATCAGACAAAATAGACTTCAAAATGAAGAAAGTAGCAAGAGATAAAGGAGGACATTACATAATGATAAAGGGGTCAATCCAACAAGAAGATATAACCATTATAAATATCTATGCAGCCAACACAGGAGCGCTGCCATATGTGAAACAAATACTAACAGAATTAAAGGAGGAAACAGACAGCAATGCATTCATTTTAGGAGACTTCAACACACCACTCACTCCAAAGGACAGAGCAACCAGACAGAAAATAAGTAGACACAGAGGCACTAGAACAGATGGACCTAACAGACATCTACAGAACTCTACATCCAAAAGCAACAGGATACACATTCTTCTCAAGTGCACACGGAACATTTTCCAGAATAGACCACATACTAGGCCACAAAAAGAACCTCAGTAAATTTTAAAATATTGAAATTCTACCAACCAACTTCTCAGATCACAAAGGTATAAAACTAGAAATAAATTTTAGAAAGAAATCAAAAAGGTTCACAAATTCATGGAGACTTAATAACATTCTCCTAATTAATCAATGGGTTAACAACCAAATCAAAACAGAAATCAAAGAATATTTGGAGACTAATGACAACAAGAACACAAAGCCACAACTTCTGTGGGATGCAGCAAAGGCAGTTCTAAGAGGAAAGTATATTGCAATCCAGGCCTATTTAAAGAAGGAAGAACATTCCCAAATGAATAGTCTAAAGACACAATTACTGAAATTGGAAAAAGAAGAACAAATGAGGCCCAAAGTCACCAGAGGGAGGGACATAATAAAGATCAGAGAAGAAATAAATAATATTGAGAAGAATAAAACAATAGAAAAAATCAATGAAACCAAAAGCTGGTTCTTTGAAAAAATAAACAAAATAGATAAACCTCTAGCCAGACTCATTAAGAGAAAAAGAGAATCTACACACATAAACAGAATCAGAAAGGAGAAAGGAAAAATAACGATGGTCCCCACAGAAATACAAAGAATTATAAGAGAATGTTATGAGAATCTATATGCTAACAAACTGGAAAACATAGAAGAAATGGACAACTTCTTAGAAAAACACAATCTTCCAAGACTGACCAAACAAGAAACAGAAAAACTGAACAGACAAATCACCAGGAACGAAATTGAATCGGTATTCAAAAAACTACCCAAGAACAAACCCCTCGGACCAGATGGATTCACCTCTGAATTGTACCAGACATATATAGAGAAATAACACCCATTCACCTTAAAGTTTTCCAAAAAATAGAAGAGGAGGGAATACTTCCAAACTCATTCTATGAAGCCAGCATCACTCTAATACCAAAACTGGGCAAAGACCTCACCAAAAAAGAAAATTACAGACCAATATCCCTGATGAACATAGATGCAAAAGTACGCAACAAAATATTAGCAAACCGAATTCAAAAATACATCAAGAGGATCATACACCATGATCAAGTGCGATTCATCCCAGGGATGCAAGGATGGTACAACATTTGAAAATCCATCAACATCATCCACCACATCAACAAAAAGAAGAACAAAAACCACATGATCATCTCCATAGATGCCGAAAAAGCATTTGACAAAATTCAGCATCCATTCATGATTGAAACTCTCAACAAAATGGGTATAGACGCAAGTACCTCAACATCATAAAGGCTATATATGACAAACCCACAGCTAGCATACTTAACAGTGAGAAGCTGAAAGCTTTTCATCTAAGATCGGGAACAAGACAGGGGTGCCCACTCTCTCCACTGTTATTCAACATAGTGCTGGAGGTCCTAGCCATGGCAATCTGACAAAACAAAGACATACAAGGCATCCAGATTGGTAAAGAAGAAGTCAAATTGTCACTATTTGCAAATGACATGATATTGTACATAAAATACCCTAAAGACTCCACTCCAAAACCCCTAGAACTAATATCTGAATTCAGCAAAGTTGCAGGATACAAAATTAACACACAGAAATCTGTTGCTTTCCTATACACTAATGATGAACTAACAGAGAAATCAGAAGAACAATTCCATTCACAATTGCATCATAAAGAATAAAATACCTAGGAATAAACCTAATGAGGGAAGTGAAAGACCTGTACTCTGAAAACTACAAGACACTCCTAAGAGAAATTAAAGAGGACACTAACAAATGGAAATTCATCCCATGCTCTTGGCTAGGAAGAATAAATATTGTCAAAATGGCTATACTACCTAAAGCAATCTATAGATTCAACAAAATCCCTATCAAAATACCAACAGCTTTCTTCAATGAACTGGAACAAATAATTCTAAAATTCATATGGAACCGCAAAAGACCCCGAATAGCCAAAGCAATCCTGAGAAGGAGGAATAAAACAGGGGGAATTACGCTCCCTGACTTCAAGCTCTACTACAAAGCCACAGTAATCAAGACAATTTGGTATTGGCACAAAAACAGACCCACAGACCAGTGGTACAGAATAGAAAATCCAAACATTAACCCAAACATCTACAGTCAATTAATATTTGATAAAGGAGCCTTGGATATACAATGGGGAGATGACAGCCTCTTCAGCAGCTGGTGTTGGCAAAACTGGACAGCTACATGTAAGAGAATGAAACTGGACTACTGTCTAACCCTATACACAAAAGTCAACTCAAAATGGATCAAAGACCTGAATGTAAGTCATGAAAACATAAAACTCTTAGAAAAAAACATAGGCAAATATCTCTTGGACATAAACGTGAGCAACTTCTTCATGAACATATCTCCCCA
>JAQQAC010009165.1:87330165-87367775 GCA_029783875.1 Phataginus tricuspis | reverse complement strand
TGAATAGTCTAAAGACACAATTACTGAAATTGGAAAAAGAAGAACAAATGAGGCCCAAAGTCACCAGAGGGAGGGACATAATAAAGATCAGAGAAGAAATAAATAATATTGAGAAGAATAAAACAATAGAAAAAATCAATGAAACCAAAAGCTGGTTCTTTGAAAAAATAAACAAAATAGATAAACCCCTAGCCAGACTCATTAAGAGAAAAAGAGAATCTACACACATAAACAGAATCAGAAATGAGAAAGGAAAAATAACGACGGACCCCACAGAAATACAAAGAATTATAAGAGAATGTTATGAGAATCTATATGCTAACAAACTGGAAAACATAGAAGAAATGGACAACTTCTTAGAAAAACACAATCTTCCAAGACTGACCAAACAAGAAACAGAAAAACTGAACAGACAAATCACCAGGAACGAAATTGAATCGGTATTCAAAAAACTACCCAAGAACAAACCCCTCGGACCAGATGGATTCACCTCTGAATTGTACCAGACATATATAGAGAAATAACACCCATTCACCTTAAAGTTTTCCAAAAAATAGAAGAGGAGGGAATACTTCCAAACTCATTCTATGAAGCCAGCATCACTCTAATACCAAAACTGGGCAAAGACCTCACCAAAAAAGAAAATTACAGACCAATATCCCTGATGAACATAGATGCAAAAGTACTCAACAAAATATTAGCAAACCAAATTCAAAAATACATCAAGAGGATCATACACCATGATCAAGTGGGATTCATCCCAGGGATGCAAGGATGGTACAACATTTGAAAATCCATCAACATCATCCACCACATCAACAAAAAGAAGAACAAAAACCACATGATCATCTCCATAGATGCCGAAAAAGCATTTGACAAAATTCAGCATCCATTCATGATTGAAACTCTCAACAAAATGGGTATAGACGCCAGTACCTCAACATCATAAAGGCTATATATGACAAACCCACAGCTAGCATACTTAACAGTGAGAAGCTGAAAGCTTTTCATCTAAGATCGGGAACAAGACAGGGGTGCCCACTCTCTCCACTGTTATTCAACATAGTGCTGGAGGTCCTAGCCATGGCAATCTGACAAAACAAAGACATACAAGGCATCCAGATTGGTAAAGAAGAAGTCAAATTGTCACTATTTGCAAATGACATGATATTGTACGTAAAATACCCTAAAGACTCCACTCCAAAACCCCTAGAACTAATATCTGAATTCAGCAAAGTTGCAGGATACAAAATTAACACACAGAAATCTGTTGCTTTCCTATACACTAATGATGAACTAACAGAGAAATCAGAAGAACAATTCCATTCACAATTGCATCATAAAGAATAAAATACCTAGGAATAAACCTAATGAGGGAAGTGAAAGACCTGTACTCTGAAAACTACAAGACACTCCTAAGAGAAATTAAAGAGGACACTAACAAATGGAAATTCATCCCATGCTCTTGGCTAGGAAGAATAAATATTGTCAAAATGGCTATACTACCTAAAGCAATCTATAGATTCAACAAAATCCCTATCAAAATACCAACAGCTTTCTTCAATGAACTGGAACAAATAATTCTAAAATTCATATGGAACCACAAAAGACCCCGAATAGCCAAAGCAATCCTGAGAAGGAGGAATAAAACAGGGGGAATTACGCTCCCTGACTTCAAGCTCTACTACAAAGCCACAGTAATCAAGACAATTTGGTATTGGCACAAAAACAGACCCACAGACCAGTGGTACAGAATAGAAAATCCAAACATTAACCCAAACATCTACAGTCAATTAATATTTGATAAAGGAGCCTTGGATATACAATGGGGAGATGACAGCCTCTTCAGCAGCTGGTGTTGGCAAAACTGGACAGCTACATGTAAGAGAATGAAACTGGACTACTGTCTAACCCTATACACAAAAGTCAACTCAAAATGGATCAAAGACCTGAATGTAAGTCATGAAAACATAAAACTCTTAGAAAAAAACATAGGCAAATATCTCTTGGACATAAACGTGAGCAACTTCTTCATGAACATATCTCCCCAGGCAAGGGAAACAAAAGCAAAAGTGAACAAGTGGGACTATATCAAGCTGAAAAGCTTCTGTACAGCAAAGGACACCATTAGTAGAACAAAAAGACATCCTACAGTATGGGAGAATATATTCATAAATGATGTATCCGATAAGGGGTTGACATCCAAAATATATAAAGAACTCATGCACCTCAACAAACAAATAGCAAAGAATCCAGACATGAATAGACACTTCTCCAAAGAAGAAATTCAGATGGCCAACAGGCACATGAAAAGATGCTCCACATCACTAATCATCAGAGAAATGCAGATTAAAACCACAATGAGATATCACCTCACACCAGTGAGGATGGCCAACATCCAAAACACAAACAACAACAAATGTTGGCGAGGATGTGGAGAAAAGGGAACCCTCCTACACTGCTGGTGCGAATGCAAATTAATTCAACCATTGTGGAAACCAGTATGGAGGTTCCTCAAAAAACTCAAAATAGAAATACCATTTGACCCAGGAATCCCACTCCTAGGAATTTACCCTAAGAATTCAGCAGCCCAGATTCAAAAAGACAGATGCACCCCTATGTTTATCGCAGCACTATTTACAATAGCCAAGAAATGGAAGCAACCTAAGTGTCCATCAGTAGATGAATGGATAAAGAAGATGTGGTACATATACACAATGGAATATTATTCAGCCGTAAGAAGAAAACAAATCCTACCATTTGCAACAACATCGATGGAGCTAGAGGGTATTGTGCTCAGTGAAATAAGCCAAGCCAAAAAAGACAAGTATCAGATGATTTCACTCATATGTGGAGTATAAGAACAAAGAAAAATACTGAAGGAACAAAACAGCAGCAGACTAAGAGAACCCAAGAACGGACTAATAGTTACCAAAGGGAAAGGGACTGGGGAGGATGGGTGGGAAAGGAGGGACAAGGGGGAAAAAGGGGCATTACGATTAGCAGATGTAATGTTAGGGGGGCACGGGGAGGGCTGTACAACTCAGAGAAGACAAGTAGTGATTCTGTAGCATCTCACTACACTGATGGACAGTGAATGTAGTGGGGTTGGTGGGGGGGACCTGATGAAGGGGGTCGTTTAATCACCATAATATTGCACGTGTAATTGTATATTAATGATACCAAAATAAATTATTAAAAAATGAATTACTAGAAAAATGAAATGGGAAAAACCCCTGAACTATAGAACAAAAACCCACATTGTTTATTATTAAATTTGATAGACATGAGCTGTGCTGTCAGATGACATAGGTTACATCCCTGTGTTGTCATGGCCAGGGTGCCGAGGCCCCATCTGGCCCCGGTCACTCTGAACAGCAGCTCTGGCACATTCTCAGGCCTCTGCACAGCCCTCCCAGGAGCATTTGTCCGGTGGTCCTTATAAATAAAGAGCAGTGGGCCTCCTCCTGTCCCCGGGATGGCCCGTAGCACTGACCACATGATTAGCGAGGATTCCCGGTTGTGGTGGTCAGTGGGCCCACGTTGCACCCCAGCTCTTGACAGAGTAATTCCAGGACCTGTGTGCGGCTTTTCCAAGGAAGTACAGCTGCCTGGGCACCCCTGCAGAGATACGAAGTAGTTGGTGTAAATAGAGCTGGTGCCTGGTGAACTTGACGCCCCAGGTGACTCTCCTGTGTGGCCAGGGGTGAGAGCCGCTGCTCTAAAGCACCGTTTTTCCTATTTCTCTGGCTACCTCCTGGGGGGCAACGAACTTTTCTTTGCCACATGTGTGTGTGCCTGCACAGTTAACCCAACACTGCCTGCTTTCAGAGCACCTTTTCTGCTGTCCTCTCCTGCTCTACTTCACTAAAAACACAAGGCAAAACAAAACGCTGCCCCACCAGCCTCGCACAGCCTGACCGGCCATTGGGAGGACAACTTGCTCTGGCATGGAGAGAGGGCAGCCTTAGGTGGGGAGGTAAGGCACAGGTCAGAGCATGCCTTCTGCCGTGGGGGCCATGCAGTCAGCATCCCCTGGGCTGGTTTACAAGAGAAATGCAGACGGGCAGGGCTACAGCGCTCTAGGCCCTTCCAGAAGAAGCTCTCACGGGCTGGGGGTGAGCTGTGGGGTCAGTATCTGCATGCTGCAGCTGAATCCTGTTGTGCTGCCGAACAGGGAGTGATTGGGATGTTTTTCAGCTGATGTCCCTCCCTCTTCATGTCCTGATTTCCAGCTGGTTTCAAACTTTTAGAAGACCAGGATAGGCCTGGTGCAGGGAAGACGGCCCTGCCTGAGGGTGGGAGGCCTCGGCACCCCTGGAGTCCTCCGTCTCAGAGCACAGAGTGTGGCCTGTCACCGGGGATAACCCTGCCGCCCTTTCCTCTATCCGCCCTTTCGGGTATGGCTCCTTCACCCCTGTTCAGTGGGGTCTCTTCTCCTGTCAGAGTCACCTGGACGGGTCCAGAAGGACTGTTTTCTAGCATTGGGCCCTGGAACCATCATTCATCAACGAATCATCCACTTTCTTTGACACCCACTGTGTCACAGTAAGTAGTATTTCTTTTCTGTTCCTTGGCTTTCTCAGATGTATCTTCTTTACTCAGTATTACGAGCTTTCTGAAGCGTGTGTGTGTGTGCATGCAGGTGTCTGTATGCGTGTGGGTGTGGGTGGGTATGCGTGTTTCTCTCAGGCTCAGCAGTGGCTTGACACAGCTGAACTGGCTCACGGGCAGGCGACCATGCTTCCTTACCCTGATGACATGCCAGAGGGAGTCCGGAGCAAATAAACAGCAAAGCTTTAGTGAATACTTTTTTTTTAATGTTGAGGAAAACAGCAACTAGACTCAAGGTTCCTTTCTTAGGAAAATGGGAGTCCAGACAGGTTGCTAGAATTTTGAAGATTGTCAGCTTCTCCTGTCAGCTCTAAAAGCTCATTCAAGCGTTGCCCGTCCTGGAGGATTTTGTCTGCTTTTTGAGGGTGTGCTTGCTAGGAAAGCTGGAGCCACAGTGAAGCCAGATCACTGACAGTATTTTGTTTCCTCGTTTTGCGTCATCCCATCCCGTTTCACCCCAGCTCGTTTCCAAGTTCCTGGATGGGGCGAGTCTAATGACCAATCTGTGGGCCCTCCCCTGCGCCAGGCCTGCCTCTGGTTTCTGCCGCGCCCCGCCCAGCCAGGGGGTCTCTGCGCGCTAACCCGGGGGCTAGGGTGGGCGGCGTCCTCTGCCCCACCCCTCTTCCGAGTGCGGTCGGCCGAGCGTTCCCTTGCAGGCCGGTGGCCCTCCGGGAGGCAGAGGGCGCGCGCAGCGAAGAGAGGGGGCGCTGTTGCCTCGCGGCAGATTTTTCTCTGGCCCCAAACTTCCGCGGCCCCCGTCCCGTCCCTCCCGCGGTGCTCGCAGACCGCACGTCGCCGCCGGGCCGGAGGGTGTCCGGGGGAGGGGATGGGGAGGGCGGCCCCCTAAGGCAGGCTGGGAACTAAGTTAGCATTTGAGAGGAAACCAGTGCTCAGGTTAAAGAAAGTACCAGGAGATGAGGCTGCACATTTTTTCTTTTTTTGAAAAAAAAAAAAAGGTTCTGTAAAATCCAGAGTGACAATGGGAGTGAGGCTGGGAGGCTGCGCGGACTCAGGCTGGGGCCCTCCCAGCCCCGGGGGGACCCGACGGCTGTGACCGGGAGTCGCCCTGCTCTGTGACAGGGGCCACCCCCGGCTGCAATGGGGGCACCCCGACGGCTGCAGTCAGACCGCCCTTCCCGCCGAGCGGGTGCCGCGTTCCCGTGGTGTGTATTTGTGTGTGTGTGTGTGTCGGGGGGGATTGTAGCCCCGCTGTGCCCAGGGTCCCCGAGGTGCTGGCAGGGGACCTGAGCTTGATGACTACCGAGCGCTGTGCCCCAGGACGGCAGGACCCGCCCCCGGGAAGCCGAGGGACTCGGGTTGGGCACGGGAACCGGAGCAGCACGGCGAGCAGGGCCCGGATGGTGTCCGCCCCCGTCCCGCCACTCGGTGTGCGCGGCGCTCCAGCCTGCAGGAGTGACAGGCGGAAGCCTGCGCCGGGGCCGCGGGAGGTCGCCCTGCGGACCACGGGCGGCAGCTTCGCACCCCGCGCCTGCCTGGTTCCCTGCCCGCGGGTGCGGGGACCTCCGGGGAAGGTGCAGGAGCGCGCCCCCTCGCGGGGCAGGGCGGGCGGTGCCGGGCCCAGACCCAGCCAGCCCCTGAGGGTGACAGGGCCACTCAGCGCTGGGCTGGGGTTCCTCAGCCTGCAGCCAGCCCGTGTGGCCGCGACACCCTGAGCCTGGCTGCCGAGGGCCAGTCAGCTGGGAGAGAGCAGCGGCGGCGGCGCACGCTCCACAGACGGACGCTCAGAAGCCAAGCTGCTGGTGAATAACTCTCATTTTATCAGGGGAGGAACCCCAGCGCTCTTCTCTCCCCACTTGCTTTCCCAGGCTGCCCCGCCCTCAGCCGCCACGTCCCGAGGCAGAGCTCAAGCCGCCGCATCTCCCCGCAGGCGGCCACTGCCCTTGCCCACCTCAGCCTCTCTGTGCCCAGGGATGGGAGGCTGCGCGCAGCTCAGCCCGCCCAGCCCCAAAGTCCAGAGGCATGCCATACATCCCTGCTTTTTCCTCAGACACCCAGCTTGTACCCAGCATCCAGGTTGGTTTGGTTTGTGTCTGACAGTTTGAACCAAATGACCAGGGAAGGTATTTTAATACATAAATGTCAACTGTCCTGTTCACAGTGACGTCTTCAAAGTCACCATCATTCGATGTCCAACCTCCCCCGGCCCCTGTTGGCCTCAGCGGCCCCTCCACCGAGGGGGGCAGCACGCATGCCGCGGGCCACACAGCAGTTGGGAGGGGGACTGGAGCAGGGCAGCGGTGAGAGGGACGGCCTTGAGGAAGGTCTGTCTGGACACAGGACTGACTTTTTTGGATATCGGGCCCTAGAGAAATGGGGGTGATGGGACGTGTCAGTAGGTGATGCAGGGTTCTGAGTCCTGGGCCCCCATAAGTATTTAGGGGGAGGAATGCGGCCCCTGGCCTGAGCCAAGCTTCTTTTAAGGCTTTCTGCCTGTGGCAGAGGTACAACCTGAGTGGATGGGCGTGCTGGGGGCTGCTTGGGGGCTCCCCAGGGCTCCTGGGCTGACAGAGGCCAGTGTAGGGCCTGCGGGAGTGCCCGCACCCCTGTGGACAGTAGCTCGGGTGAGGCTGTCATCTGTTTCCGCATCCCTCATCCTGAGTAAAGGCTAGGTCTCCCCATGTGGTCTCTGGCTGAGAGAGGCTGGGTGCTCCTGGGGGGCCCACATTCCAGTAGCTCCCACCCCCATTTCCATCTTCCAATGGGCACTTCTGGCATCGGCCCCTCGGAGACGTGCCCTCATGATGGACAAAAGCCAGCTAAAAGGCGATTGTCCTAACCGGGAGTCTAGCTGGACAGAAGGTTCATTGTCGTTCTGAAATCCTTGCCGAGAACAAGTTCCGCTGGGCTCAGAGATCACTGTAATTATTGAAAGAGAAACCCACCTTACATTTCTTAGTGAAAGACGAGAAAGACATTTGGGTTCGTTAGCCCTTCCTTCCAGAGCTGTCAGCACCTCAACAGTGACGGAGAACGTTTCTTGCTTCATCATGCACTTGCGTTCACCAAGTTGCTCACCCATGGTGGTCAACGGGGATCTGAAGACAGTGTCATTAAAAAGTCCAGAGCATATGCCTGAAACAAAAAATTGATGCTCATAGAAGATAGCTCAAATTTCTTATTGCAAACATGGAAAAAATTGTATTTGAAAATTCTATACAAACTCAGTATGTAATCTCTCCCTGTATTGTGTTGTGTTTATCTGGGGCTTTGGGGCATGACAGATAGTCAGGCTAGCAATGAGACGCGTGGGGGCCTTTGGGTCACAGTGTGACCTCAGACAGGCTGGAGAATGAAGAACAAAGGTCATCCATGCCCAGGACCGACCTTCCATACAAACCTTGGGCCCAAAGCTCTGGCTGGAAATACTTCACACGTGGTGTCACGTGTCACTGCTGGGAGAAGCTAGTTAGCCCTGCCTCCAAGCTCCCTGGACAGGCCTGGGTGCGTGTGCCTGGCCTCTCCCGGAGCCACCCCACTAGCCTGGCTGGTTTAAGTCTGAATCCTTTTGCTGCCATGGACTCGAGCTTTTCTGAGTCCTGTGAGTCCTTTCAGCAAATCTTTGAAGCCGAGAGTGGTTCGAAGGGCCTTGACAACACTTGGGCTCCCTTTGTCTGGTGGCTGCCATTTTCAGAGAGAGAGAGAGGGAGGTGAGGACATCAGAGGAGATTCAGCACAGAGCACCCCTCCCTCCATGTTCCTGGTCCGTGGCTGCCAGGCACAGCACTTCCCTTAGGAGACCCAGCCACCGAATGCAGTGTAGACGGAGGGCCAGGCTCAGGAGCAGGAGGTAACGGAGGTGATGTCTGCAGGTCCCACTGTCCGCAAGGGCCATCCACGGGGCTCCTCTTCAGTGACAGGCATGGGTACCGGCCTGCCTCCTGGGTGGGAAGGCCCCTAACTGCTGTAAGGGGCTTCCCGGGTGGGGGGCCACTGGCGTGTTAGAGGCCCCTTGTCTGGCACCTATACCAGGCCAGGGGCCATCGCAGCGAGGAGGCCCAGCTCCTGCTCCTCTGCCGTGGAGGATGAGCTCTGGATAGCGCCGTGGCATTTGCCTCACCTTATCCTGGCCTGACCATGCTGGCCACCCGTTTGGTCGGTGGTGGTCTGAGTAATGGCCCCAGACTCTGTGCAGTTTCCTGGGGCCGCTCTAACAAAATACCACAGTGTGGGTCCCTTAGACAATCGAACTTCATTGTCTCTTGGTCTGGAGGCCAGAAGTCCAAGACCCAGGTGTGGGCAGGGCTGGGGCCTTCTGAGACTCCGAGGGAGAGCCGCTCTAGGCCCCTCCTGCTCCTGGTGGTTTCCTGGCTGTCCTCGGTGCTCCTCCGCTAACAGACACATCACCCCGACCTCTGCCTTCAGCCTCACCTGGCGCTCTCCCTGGGCGCACGTCTGTGTCCACGTTGCCCCTTTTGTAAGGACACGGTCATACTAGCTTGGGGACCCCCTGCTCCTGTAGGACCTCACCCTAAATGCATCTGCAGTGACCCTACTTCCAGATAAGGCCACAGCCTGAGGTTCTGGGCACTAGAGCTTCTACATACAACTTTGCAGAGACACAGTTCAACCCGTGCCCATGTCCTGAATTCCCAAAGCCCGTGATTGTTAGCGTGCATGGCAGGGGACTTCACAGATGAGATCACATGAAGGACCTTACAGTGAGATCACCCTGGATTATCTGGGTGGGCCCTGAGTACAGAACTGTCCCAGATATCCTAACTAGAGGAAGGCTGAGGGAGATGAGACTATAGGACAGGAGAGGCCAACACAGTGAGGAGCAGAGACGGGCATGCTGGGGCCGCAAGCCAAGGAATGAGAGTGGCCACCAGAAGCCGGAAGGGGCAAGGGACAGATTCTCCCCCGGAACATTCGGAAGGAGCCAGCCCTCCTCAATTTTAACCCATGATATTGATTTTGGACTCAAACTGTATGCGACAAAGTGTGTATTGCTGTAAATCACCAAGTCTGTGGTTACCTGTTACCCAGCCTTGCAGAACTGAGTGGGGGCCACCTCACCTTCTCAGCACTGGGAAGGCCCCTGGACCTGCATATAGGCTGCTTACAATTTTTTTTCTGTGCACCTGGTTCAAAGGAGGACTGGAGAGACTGAGAGAGTCAGTGAAAGAAGTGCTGGAATGAGGTTGCTGAGATTGGGTGAAATTGTACCATATCCTGATGGATAATAAAGCCTTTGTGGACATGTTTTCTACCTCATATAAATTGCTTATAACTTGTCAACATCCACAAGTTAACACATAAATTGCCCAGCCCTAAACGAAGTCAAGAGGAAGTCGCACCAGTGTGCATCCTGCTGTGGGGCCAGGCCTTAGCCTGCTCTGATCTGGCACTGGAGGGACACACGGCCCTGCTTCTGCCCCACTTCCAGGCCGTGATGTTTTTCCCTCACACACTTAGATACTTCATGTCACCATGTGGGTGAAGCACTCAAAGCTCTGCCAGAGCAGGCCGTTGTGGGGCCGTGGATTCCCACCCAGCTCAGGGGTGGAGGAACATCCCTATGGGGTGTTCCAGAGGCTGCATCATGCATCCTTCCTCCCGCCTTCCTGAGCACCCACTGTGTGCTGGGCTAAGCCCGAAGATTCAGGCTCTGTATGAAGTGCCCCCTGGAAACCCTGTGAAATCAGAAGGGCCAGCTCTGGCCAGGCTCAGCTGGGTGGGGATTTGCAGGCCACACTCGACTTGCTGGCCCCACTGCCCTGGCATGGGAGCTGCTGAAGGCAGGACCTCAGATCCTCTTCCTTCACTTTGCCACTGCTGTGCTCCTGGGGTCCTTAATGCTGCCAGGCACACAGATGCTCAGTAAATATCTGCATGTGAAGAAGAGCCAATCCTTAGACCAACTTCTGTGATCAGTGAATAGTGTGTCCAGACTGGCCCAGCGTGGTCCCAGCTTCCCCTGAAGCCTTGGGGAGGGGGAAGTGCCCTTCCTGCCCCTGAGCTCCCTGAGGGGACAGCCTGGGAAGAACCTGCACTCTGCAGCCACAGCCTGAGATTCCTGGGCAGTCAGCCAGTGAGCTCTGGGCTGGTTTCTGCCTTGTCCTTTCACTTCTTTGTTCTGGGAGGAGCAGGGAAGGGGTCCTGGGAGCTGGAAGGTCGGCGGCTTCAGGGCCAGGCTGTCATCTCCTTGGTAAGCTGCAGACTTGAAGTCACATCTCCCTCGTTCCTTGGTGGAGGCTGAAGACCCCTGACAGTGCTGGGTCTGTCCTCGCTGCCACGGGGGAGTCTCTTCCACCTCACCACCTGCCTGCCTGCTTCTCCGTGGCCCTGCTCTATGTCCTTTGGCCCCAGGGGCTTCTCTGGCCTTCTGAGGGACAGTCCGACCCTGCTAGGTTGACCCCCTCTGGGGTGGGATTCCCAACTGCAGCCGATGCACAGCATGTGCTGCCCGCAGCAGGCGCCTCACATTCCTGGGGGGTTTCAGGGCTCCCGGGGCTGCCTTTGAGCCTGCAGGTTGCTCTCTGCATGAGGCGCCTGGCTAAGGGGCACCCTGGGCTGAGGCCGTGTCTGCCCGGAGGAAGGGGCACCTCCTCCCAGTTCTCACAGAGGCGCTGCATGGCCTAGCAGGGTGGGGGCAGCAGGGCTCTGGCATAGCAGGGCTAGGCAGGTTGTTCCTTGCACGGGAACTGTGGTCTGGTACCTGGGCTGTTCCTGTGCCCCCAGGGCTCTGGGTTACTCCTGCACATGGGAGCTCTGTGTGCTTTTGTGTGCTGGGGGCTCTGGTGTAACTGCAACCAGGCCTCAGGGAGCAGGGTAGGGCCTGGGGGCTGCCGGGGGCTCCCAGAGCTTTCCTTTAGCAATTGCCAGCTTAGGGGAGGCATGCCCTTAGTTACTGGTGTTGCCGGGGAGAGTGAACAGAGGGATCCACAAAGAGACGAGAAGGTCAAGCATGGGCTATTGGCCGTGGCTGTGAGAATTGGTGACGTGACTGGTCTGGGCAGGGCTGCAGGGGGAGCCCCTGTCACCTCCTCCTGGGACCCATGGTCTGTCTCTACGATGGGGGCTGTCCTAGTCCATCTGAGAAGCTCTAGTGAATCTCCAAGACCCTCTGACATCACCAGCTCTGTGAAATCAACAGACTCTCCAAGGTAGAATTAATGACATTGGAAGAAATGCACACTCCTTTCTCCTTCCCAGGAGAGCATCTTGCCAAAATGAGTCAATCTCGGAAAGGCTTGAATAATATACTCTGACAGAATGGTGGTGAGCACTCAGTGGTGCACATGTGTGTTCACACATGCATGTGTGTGCCTGTATGTACACATATGTGTATTTCTGTGCACACACCCAGGAAAACACATGGCTGGACTATTGGAGAGCCTGTCAAACAGTCATCCAGGGCTGGTGATGGCCTGTTGATTTTATCCTTTTAGAATTACATTTTTTTCTCTGGAACAATTTTCAGTTAAATTTCTGTTTGACCAGGTACCAAGTGAAACCCATCTGACTTGGAAAATGACAGGAACACTTTTAATCTTTCTGACCTAACCTTTTCATCCTGACTTAACCTTTCCCTTCTCAGCATAAATAAAGAAATCAGGATTCTTGACTGTTACTGATTTAAGGGGATTAGAGAGGCCCTGTAAGGAGATTGAGCAGGGGAGCTTAGCTCCGCTTGGCCCCTGGAGGAAGGCCTCTGTAGGTGGGGTCTTGGACCTCTGGGAAAAGGCAGTTCAGCTAAAGGTACAGCCTTGTTCTTTGCCTGATAGAGAATATATAGCCCTGTCCATGCAGGGCTCGCGGCTCACAGGGCATTGCTCTGAGCTCTTGGTATGTGTGGTGTTTTTAAATGCTCCCCGTGGACCTAGGAGAGGGGTGCTGGATCATCAGCATGCTGTGAACTCCCTGGAGGACCCCAGCTGGCAGTGGCAGGGCCAGGATTCCAGCTCATGGCCCCAGGCCCACGCTCCTCCAGCTGCTCCTGTGACCTCCAGGCCTGCCTGTCCTGTTCTTTTGGCCCAGCAGCATGTTGGGGGCAGGTGAGGGATGTTGTGGACTCAGTCGGTGCTCTGTCAGTGTGGAAGACTGAGTGCACGGAGGGCCTGGACTGGTAAGGGCATCCGGTGCGGTCATGCACCAGGGGCTATGCTCTGGTCCTGCAGCTGCCTGCCTAAGGGCCATGAACCGCATGGGCAAACAACAGAAGTCTCTTTTCCCACAGTGCCTGACCCCACAAGCCTGGAGTCCGGCTGCCGGTGGGGCTGCGCTCCCTCTGAAGGCTCTGGGGAGGTGCCCTGTTCGCCTTCTCCAGCCTCCCTGGGCTGGCCAGTCGGCGACCTTGAGCCGCAGACCCACACTCATCTCTGCCTTTGCCTGCACGCAGCCACTTCCGTCTGCATCTGCCTTCCGGCGTCCCTCCTCGGACAAGGCCACCCTTTGTGGATCACGGCCCGCTCCCATCCAGTGTGGCTTTGTGCCGATTTAACCCAAGACATCTGCAAGCACCCCGTTTCCATGGACATCATATTCTGGGGCTCCTGGTGGACATGGCGCTTTGGAGGACCCCATTCAACCCAGTCCAACCACTCACTCACCTCGGCCTGGTCAGCTTGGCCCCACAGTAGAGGGACACAGATGGGGACTCAACCAGATACTCACTTCTCACGGTCTCAAGGTCCAGGACCGGGATGCCTCCTGTTTGAGCTCCTGGTGAGGCTCCATTGCTGGAGTGTGCTGGAGCCTCAGGCTGGCAGAGTGAGTGCAGGCATTTGGGGCGAGCGTGAGTGCGCTCCGTTCCATTCCTCTCCCTCCACGGGCACACGGGTCCCAAGGCTGGTAAGGGCTTGAGTCCTGGGGCTGGCCAGCTTGGGGGGGTTCTGCCCCATTATCTCCTGGCAATGGGGTCCTGGCCCCAGCCTGACCTTTTCCATATGTGAAATGGGGATAGAACAGCACCTACCTTACAGGGCTGTGGTGAGGATGGAGAGGCAATACGCACGCAGAGTGGCATTCAATGCTGGGGAGCAAGTGCGCTACCCGGTGGCCAGGATGGTTCCGCTGATTGAACCCTTTGACTTTAAACAGGAAGCCCCTGGAGACATCCTAAGGACACCTCCAGTAGGCAGTAGTGAGAGAAGCCGAGACACACATCACCCTGGAAATACTACGCAGCCCTTATGGACAAGGAAAATTACCAAGGACCTGTTTAGTGTTAAGATAAAAGGCCATAGAATGACATGTCAGAATGCTCATTCACATATCAAATGTGTTCCCATTTGTATGGACCCCAAAACACAGGGAACTGACTGGGGGCTGCTGACCACGGTTGCCCCTACACAGGGGAGTGGGTGGATGCTTTATTTAAAAAAATAATATGAATGCATTCTTTTGTTATTTTTGCAATAAACTATAGGAAAGACAACTATGCACTTAGGTGTCTTTTGAGCTGACTTTCCAAGTCTTTGGTGAACATGCAAAAATGCAGCCTGAATGTATCACGCAGGATGGTACGCAAAGGCTCATGTCAAATAATGGTTAGTCACCATCAGTGACATTTCCAAAATGCAAGTGGGAAGGAACACAGGCCACTGAGAAAACCGCCGCAGTGTGTGTCCTGTGTGACCTTGGCCAGGTTACGAAATCCCTCCTGCCGCGTCTCCCCATCTGTAAAATGGGAACGGTGATAACACTTTCCTGCACACTTTGTGAGGAGCATGAGTTAATCCATGCAAAGCTCTTGGATGCTTCCTGGCTCGCAGGACACACCCAGGAAGTGTCAGCATGCAGCAGAGGGTGATCTGGGGACAAGCCTGGAATCTCTCTTCTCGGATGGAAGTTCTGACAATGGCTGTGTCTCTGTCTCCCTCAGCTCACAGACAAAGTGCGTGGCAAGCCTTCTCCAAGCACCGTGCTGGTGACTTAAGTTCTGCCAGGTGTGAGATGGAACAAGCAACAGAGAGATTAGCCTTCAATGCAAAAGTGCTATTTCTTGGAAATAACAAAGAAATTCTCATCAATTTTCTAGCTAAGCTGCAAAAAATATAGCTGCAAATTTTATTTGTATTAGTGAATAACTGGCTATACCATAACTTAGCCAAAATGTATAGTTATCAGTTCGGGTCTGGTGAGGAGGCAAAAAATACACTGGTTACTTGAACAGAGAAACTCTAAAGAATTATCAACTAGCAGAAAGTGATTAACTATAAAAGGGATAAAAGAAATACTAAGGCGTCCAAAAGTAGCAAGAGTAACTACTGCCTCTAGACCAATGGCTCTCCATCAGGGCAATTTTGACCCCCATGCCACCACCCCCCGCGTCCCCGGGATTATTTGGCAGTGACTGGCCACATTTTAGGTGGTCACCAATGGAAATGTTTGGAGACTGCCATCTGGAGGGTAGAGGTCGAGGTTGCAGCTAACACCCTGCGATGCATAGGACTGTCCCCACAACCGTCACCCAGCCCTGGATGGCAGTATGACAAAGCTGAGCTCCAGACCTCTTGGGAGGGGGTGTGGCCACCGGGGAATGGGCAGACTGTCAGGTTGCAGAGACTTGCAGAGGGTGCCCCTAAGATGCGGCCCGCTGCTGCTGGCAGGTGTGCCTGAGAAGCAGGGAACATGCAGGCAGAGCTGGAGCTCATCTTGGGCTCCCCGCGGCATCATAGTAATGGAGCACAAGCATCCATGGGAAAGTGTCCTGCTGCGGTTCTGTGGGGGCACCCTGGGCCTTTCTCTGATGCAGTCTAATTTCCTGCCAGTTGTTGAGGCAGAAACGTTTGCAGGGTTGAGCGCCAGTGTCCAAAGCAGGGCAAAGAAGGGTGGGTTTGCATTGAGGCAATAAGCTGACAACAGGCACAAAGTGGGAATGGGCATACCGATTCACGTGGTACTGATTCACGCTTGTGTTCTACTCGGCCATCAACCAGGATCTTTTGGAAGGATGTTTAGTGATGTGGATATGCCTGTGGTCTGGCTCTAGCGTTAGCTTTAAAAACACATGCAGTGGCTAATGCTGCTCCTCTGCTCTGACCCCTTGGCTGTTCATGTAGGCCGGCCCCCTTTTGGGACATCAAATTCTAATAGCCAGCTGCCCTCAGGAGTCTGGAGCTGGTTTTGCTCATGTGCAGAGACAGAAGGTGGCCGCCCCAAGTCAGTGGCTCATAGGTGTCAGAGTTTGAAAGTCTTCCTTGCCTTAGATGGGATGGGCCAACGCTGAGCTGTAGGATTCCTCGAAGGACCCACCCAAATGGCCCACCTGGGACACTGCCTGAGGCTGCATGGTGGCTTGTCTGCCGCCCCTCGGACCCGTTCCAGTTTCCCTGGAGCACTCCTTAATAAACCACAGACCCTCGTGCTATGGTGTCCAAGTATTCCATAGATGCATGGTTCTCTGCATGGGAAGATTAATAGTGACTGCAAGTCTTCAACACCAATCTCCATTTCCCAATTTTTCTAAATTCAGTGTGTATTTCTTTTATAACAATATTATTTGTTTATGCTTGTCAAGTAATGAGAGATTTTATTATTATATAGGTAGTCTCTGGAGGAAAACATTTATTTAAATCACTGGTTCAAGCTCTCGTAAGAAGGGATGTCTTACAAGGTCCATATGGGCTTGAGGAAGGGATGGATAAAGGGCATCATGGGACACAGAGCAGCAAGAACCAACGGCTAGTGAACGGGGCTCCTTCCAGAAGAATCCAACCTGTTGCCTGTTTCTGTGCCCGCTGTTTCTCAGGGGACGGCTCAATCCAAACATTATGTCTGATCCCACTTTGGGACCAATTCTGTCCCCATGGCAACCTAAGGCTCCCCATGGAGGACTCCTTCCGCTGGGAGCCGTCAGGACCCTGTTCATCCCATTTATGTGGAGGAGCTCTGGGCCCTGCCAGCTGACCCCCTCTCCTCAGCGCAGGCCCCTGTCCGGA
Source organism: Phataginus tricuspis (assembly GCA_029783875.1). Lineage (NCBI taxonomy): Eukaryota > Metazoa > Chordata > Mammalia > Pholidota > Manidae > Phataginus > Phataginus tricuspis. Next base: position 87,351,255 of record JAQQAC010009165.1, on the reverse strand, counting down.
AAGCAGGGAGGGTGGCTGGCCTCACAGAGGGAGGCCAGAGGTGGGGCCGATTCCAGCTCACCCCATCCTTCCCCTCTGCTTCGGCTGCTTTTATCTGGAAACAGCCCATGAAGGCTGGGGGCCCCTGAGCACATTTCTTTGAATCGTGGGCAGCAGCCTCTGTGGGGTGCCACCTCACTGACAGCCGTGGACACCACAGGGAGGGCGTTGCTCTCGTGGGCCCCAACGGGGGCCACTGGCAGGTGAAGGAACGGCCCCTAAGAACAGAGACGACAGGTGTGTGCCCAGCAAGCGGGTAGAGCTGTGGGCTCGCGCGGATCTGATGGTGTGGTTCCCCCTGGCTGGGCACGCCTGTCCCAGGGCACCGTGTTGGGGGGATGGCGGGACCCTGCCGCGCGCAGCACAGCGGGAGCCCCTGCCGCTGTCCGGAGCTGCGGGTGGGCGGAGCTCTCTGCGGGCGGATGCACACTCCCCTCCTCCGAAGGGAGGAACAGTGAGATGCGCAGGCCAAGGGCATTGGTTCAGCTGAGGGTCGTCCTGCTCTGCTCAAGCATTCACGTGAAAGAATACCTCAAATCATTCTTTAGGTATTTTTAGAATGAGGAGGTAAATATCTGTGTCACCTGCCAAGGTGATCGTCCACAGATCACCTGGAATAGTTTCTCTAAACGTGACACAGATCAGGCTGGCTGTGGGGAGCGCAGCGGGGGATTCAGCACGAGTCCCTGTCCAGCTGCCTCCCCGACGAGGATGGCCCCACCGCGCCCTCCTGCGCCGAGGAGGAAGGCCGCGCACATCAACACAGCTCCAGCCCTGAAAACGTGATGGAGCCAGACCATGCCCCGGGGAGGAGCCTGCAGGTGACCGTCCTTCGCCTGCTTTCTCCACACTGCCACGTGGAATTCTGTGCTGTTTTCTGTCAGATGTGGTTGTAACTAGTGATTGTAACTAGCAGGAAAATGCCCTCCGCCTGGAGGTGGTGGCCCCACACAGGGGACCTGCCCCAGACCCCTGCTCCAAACCTTCAGGGGGGCACAGTACTTACCTTCTGAAGCCTTCCCCTAGATGTGTGTATCGGGGATACCAAGGGGGCTCCCTCCAGTAGGATACAGGTGGTAGTTTGCGTATGGGACGATCCAGTTCCTAGACAGCTACTTAACCCACCTGGGGATGTCTGACTCCCAGCTTTGGGGCCAGTCTCATGCCCACAGCCACCTAAGTCTCCCCACTGGGCCTCTCCCCACTGAGAGCTGTCAAGATCTTCTCTTCATCCAGGACGAGCAGCTTCCTGTCCTTCCTGGCAAGGGGCCCCTCTCCCCTCAGCTTGGCTGCCCTGCCTGGACCCAGACAGACAGACAGAGGTCAGAGCCTGGGGCTGATCACCACCCCATCCCACCACCTTGGCTGACTGCTCGGACTGGAGAACCGGGCAGTCGCCACGGGGATGGGGGATTGGGCAGGGGCCAAGCTGTGGGGTGTGGACGCGGCAGCCAGGGCTTCCTTTCTGGTGGGAAGGGGCTTGGATGAAATGTTCACCCACACTAGCAGACTGTGGTACAAATGGCTCTCAACAAAGGGAGGTGGAGAGAACGGGGCACCCCTGGGGGCAGGGAGGTCAGGGTTCCCTTCAGAGGAGGACCATAGACGCTGAGTGGGGATCACACCCAGGCAGGTGACGCCCAGCTGCCCTGAGATGCTGACACTCTCCAGCTGGGGGCTGTGTCTATCCAGGGTCCCCGGGGCGCCAGAACGCCCAAGACTGAGGAATCCTGACTTCAGAGCCGGAAGAGCCAGGCTGAGGGAGGGCAAATCTCTGTCCAGGCAGTGGGGGGGCACTCCGTGGCATCTGAGCCCAAAGTTTGTGCACCTGCCCGCATACAGTGCCCCTCCCATGACAGACACTGGGTCAGCTGTAAGGTGGTGCTCCTCTGCCTTGGGTGACAGCCAAGAGCCCTGCAGCACCTCCTGAAAATGCAGACTCTGTTTTTTGATTCCAGAGATCCCTGCCCTGTGGGCTGGGGCTAAATAAAGTTCAGGGCTCTTACTGTTAACGAACCCTGGGTCATTTGGAGGCCTGCACTCTTAAGAAATGCTGTTCTAATTGGTATGGTATTATCTTTGACAACTTAAATGTGGATTTTGATTTAGCATGTGGAGTTGGAAGAGGAGACAGGTGCGGCCCTGACCACAGACACCTGTCTGTGCTTGAGTCACCACCTGGCTAACCTGAGCTGTGGTGATAAGGACGCCACAGAGGACGGGGTGGGGCAAAGGGCCCATGGGCACAGTGTGAGGGACACAGGATGTGATAGGCAGGGACCTGCCTGCATAGCAGCTGCAAAAATGTGAATTGACTTATGATAGGGCTATAAGAAAATACCATGAAAGGGGCAGAGAGTAAAGGGGGTCCAGGTGTCCACAATGAGTTGGTGGGCTTAAAATTTGTTTTCTTTTCCCACTTTGGCCTTCGGCCCATCCACCCCTACCTCTAGGCCTTGGGAGAGCATGGACTCCCTAAGGAGAGGTAAGTAAGGGTTGTGTGTGTGTGTGTGTGTGTGTGTGTGTGTGGTGTATGGTGTGCGTACATGGTGTGTGTATGTGTGTGTGTGTGTGTGTGTGAGGTGTGCAAGTGGCTACAGATATGCCACCAAATTCTGTTGGTCCTGCCTACAGACCCTCTGTGGCTGTTCTCACCTTGGCTACATGCCAGTTGCTGCTGGTTAAAAAAAGAAAATTACAAGAACATTTTATGTGCAGTATAAATTAGGAATGATTATTCAAATTTCTGCTTCTGGATGTAAAGCAGCACATATAAAATGTGGTGAGAAGAGGCTGATTAGTGAGGTGAATGCTTTCGAACAATCTAGAAAGCAGGGAAGAGCTGGCTGTAATGCTGCCTGCAGCTCTGGGATGATGGAAAAATGACGAGCTCAAAACCCGTCTCCAGGTCCTGCCTGCCTCCTTCCGCCAGGGCCCTGCCAGTGTCCCGTATGCACACCTGCTGTGGAGGCAGCCCTCCTGGCTCGGACCCAGTCCTCCCGCAGTGCCACTCACATCACTGCAGAATGCAGGGTTTGGTCTCCCAAAGGGCCCAGTCCTGAGTGCCTGTGTCGGGGGCACAAGTGACAGGAGCAGAGAACCTGGGGGGAGAATGTGCGGGTTGCTGCCTCCTCGGGGGGGGGGGTCCCCACACAGCCTGCATGTCCCTGGGCATCACCACGAAGGAAACCTGTGCTGGGACATCTCCAGGATGGATAGGGCATTTGTCGGACTCTTTATTATTTTCTCAGAGCATTTGGGGTTGGGCTAGGTTCAAGCAAGGGGCTTTTAAGTAACCATTGTCACTGTAATAGAATTGCATGTGTCCTGCTAAATTCCCAAAAGCTAGCATTTAAAATATGATTAACTTGGTTTCCCAGTATAGACCACATTTTAAAATCCTTTTAATTTTGAAATAACTATAAATTCACAGGTAGTTGCAGAAATAATACCGAGAAGTTTCTTGTACTTTTACTCAATCCCCTGCCCCACGGCTTCCACCCCCATGGTTACATTTTTCATAACTGTAGGTCAACATCACGACCCGGAAACTCCTGTTGGCATAGCGTGTACATACGATCTCATGCTACTTCATGCCTTGTAAATTTGCATATGCTTTAGTTAAGAGCGAGGGCCCGCAGAGTACGGCCTGAGGGCCAATCCAGACGGTCTCAGGTTTCCATAATGAACTCTTATTTGAACACTGCCATATTTGTTCATTGGTGCATTGTTTATGGTTTTTTTTTGCTGTGATTGCAGAATCCAGCAATATGACAGAGGCTGTAATGGCTTGGAAAGCATCACATATTTCTTATCTGGGCCTTTATAGAAAAAGTTTGCTGACCCTCGTTTAGAGAATCCCTGTTTTCTGTTTTCTGTTTTATCTAGAAACAAACTTGGAGCCCCTACCTTCCAGCCCTTTCCTTCCCCAGAGGTGATCGCTAAGGCTCACACTGCTGCTTCTGGCCTCCTGTCGTCAGCAGGCCACTCACCTGGTCCCGGACCGTTAAACTGGGTTTTACTTTTTGAGCACATTTGAGAGTAAGACAGTTGAGTAAAGTAGTTTTATGTCCTCAGCACACCTTTTCCTTCTTAATTTCTTTTGCTGCTTGAATATCATCAGACAGTTGGTCTTGGCTTATTTCTTGATTTAGTGAAAACAACTGTGTGTCACACCATTAAAAAGGATGGAATGAATCCCTAGACCAGAGCTGCAGAGTCAGGCTGTGGATGTCCGTCCATAAGTGAAGCAGGCCGGGTGCCTTGCCGGATGTGCTACAGGGAAGAGTGGGGAGTGTTGCCCAGTGGAGGGACAGTGCGTGCACAGTGCAAAGGGGCAGCAGGCACCCGGCTCTGCTTCATTGCTAAACACAAGGCAAGTGTGAACCAGATTTTCCTATTTCCAAGGACAGCCAGAAATCTGGAATGTTATGTGACATATCCTAATCTTTCCATGTTAGTTACTTATTAGATAAATCTGCAGACCTTTGGCAAGCCAAGCAAAGCAGTCGAGCAGCCCAGAGTCAGGCTCAGTCTCATCATTTACCACGGTTGGTTCTTTGGTTCTCAAGGGGAACCTTGTCAGTTTGAGCCCTGATGAGCCATTGGTCCCCGGTAGACTGAATTCGTGTTGCTAGGCAGGGAGAGAATGGGATGGTACAGAGAACCTCTCCACACGCCTAGCAACATGAATCCAAGCTGCCGCGGACCAGTGGCTCGCGCATGCGTCATCTTCAAGTGGCTGATGATCCAGTCACCATATGACACGTGATTCATTGAGCACTGGAAGTTCTCCTGGCCTCTCCCAGGGAGGAGGCCTGCTGGTGGCGGGCTCACGTTTGGGGGCATTGCATACAGACAGGTGGTAGCCTCATGAAACACAAGACCTTTCATGCCTTCAGAGTGGGTTTGATCTACAGACATCAGTCATTCTCAGGGGAATGATTTCCCCCAGGGAACATTTGGCAGTGTCTGCAGACATTTTTGATGGTTGTAATTGAAAGGCTGCTCCTGGCATCTCCTGGATGGAGGCTGGGGATGCTGTGAAACCTTTCTACAATGTCCGGGACAGACGTCTGATCTACCTGCCAAATGTAGTGGTGCCCCAGTGAGAAGCGCTCACCTGGCACAGTGCCTGAGACAGCTACGGCTCCGAGGTCAGGTGCTGAAGTGACACATGTGTCAGTATCCAGTTCAGAAAATGCAATGAGACTGAGCATGGTGGGGGGCTCTGGTCCACCCACTTCATGAGTTCTCAACCTCCTGGGAGGAAAAACGTCTGCCGCTGATGCGCTCACAGCCTGTCGGCAAAGGTGGGGGCAGAGGCGAGACCCTGAAGCTTAATCCCCCGCGTGCGCAGTGGGAGGTGGAACCCGGGAGGACACCTGTTCTGGGGAACGGGCCTCTGTGCAGCTTTGGAATTTTAATTCTCTAAATGAAAATATCCATTCTTTTAAAGTATTTACTTTAACTTTATATGTGAAAACAATTACCCTGCAGGAACCAAGGGTCGAATGGGAAAGCAATTAATAGCAAGTTGCTTTTTATACGTGTCAGCAGAACATTGGAGGGAAGGGCCCGATTTTTTGTGGCCTTCTGTCATCGCGGCTCTTGTGACCTGTGCCTTCGCACGTAGGTCGGCTTAAAGAGATGCAGATGTTAGACGCCCTAAAGTTTAGGTAATAAGTGCTTACTTTTAAAAAGGCATAGAAAAAAAGCAGTTTTAATTTTATGAAAAATTTCTCTCCATTTTCAGTAAACTAGACCTGGATGCCAATATTTTGAGTCTTGTAATTTAGGGCCACTTCATTACACAGTTGTGTGATTTTTAACTGTTCCATCATTTTCTTAGTCAAGTGCTCCATCAATAGGGGTTTTTTACTTATCACCCCAACTCCACCCTGGCTGAGCAGAGTGGTCTCAGGGATGGCTCTGAGAGAGGAGGGCATGTGTGGAGGGCTGAATGTCTCCACGCACAGAATGAGCTCATGGGGGGATGGAAGATGGGAGATGGGGGACTGGTGGGGGATGGGAGATGGGGGATGGTGGGGGATGGGAGATGGGGGATGGTGGGCGATGGGAGACGGGTGGATGGTGGGGGATGGGAGACAGGGGACTGGTGGGGGATGGGAGATGGGGGATGGTGGGGGATGGGAGGTGGAGTAATGGTGGGGGATGGGGGGTGGTGGGGGATGGGGGATGGTGGGCGATGGGAGATGGGGGATGGTGGGGCATGGGAGATGGGGGATTGTCAGGGATGGGAGATGGGGGATGGTGGGGTATGGGGGATGGGGGAATGGTGGGGGATGGGAAACAGGAGAATGGTGGGGGTTGTGGGGAAGGTTTTGGAGAAGAACTTTCAGGAGGTGAACACCTATACTATCACTGTCTAGAGCCCAGTTTCCCACTCACCATGCAGCCATCAGGCCTTGTTTTTTCTCATCAACCCCCACACAGGATGGGCTTGCTGGGGCAGGACCCGGTGACCCCCCCAGAGCCTCCCTTTCCTGATACTGTCATATGAGAGGACCACAGAGAGGTGGCAGTGCAGCAAAGGCTGCTGCCCACCCACCCCTGGTCTCCGGGGAGCTGGATGGGCTGGAGGGGTGCCTGTGGCCCCTCCGGGTCCCTGCTCCGGCCTTGCTCCACGGAAGAGCCTCATGGAGATGCTGGGCCGCTGCCATGTGTGGTGTCGTGAGCAGAGCAGGAGTGCTGTCGGGACCCTGGTGCAGAGAGACTGCGGGGGTGTCTGAGCTGGGGTGGGGCCCCTGAGCCTGCGGTGTTCAGGTCCAGCCTGCAGGCCCCTCCCAGGGAAGCTGCCCTGTCCCCACACTGGGGAAATGCTTGAGGGGCCAAGAACTGTGGGCTGTGGCCAAGGTGGACACATGTAAAGTTTGATTCGATACTGATATCGAATGAGGCTGTTTAAAACTGGAAGTGACTTGAAGTTTGGGGATCAAAGTGAGTTTATCAATTTAGGCTTAATTCACGTAAGTGGGAATAACAGGGACTGGATGGTCATGTCCCACCAACCCCCAAGCTGTATGCTGAAGTCCTACTGATCCATGTGATAGTGTTGGAAGGTGGGGCCTCCAGGAGGCGATCAAGCCCGCGGGTGGAGCCTCACGGATGGGATCAGTGCCCTTAAGGAAGGGTCAGAGAGCTAGCTAGCCCTCCTTCTGTCGTGTGGGCACAGGAGAAGTCAGCGTCTGCGGCCAGGCAGGGGAGCCGCACCTGACCTAGCCCTGCTCATACCCTGGTCTCGGATTTCCAGCCTCCAGAACTGGCAGCCCAAGCAGACTAGGACAGGGTCTCTCAAAGACAAACTCGGGCAGCAATTGGAATAAAGCACCTTCTAATTTGCCCATGAACCCCTCCTGCTCCCCCAACCTCAGCCTCTGCTTTAGTTGGCGTCATGCAGAACCCCTTCCCTCCCTGCTCCCGGGTCCCTGAAATGCTGAGGGCTTCACTGGGACCAGGGTATTTGGTCCAGTTTGCCTTAAAGTCACTGGAAGTCGCACTATATAGATGAGCCAACCGAGGCTCTGCAGACAACGGTCAAGCCCGTTAATAACTCCAGTTTGACAAATCATGCCCATGCCCAGGCAGCACAGCCCATGGCCTGCCGCAGGGGGTGGCAGGGAGCAGGGCTGGTGGATGGCGTGTGGCACTGACCGGCGCCCCTGGGCCCTGCTGGGCTAGCCTCTGCCTTCTCCAGCGGGTGGGTGGGTTTTGATCCCCTGGACCTGGGAGGTATCATGGCAAAGGCCTTCCCAGAATCCAAGGTGGACGAGGCAGCAGTACTCCCTCCTGGCTGGGACGGAGACCACGGCGTCTCCAGCACACTCATCAGGGCTGTGTTGGTTCTGGAGACCCGGAGAGCAGGGGTGTTTCCCCAAGGGAGGTGTGGTGGTGAAGCTGGGAGGGCTCCGTGTGGCTGCGGGAGCCCAGGAGGGAGGCCTGGGGGGGACACCTGGGATCCAGGGCTGGGTGGGTGGGAGGTGGTGCTGGCAGGAGACCGTGTGGCAGACGCTGCAAGGTCTGAGGTGGCCCGGAATCTCCCTCCCTCTGGACCTCAGCCCTCTGCGTTCCTGGATCTGGGCTGGCTCAGGCCACACCTGTTTCTGGTTTCCGTGGCTGGGGGTAAGCAGTGCCTTTGTGCTCTGCCTCACACACTCCTTTGTTTCAGGGTGAAACTGCCTCCTCAGGGCCTGAAACTGGGTCAGTGGCACCCCTGAAAGCTGACCGAGGATGCTCGGTGGTCCTGGCAGGGCTCTCCTGGGAGCTCAGTCACTGCAGAGGACGAGATTCCTTCAGAGACTTGTCCCCCCAGCACACTTCCATCACGTCTCCTTGGCCAGGACTGGCAGCCTGCTTCTGGCTTATGCAGGGAAGACCCCCCTTCTCTGTCCCTAGGGGACCTCTGCCCAATAGCTAAGCCAAAGAGGGAGTCCATTGCTGAAGCACGTGCTGGGAACGGTCTGGGGGCAGGCAGGCACGGGGTGCGACTGGGAAACGGGATCCCGACCAGTGGTTGAAGCAGGGCCCTCACTGCCTGCACCAAGGCCTCCCACCCACACCCCGTGCCTGGGAGCACACTCCCCCCAGATCCACGAGTCTACCTTGTGGGGCTGTTCTGGCTTCAGACCTCACTTTTGAAGGCCCCCTGGTCGATGGCAGAGAGTCCAGCCGTCATGGGCTTACATTCTGTGGGGAGGCAGCCAGCAAAGCGAGCAAAGATAAAGCAGGAGGAGAGGCTGGGCCGGGCTCGGCTGCACTGGGAAGCTGTGTGGGCCCCCAGCCGACTGCCCGGAGGTAGGCCCTCCACAGCGACTCTGTGAGTAGGTAGGGATACACCCAGGTGCACTTAAAACCCTGTCTCGGTTTCATGACTTTGATAAGGTGAGAAAGCCTCCTTGGAGCAGTAATAACAGACCACAGCTTTTCACCTGGGGAAGGAGAACAGTGGACTGTTGGGGGTGAGAGGCAGACAGACCTGAGAGGCAGGTGCAGGCAGCGCCCAGCCCTCAGAGAGCAGCAGGTTGCCCAGGAGGACGTGTTTACGGCAGGGCCCTAGGAGGCGGCTGAGGCTGGGCGAGCCTTTCCCTGGCTCTCACCTCACGGCCCTGGGGGGGGGCATGTGGCCCTGTGGCCCTCCTGGGGGCACTTCCGCTGGCTGCCCTGCTGGTGTCTCTGCCCCTGCCGGCCCGCACTCCTGGGGAGGTGTGGGCTGCGTGGGCCTGGGAATGCATGCCCCACCCCGGCCCTGGCTTCCCGCCCCTTGGGATCTGCAGAGAAGGCGTACTTACTGCTTCCGCCTCCGCGCGGTAAGGGCTTGCCCGTCTGGGGTAAGGTCCATTCCAGGGAAGGCCAGCATGCCCGTGGCTGTCTCTCTGCAGCCTGGGCTTCCTCTGGCTTCCCCTTGCTGGGCTTGGTGCTTTTCATCTCCTGTCACCTGACTCCTGAAACCCTTTGTCAGCTGCCTGAACTCTTTCTGAATGAGTGGGTGCAGAGCAGGTGTTGTGACTTCTAATAACCCCGAACAGTTCACCACTTCATTCATGACAGGGACTCATTGAAAGCTGGTTGAGAAAAGGCAGGAGTCAGTCAGTTAAATAAAGCAAAATTTTACTTAGTCTTTAGTCTCTTTGAGTTCTAATGGAAGACTATGTAGCAAGCAGAACATTCAAGAAAACATATGTGACCCAAAAGACCTGAGTCCAAACCCAGGGCTGCCACTAACCTTCCGGGTAATTTCTCAGAGGGGTCAAAACTTTGGTAAAATATTAGCAAAAAATCTCGCTGTTTCAAGATAAAGGAGGCATGTGCACAGTGCCTTCCTGACGGCTGAGCTCACGTCTCCTGGGGCTGCCCACACCCCAGCAGAGCGGCAAAGGCACGCATTGGTGAGAAAGCTGTTTTTCTTGGCAGAGAAAACCTGAGATGCGGTGAGGACAGGGCCAGCCCTCCCCATCCCCGGAGTGGTGGAAATGGCCTGGACACATCTGAATTCGTTTCTGGCTGAAGTCAGATATTTGACTGTGAATCTCCAGCCGGGGAATTTCATGTGTAGGATGCCCTGCACAACCGAGCTGGAGCCTGGGCTCTGCCAAGAGAGCTGTGCTCTCCACTAAATTTAATCTGAATTTCCTGCTGTGCCAGATCCATTCTGGCTTTGAACTTTAAGAAGGCAGATCCTTGGGTTATGTGACTAACACCACACTGGATGTGAGGTGGAAGGAAGTGACAGGAAGTCTTGTATAGAACAGAAGAGCTGGCAGCAGGCTGGCAGGCGGCGGGCCAGGGGCTCCTCTCCCTCTGGGAACCTCTCTCACAGGCAGGGCCATATGCCTGGGTGCCTCCTCTTCCCACATCCTCTCCACCCCCCGGATACTCCCCCCCTGGGCCTGCAGCTGCAGGGCTCTGCAGGGGGCAGGGCCAATTGGTCTAACAGAGGGGAGTTAAAATGTGAGCTTGTAAGAATGTGACACCATCATTTTTCAACCCTGCTGCTCATTACAGTCACCTGGGCAGCTCGTAAAACAATTGCAGTTGGGGCCCATTCCCAGGGATTGGGCTGGGCTGAGCCTGGGTGTCTCTTGTTTTAAAGCCATTGGCAGGTTGGATGTGAGGCCATGCCGAGCTTCCCTGACAGAAGGCGTTGCCTTCCCAGATCACATTTACGAGCACATTTATTTCCTTGCAGGACTTGCAAAGCCTTGACTTCTGGGTCTGTAACCGAGGAAGCTGGCTTATATCATTTCTCAGATCTGTTAGTCCCCTGTTTTATGATTCTGGTGTTCAGATGCTGTGGATTCCTAACAGTGCTCAAGGCCACAGAAGCTTCCCCAATGGCATTATAATTTGGCTGTTATACCCACATCCCACCAATATGCCTGCAGCAGAATTTCTAGATTCCCGATGAACTCATACGTTCACTGCTCTTATTTCCCTGGCCGTTGACTGTGCAGCCCCATGGATTTTCACATCCTGGACACATCCATGTAACCAGCCACTAGCCAGAGCAAGAACCAGAGCTCAGCCGGCCCCCTCAAACCCTCTTCCCCTTCTCAGTCACTCAGCCCTGGCCCCCAGAGTCACGGTATCCCCACCTCTCTCTGGCTTTGCATGGTCTTGAACTTGACTTACATGGAACCACACAATACCTTCTCTTTTCTCTATGGCTTTTTCACTTAACATGTCTCTGAGATTCATCCATGTTGTTGCAGTTCCCAGCAATTCATTCTTTTTCATCACTGTGTGCTACGGATAGAATGTGTCCATCCCCCCAGATTCACACGTTGACACCTAAGTCCCCAGTGTGATGGAACAAGGAGGTGGGGCCTTTGGGAGGAGATCAGGTTTGAGGGTGGAACCCCCCCCCACAGGATTAGTGCCCTCAGAAAGGGAGGAAGGGACAGAGCTCCCCTGCTCTCCCCATTGAGGACACAATGAGAGGTCAGCCGTCTGCAAACCAGGCTGAGGGGCCTCACACTGGATCTGCTGGCACCTGACCTTGCACTTCCAGCCTCCAGAACCATGAGATACAAAGGTTTGTTGTTTAAGCCCCTGTCTGTGGTGTTCTGTCATTAGCCTGGACTGACAAAGACGCTGTCATATTTCATCATCTCAATATACCATGACAGGCTTGACCTTTCCCTTGGTGAGCTTTGGGGTTGTCTCTGGGGCGGGGCTGTGATAAGGCTGCTAGCAACACTCTTGTATTCATCTTTAGTGTTCAGCCAGTAGTATTAATTTGGGTTTGTTTTGTCAGGCCTTGGAAATGCTGGTCTGGATGTTCAGGAGGGAGGCTGTATAGGAAATAAGCCCACAAAACGTCTGGCTGGTTTTGAGTGGAATGGGCAGAATGAAACATGGTCATTGCATTCCGGTTTAATGGAGCTGTTTGGTTTTAAAAATATGCTTGTTCCATGTTGTTTACCCAGACAATGGACAAATGGCATTTTCCCTGGGCACATGTAACTGTGACATTGCTCTGGCCCGTTCCCCATCCTCCTGTCCTCGGAGGTGGATGGCGTGGAGGCGGTGTGACACGTGACTGGGACGGAAGCTGGAACTACTCGTGTGGACTGTGGATGTGTGCCGCATTGTACATAAGGGTGACCCCACAAACTCTGAAATGTGCCTCCGACTCAAACTAAATCTTGCCTTTTGAGAAAACAACATGAGTATTTACAGACGGTTTTTGAAAACCATATAGTTAAAGCTAATGACGATATTTTCTAAAGTTTCTTTAGGATTATGGCTGCATTGGGAAAAGTGGAGAGGCCTTGACTCTAATCCAAGCTCAGCCACTTAGTTAATGCAGGAGGTCTGTGGAAGCCTCATTAGATGCGAGAGAAGAGCTACATATTGTGCTCCCCAAACGCCTCACTGCCTCCATGCCCAGCCCTGGGTGGACGGCTGTGCGCAGTGTTCTTCACGGATGATGGTCTCAGTAACGCTTCAGTAGGCTTCAGCAATCAATAATCCTGCTCGCGCACTTCATTTTACTCAACGGGAACTTGTGTGTTGATCCGGGCAATGGCTTCTCCAGTCTAGAGGGTATCAGACTGGACCCCCTCAGTACTGAGGTTGCTGAGCACCATCGGGGAGCAGCCACCGTAGCCCACTTGGTCCCCCACAAGACATGGTTCTGCAGATGCTGCACATTATCCGTAATGAGCTTCTTTGTGTTTTGCCTTCTGGAATTCGCTTCATCAGGTTCTGGTGTCACATTGGCCTCATAAAATGAACTGAGGGGACTCCCACATTTTCTGGGGGTTGAAATAGTTGAATAGTATTGGGAGTCTGTGTTGTTTTAATATAACAAAGTCATCCCTTCCCTCAGATGCCCACAGGGCTCACTGTCACTTCCTCTAGTGAATGGATGGCTGTCAAGGTGCAAATGGGCACAGAAGAGCTTACGTGCACAGGGCCACCTCCAGCGTCTGTGTCCCCATGATGTTTGCTTTCCTTCCAGTGCTGGTAACACCTGCCCTAGCATGCTCTCATTTCTTCACCACTTGTCCCCCCGACTACAGTGTCAGTGATATGAGGGTAGGGATGCTGTTCTGTTTACCACTGTATCTCTAGCATTTAGAATAGAAATGGTATATGGCAGCAGCTTAATAAATATTGGTTTGAAGGAATGAATTCAGCCTTAAAACCATCAAGGTCTTTTCCCTTTTTTCAGTTATGGACCTTTGATGGACTGTTTAAGTATTCTAATTTTTCCTGGGTGAATTTTCATGTTTATATTTGACGAAAAGAGCATCAGTTTCCTCCAGGGCTTACATTTATCGACACAGAGTCGCACAAGGCACTCTTCTACATTTCTCCAACGCTCTTCTTTATCTATGGGGATGACCACTTTTGGCAAATCTTTACAAATAAACAAGTTTACAAGCAAAGGTCTTATAAAATGTTTTAGTTTTTGTAGATCCAGGATCCTTTGCAAATCTTATGTATAAGTTGACTATTTTTCTTTCCTCAGTGATTTTATCTGAGTTTTCTTTTTAACATATAAGATCCAAACCCTGCTCAATTTAGGCTGCTGGTTCAATCTCCTCATGCTCTTTCACGCCCTGTAGCTCAGGTACCAGATCCATCAACCTGTGCAATTCCAGACTAGCCTCTTTAGAACCCATGTTGGCTTCACCAGGCCACAGCTGCATGTCTGTTCCCCCTCCCCATCCATAATATTCCAGCAACCCCTGGGTGGAGATGCCAGTCGGTTTGCTCCGTGCACCCATGACCCTGCCCTCCTCACCACACAGAACCTTGGGAGAAATCCAACCCGCAGGCACATGCCTTGTTTCCAACTAGATTCTTTCAGTCAAGAGTTTGACCTAAGATGCGCAGAAACCATAAATCAGCCTGAGCAATCCCCTATGCTGGCAGGACACTCAGGCAACTTGGACAAGAGCAGATGTCATGTGATAGAAGTACAAAGAGAACAGAAGAAAAGGCCTGCATTTTGTGACTCTGTCCTAATTGAAGTTCACAGTTCCTGCACCGTCTCCCCAGCTCCCGAGCCTGAGCAGGACCTTGCGGCCCTGAGTGTGGCAGGACTGCTGACTCTCCTGTTCTTGTGCACTCCAGCCTTGTTCTGCCGCTGTCACCGAGCCAGCATTTTAGTAACCCCTCGCCACGCGAGAGCCAGTTAGTGCCCTTAGCACGTCACACCCCTTTCTGCCTGGGCTTCCTTATTCCTAAGAAGGGGTTAATGATGCCTCTCTTAAAGTGTGCTTGTGCGTGTGATTTATCACATGTGAAGGGCTTGACAAGAGCAAGTTGTTATTCAAGCATGAAATCCATCCGTCCAGCCGTCTGTCCATCTTGCCCTGGCCGCCCCCTATCTCTGTGGGAGTGCCAAGTAGTGATTCTTTCAGAAGAGCAACCTGGCAGTGCCACCAAGAGTCTTGAAAATGCTCACACCCTCTGACCTAGTCATTAAGCCCACTTTAAAAAATCTAACTTAAGAGAATAAATTGAAACATGGAAGAAATCTTATGCACCGAGCAGTTCACTAGTATTATTTTCAATGATGAAAATGAGAAATAATCCAAATGCTTCCCTGAAAAAAGAATAAACCTGCTAAACTATTTTTGGTACAGAACAGGAAGCCTTTTAAAATCACTTTTAGATTTTTAGATCCCTTGGAAATTCTTGCTTTCAAAAGTGATATGAACAAAATCAGGATAAAAAATGTTATATGAAGTACAGTGACAAATATGTTAATACTCTTCCACCCCCCAAAAAATGAAACCAAAAAGTTCATTGGGTGTTTTGGGTTACAGAATTAATATTTTTCTTGTTTCTACTTGTCCATATATTCTTTGTGCGTATCAATACTTTGGTGATTAGAAAAGAGTGAACGTCATTATCAGATGAAATCTGTACGTATATAGAGGGAGCAAACCCTGAGCATCTCGGTCCCAGCCCCTGTGTGGCAGTCTGGCCGTGTGTCTGTGTTTCCAGGAGAAGGCTGCTCTTAGGTGCTGTTTGCCTGACAGAAATAATGTTTGTCAAGTGTTCTGAGCTCTTTATGTCATAAGAAAATTCCCATGGCTCACCCAGACTGTGATATGATTTCTATGAGAGCCAATCTCGTATAAATTCTCCATCTAAACAGGCAGGCGGAGTTTGGTCCTTGATTGTTTCAAATGACCAGGACTCTTCCCCCCTGGACTGCCTATTTCATGAGCACAGCACACTTGCAGTTACGAGAAGGCTCCATTTCAATGGTGACTTGTCAAAGGGACTCTTGCTGTGAAGGACCTGCCACTGTCATACACAATGCTGGTGCTATTTACATCCTCACACCAGGAATCGACACCTGCACATGGATACCTACACACAGCACACACAACACCCATTACACACAATCCACATGCACAATAAAACACACACGTGCTGCACAAGTCCAGTACACATACAGCACACAGACACACACACCAGACATATTACATGCACACTTGCACACATGGTAACACAGATCACCTACACATAGACATAATCACGTTCTTCGTCTTCACTGATTATATGATCACAGGGGCTTCACTTTGGTTATTGTAATATCCTTGCATATCAGAAATCATATTTTTCAGGTGGTATGGATGTTGCAATCGGTGTCCTAATTTCATGATGGGAAAGAATAAATTTGGGAAAAACTTAGATAAGAAAGATTAAAACTGGCAGTTTTCCAAAATTTGAAATGAATATTATATTCCATCATCTTAATGGAGTCGTAGAGATTTTCTGTCTTGTCTGGAAAATACCAGACAAATTTATCTTAGAATCTTATTTGTTCTGCAGTCCGGCCATACAACTGAAAGATGTAACACTTCATTTTTGTTGACTAAACCAGTGAATCATGTAAAGGTAGTCATTTTTACAAAGTTTTCATAAGTGTGTTTCACTTAAATTTAAAGATAATGTAGGGCATATGTATGAACACATCAACAGACACTCATCAGAGTGGAAAAAAAAAGTTCTTAGTGGAATTCATGATATTGGTTATCTTCCTAACATCTTCCTTTGATGTTAGCAAGATTTTTTTATTTTACATTTTTAGATTGGTGACTTATTTCAAGAACTTCCAAGGTATCTAAAACTCTAAATAAAATGATTACAAAGGCTTAACATTACTCAAGGCTTATAAACAATCATTCATCTTAAGAAATAGGATTTTGTTAGCTCCCTTAAAGAATCACCTTCTAGCTTGCTAGTGTGCATTTTTAGAAATCATAAATGACTTTAAATTATGTCAAATGCTGGTTTTTCTTGTGCCTATTGAAATAAAAATATGATTTTTTTCTCCTCTAGTTGATTTTATGATACTATTGTGAATCAGACTGATTTCTTTTGGAATATAAAACTGTCTTCCACACCTGGAATAAGCCCTACTTTTTGAGGATACCATATCCTTTTTATGTGTCTCACTGAATTTAATTTGATAATATTTGTTTAGGATTTCTGAATATATGTTCATGAGAGAGATTTACCCATAAAAGTGAGGAAGTATCCCCTCTCCTTATATTCTTTCAGTGGTTTGATGTAAGACATTTCCTCCTATGAAATGAAAGAATTTACTTATCTACCTGGGTTTGGAGTTGTCTTTGTGGAAAGATTATTAAGAATAAATTCCTTTTCTTTACTATATATCCAACTATTCCCATTTTCTATCTATTCTTCTGTTAGAATTGGCATGTTGTGTTTTCTGAGAAATCTGTTGATGTCATCCAGACTGTTAAATTTTTGGAGTAAATTTGTTCGTACCATCTTTTTACCTTAATGCCTGCAAGATTTATAATTACAGCTCATTTTTTTCATACTTGGCAATTTGTCTTTTATTTTTGTCCTCTTTTGCAGATACTTATTTCAGAGAGGTAACTTTTGGCTTTGTTGATTTTTTTATTGATTAAAAAATTTCATTGAAATTCTGCTCATGTCTTTATTATTACCTTCTTAAGTGAGATTCATTTTTTTTCTAGCTTCTTATGATAGAAACTTAAATAATTGACTTTTCAGCCCTTATTCTTCTTTTAATACAAGCATTAAGGTTAAACCATTCCCATCGTTTTCTGCTTGTATAGTTTCTTCTGAGAAGTCAGCTATTAGTCTATCAGAATTTGGCAGATGTTCTGATGAAGCGACTGGCTGTGTTTGATGGTCTCCAGTCTCTAATGTTGCTCCTCTTGGATACTCAGAGCTTTGCTCATTTTTCTGTTTCCCAGCAGCAACTTTCGCCAATGGCCGAGCCTTAGTTCTCAGCCTCTGGCTCGTCCTACATTTGTCCGGTGCCCTGAGGAGGGGCAGCAGGAGCGGGTGGCCGTCTTCCTCTGCGTGCCTCTTGTCTGATGTCTGTTTTCCTTTTAAGCTCCTTCCCTCAGAAGGTCTTTCTTTCCTAATCACCTCAATATTGTTGCAAATTTTACTCTCAATTTCAGAAACGTTTAGTCTCCCTCTTTAGGACTCCATTCCCTAACCACTAAGCCAGAAAAGTCAGCAAGTGCCCCTCCAGCCTCCCCGGCCTCCCTCTTGCCAGCAGCAGCCTCGTCCTGGCCAGGCTCTGTTTATCAGCCTTATGTCTAGAACTGCAAGATATCACCAGGGAAAAGCTGGGCATCAATTGTTCATTTTCCTCTCTTTGGAATTTTAATTCACTTAGTTCTTATTGATGCCACAGCTTTCCAGTGCTTTAAAAATGACTTTTGTAATTAGTCTTTTTTTTTTTTAAGACAATAGAGGCCCTGGCTCTGACCTGCAATATCCTATAAGATGTGGAAGTGTGGGACACAAGTTTTGACTTTCTTTTCCTTGGCTTGATGATGTGTCTGTATGCTTGGCATTCCTTGGGACTTAATATGTTACTTGTAAAACTCCTGCATTAAGGCATTTTCAGTGGTCCCTGGCTGGGAGTTTTCTTTGGGAAGCTGAGTAGTCTTGGCAGGAATGGAAACTGAATCCAATGTACGCTACTCCTGAGTGTTTCCCTTTTGGAGTTTTCCCTTTGAAGGCACAAAGGTGGAGGAAGGCTTTGCTGTTGGGGCCTCTGGTCCATGTAGTTCATGGAGACGGAAGGAGGAAGCGTCTGCCCAGGGAGTTCCAGCCAAGGCTGCCCAGACTGTCCGCATGAACTCAGACGTCTCTTTCCAGTCCTCAGGTTTCCCTCCACAGGCGGCCTGGCCGTTGAGCTGCCAGCATGTGCTGCTCCTGAGTTTGGGAACAAGTGGGTTTTGTTTTTTTTTTCCCAATTATACTTCAAGAAGAACTGTTCTCACCTCACCACCTGGGTCACAGGCTTAAGCAAGTGAAAGCCTCATCTGATTATTTTTGTAATCCAGGAGGGTGCATAGACTCATTTTTCCCGGTAAGATTGTGAGTGAAGAGCGCGGAAAGTGCAGGGCTCTAGAGTCAGCGTGGGGGAGGAGGAGCGGCAGGAGAGGGGCCAGTCCTACTGATGGTATGTGGTAGCCACAGCAAAGCATAGCAGGGGTGGCTTGGTTGTGGACCACGAGGGGCATGCCATTCCTCTGGGACAGAAGGGAGAGGACAAGGGGAGATACCAACGTGCTGTGCCCCGTTTTCGGGAAGGCAGGGCTGGAAGCTGCGGGTGTCCTTGTCCTCTGAGATCCCCATCACCGCTCCTCTGCACGTGCTGTCAGTCACATGGGAGTCACGTCTCTATGCTGTGCATCCCACCTGGTGTGCCTGGCCACCTTCACATGACCTCCAACTCCCTCAGGTGCAGTGACTTCTCCCACTTTTCTCCGCCTAAGGCACAGGGCACTTTTATGGATTGCACGGCTGTTACAGTATTCATGGGACAGAATCTTATCTTTTTTGTGGTATAGCTTCTGGGAGGCGATAGGTTCTGGTTGATAGGAGAATGGGCCCTGGATTCCGATTTCCTGGGTACAAGCGCCTGTTGCACCCGTCTCCCTCGCTGTCTCTAGGGCCAATGAGCTTTTTCCATCTGTAAAAATGGGCCAGAACTTGGTAATTTCTTCAGCAAGTGTTGTGAGGATTCAAGTCATGTAATTTAATTAATATGTACAAAGCGCTTAAAAGGCCCTGAGTCCTTAGTACCGTTGACAGCGGCTGTTCTTCCCAGCCACTTACGGATCATTTAGAATGTGTCACCCTGCGAGTCGCTGCTGCTTTCCTGGCTGGTTGTTAGCTCTTTGGCGACTGCATCGGCTCTGCAGTAAACGGCCCCACAGTGGCTGCTCTCACCCGGGGTCAGGGGTCCCCTGAGAGCATTTCCAGTGGAAGGGCCTCTAGGGAAAAATATCCAGGGAGACTTTGAAAATGATGGTTAGGCTTCCAGATCCATGGGGGTCTTAACCATGAACTGTGACAGCCAAGGTCTGAAGGCCTAAGGAGCGTGTGTGCTCACTCACAGGCTTGCCTGGCCAGAGATTTCCAGGAGAACTATGAGCCCTGTGACACTCATGGGGGCCCTGGAGGAAGGGCAGGAGGGAGGGGGCTTGCTGGCCCTGTAGGAAACGGGATGGAAATTGGCAAATCCAGGCAGCTGCCATGATACCCTACGCTTGACCTGGTCTCGGAGGCCGGTGAGTGGAGGACACACGGCTCAGGCTCCCTTGGCAAATCCAGGCAGCTGCCATGATACCCTACGCTTGACCTGGTCTCGGAGGCTGGTGAGTGGAGGACACACGGCTCGGGCTCCCCTCCCATAGGACCCATTGTTGATCCCCAAATTTACTTGCTGAATAAATGATTCCAGTGACCTGTGGGGGGACAAACCAGTGCAAATTGTCATCTCACTCTCGTGGGAGCTGGCCCTTCCCTGAATCCTCCTGCAGGTACAAACAAGGCCTGTGTGCTGCTTGCCTTGCACTGAAGGCTGTCTCAGCAGACTGGTGGTGGTGGCAGTGCCAGGCCAGGCGGGAGTGCCTAATGCTTAAGCTCTGCCTTGTGCAGGACAGCTGTCCTCATGCCAAGGAACTGAGTTTATACGACGAGGTAAATCGAGTTGTAGAGAACAATATGATTAGAGAAAAAAGAATCATTTATCTTGTAGTCCCAAGACATGGTATATTCATGGTTCAGGACTTTTTAAACAAAGCAATAATAAGAACATCCTTTAGAAAAATAAACTGGCAAACATTCATAAAACATAAGATCAGGGCCTCTGTATGTGTAAGAATTATTAACTAATTTTTTATCATGATAAAGGCTATTTTTGGAACCAATGAAATTGTTCTGGAAAAATACATAAATTGGTGAGGATTAAAAACAACAGAAGAAAGCCGAGACGTTAATTATTGTGATTTAATTATATATATATATATATATATATATATATATAATATATACTAGAAATATATATATGAAAAAATGCAAAGCTAATTGCACTTTTAATCTTTGGCAAACTTTTTTTCTCACATTCACAACAAGGGTGAACTTATCCAGTTTAACAAATAAAGAAAAAATTCAGGAAGAAATCTAAGCTAAGCTAAAATCACTTGGTCTCTGACTCTTTTATGATATGAAACCTCAATGATTCAGACCTGTTATGTGAGCGATTGGGTGAAAATCCTGCTTTGTAGAACATTAAAAAATAAATGGTCCTCCCACAGAAATACAAAGAATTATAAGAGAATATTACGAGCATCTATATGCCAACAAGCTGCAAAACCTAGAAGAAATGGACAACTTTTTAGAAAAATACAGCCTTCCAAGACTCACCAAGCAGGAAACAGAAAAACTAAACAGACCAATCACCAGCAACGAAATTGAATCGGTAATCAAAAAACTACCGAAGAACAAAAGCCCTGGACCTGATGGATTCACCTCTGAATTCTACCAGACATATAGAGAAGAAATAACACCCATTCTCTTTAAAGTTTTCCAAAAAATAGAAGAGGAGGGAATACTTCCAAACTCTTTCTATGAAGCCAGCATCACTCTAATACCAAAACCGGGCAAAGACCTCACTAAAAAAGAAAATTACAGACCAATATCCCTGATGAACGTAGATGCAAAAATACTCAACAAAATATTAGCAAACCGATTTCA
>JAQQAC010009165.1:87268291-87325165 GCA_029783875.1 Phataginus tricuspis | reverse complement strand
TGGAAGCAACCTAAGTGCCCATCAGTAGATGAATGGATTAAGAAGAGTGGTACATATACACAATGGAATATTACGCAGCCATAAGAAAAAAACAAATCCTACCATTTGCAACAACATGGATGGAGCTGGAGGGTATTATGCTCAGTGAAATAAGCCAGGCCGAAAAAGACAAGTACCAAATGATCTCACTCATATGTGGAGTATAAGAACAAAGAAAAAAAAAATGAAGGAACAAAACAGCAGCAGACTCACAGAACCCACGAATGGACTAACAGTTACCAAAGAGAAAGGGACTGGGGAGATGGGTGGGAAGGGAGGGATAAGTGGGTAAAAGGGGCATTACTTATGGCAGACATAGGGTGGGGGGGCACGGGGGGGACTGTACAGCTCAGAGAAGACAAGTAGTGATTCTCATCTCACTACACTGATGGACAGTGACTGTGGTGGGGTTGGTGGGGGGGACCTGATGAAGGGGGTAGTTTAATCATCACAATATTGCTCATGTAATTGTAGGTTAATGATACTAAAAAAAAAAAAGCTAACCAATATAAAATAAATAAATGGTCCTTATTTCCCTTTGTTTTAGTTGATCATTGCAATTTCTGAGCAATATACTTGATCAGCGACATTGGCCATGGGGAACAGAACAGTGTAGAGAAGCCAAAGATAGTGGGACATTTGAAGAAATGGGTTCTTTACATAAAAAGTAGGGCCCTGGGTGGGAATCATGGTCCAGTCCTCCCATGTACATAGGTTTCACTGTCTCCTTTTCTCTCTGTGCTCCTGGCCCGATGAAAGAATAGTGCACACCAGTTATGCTATGGAATGTGGTCAGAAATGTGTGTCATAGGGGTATTTTATCTAGAAGAATCTGAACATCCTAAAGCCTCAGGTTTCCATAGGACCTGAAATGTCTGTCCTACTTGGGATGGACGTCTAAGAGCTCCCTCATGGTGGTCCACAAAGGGGCCACACCAAGGGGGATTCAGGAGTTTTTGTAGCTCACCCCAATTCTAGCCACGAATGAGGCACCTTATACCTTCTTGTAGGCTCCCCCACCTGTAGGAAAGATTCCTCTGAGGCTCCTTTTCCTTTGATGGGATGTGGAGGAGAAAGTCACATATATCACTCCACACTGGACCACCAGCTGCTCTCCTGCATCTCGTCAACCCTTCACGTGTTTCTAGTCTTCTCCTGTGCATGCTGGACATGAGAGGTGGGACTCGCTACCAACCAGCAGGGGTGCTTCCATGACTTTTCAGCCCTTTGAGCACAGATATGCTCCGTGTTTCTCTTTAGCGTGTGAGTGTCCACCTCACCTCCTGTATTAAGCTCAGTGGCTTTAGCCAAAATTCTTAGAAAATAGAAAAGGTCCCAAGTAACCCCCTGCTATGTGAAGCTCTAATGGGCCAGTGCACTGCTCGGTATGGCGATCTGTTTATTTGTGTGAGTTAACAGAAATGAGAATCGTAGCTCAGCCTCTACTCAGTCTTGAGGCCTCACAGGTTTTCTTCGTCAGTTGTTATCTATGACTGGTTATCATAAATGTATGCTTGAGCGAATGTGTCCTTTAAAATTTTTGGATATGGAATTCTCTAGCTGTCTCTTGAAGGAAAACTTGTTAATTGTATTGTGCAGCCATTCTTGCTGAGATTTTTGGGTGACTGATGTATCAACAAGTACCATACCAACCCAATGTCATGGTGAATTCATCAAATTCCTTCTGTAGCTTTAATATGTTTTGTTGCATTTTGTGGGTGTTTCCATAGATATGTGCATTTATCAAAATTGTTACATCCTTTCAATAAATTGAATGTGTTTTATTAACGTGTAGTGATGCTGTCTATCTGAATACCCCATCTCCTCTCAATGTCTCTTACCTAATGTTAATACAGCTATATTAGCCTTCTGTTTGTTGGTAGGGCATTTAAGGTTTTCTACATCTTTTTTTTTAACACATTGAACCTTATAAAAATTGGAACATCCATCCTTTTTTTGTGTACAAAAATGGCAATTTCATGTGGCTCATCTAATGCGTCAAACTGCGTGTGTCCCTATGCTGGGGTCTTTTGTATAAGTATGTATGTTTGTTTTCTATGATTTTTTTTCATATTGCTAATATATTCCCTATTTCTTTTTAAATGTTTATTAGTCTAATTGTAAATCCTTGGTCTCATATTCCTGCTTCTGACAGAGTCTGTCCCCAAAATATTTTTCTTTTGAACGTGGCGTGCCCATCAAGTCTTGCTTTTTGATCACTTTTGTCCTGAAATTTCCTTTTCTTCTGAGATATTGCTTCCTCTGTCAGCCAAGCGTATGTCCATGCCACAGGCCCAGTCCTTCACCCCATGAGTTCAAAACAGCACTGTCCCCACCTGTTTCTTGGTCTTTTATCTCCAGAGTTCTCCAGCTTCATCCTGGCCGAGGGAGCCCAGGGCCGACCTAGTTCAGGATTTGGTAGGAAATTTCCAAATTTTCTTCTATACAAAGAAAAACTTAAACATTGATTTAATTAGAGCCTCACTTGTTTATATATAATTAAATCATATAAACACTGTGTTCCCAAACAGGAAAACATAGCTGGTATCAACCCAGACCGAGGCCTAATTCAGAATTTGTGATAATTTGGACAGAGTTGGAGATGTTTTACCATATATTATATCTTTGAATGTTCATTTTCAATAAAAACAAACATGCATATTGGTTGTGGCCATTCTCGAGGAGGTTTAGGTGGACTAGTCTGAAATATGGCTTCCTGTCAGATAAAGTTAGTGGGAAACTATCTTTCCCTAGGACTCTGACATTGAAGCTATGGAAGTGACTTTGAAATGCAGTTAGATAGCTCAGGTTACATTGGAGATCCTGGTTCCCATTCATTCTGGTATTAAGCAAAGAATGCTTGCATCTGTGAGATAATTCCCAAGCGTGGACTTTGCAGAGCAAGAAACAAGATTGTCTTTCTGTTTCTAGATGTTTCCCTCGAGACGGTTCACTCGGGGGAATTATGAAAAGCAGGCATACGAGACAACTGCAGGGGCTTCTGTGAGATTATCACTGAAACAAATCCAGCACTCAGTAAAGATTACAATTTTTACATTCTGAAAGACTTAAAATCTAGAAACAAATACGAAGGCATAGATGTCCCTGACTTATCAAATGTTCACACCTGGGGACTTTTCCCCTCATGGCTTTATTTCTGTAATCGGTTTTGTACTTTTCTCTATTCAATGTTTTTAAAAAATGGACACATAGAAAATTAGAGAAGTAATTATGATCATGCATTTGGTGAATATTCTTCAAAATATTCAAAATAATAGGAAGGTAAGGAGCAAAGACCTAAGGATTGTCTTTGTGGACAGATGTGTGTCCGTCCACTCATATTGAGACAGGATGGGTTTCAGCAACCACCTAAGAACATAAAACATGTAACCTGGAAAGCTTCTCACATAGAATCATAGACTTCTAGTGTTTGAAGGGCTGTCAGCTCACCTAGTCTGACACCATGGTTTATAGATGAGGAAACTGAGGCTCGGAGATGCGGCGGTGCTGACAAGGCCGTGCGTTCTAGCAGAACAGGTATGCTCCCTGGAAGTCATCTTGTGAATTAAGTGAAAATAATAGCTATGGGTCAGGAAAAGGTTCTGAGAAATGAGAACTGCTTGAGAAAGTGTTATAAATGGAGCTTTGGAATAATTTATTTTCTAAATAATGATAGTGAAATTGCTCTGCGGCAGCCTTGCAAATGCACAAGCCAGAGTCTAAAATCAGTCTTGGCTGGGGCCGCTCTGTCCTCTCCAGGAATGTTTGTGGAATTGGGGACACAGGTTATTGACAGGTGACAGTGTTGCCTCCAGCGAGAAGGGAGTGGCATGAGGTAGTTGATATCCATACATACTTGGTTGAGAACGTTAATGTATTTTTTTAAACTGTGGGACTTCCCAGTTCTTTAGTATGCCAGCCGCAGTGTTGCCCAAACTCACCTACTCAGGGTGCCCTTGCTTGTTATGGGCAGTGCCCCACAGAGTATAATGGGGAACAGTGGTCTGGTGAGAAGTCAGGAGGGGCCAGTACAGGCTTCAAATGACAGACTCCGTCAGAAGCAGGAATATGAGACCAAGGATTTACAATTAGACTAATAAACATTTGAAAAGAAATAGGGAATATATTAGCCTTATGAAAAAAAATCATAGAAAACAAACATACATACTATAAACAAAAGACCCCAGCATAGGGACACACATAGTTTGACACTTTAGGTGAAGCATAAAGCATCAAGTCGCATATAAAGTGCTTTATATCCAACAGGGCATTGAATCTGTGCAATATCTTTGTAAGGCAGAGGGCAGATTATAGGTGAGGAAACTGAGGCACAGAGGCCCCTTAGGGGCTCATCAATGGTGGCTCATCTGACAGGTGCCAAGCGCTGGCCTCTGCGGGCTGCCCTAGGCCCCCAGGCCTGCCTCTGTTTCTGGCACCCAGAGCTTTCCTCGCCTCCATCCTGTACCTTCCCTCTCTGAGCTCTGGGCTTTGGCCTCATTTCCATTCCTGCAGTGAATCGTGGGCCTCCACCTCAGGGCCTTAGAACGTGCTGTCGACCTCTGCCCTTTGCCCCCAGTGGCCACCTGCTCACCCCCTTGAGATTTTAGCTCAGTGTCCTTCCTTGAGAGGCCTCTCCTGATCCATCAGACTAAATTATGTTCTGTTGCCCACCACCATGTCCCTTATCAAAGGTATCACAAACTTGGAGATGGGGTTCCTGACCAGGTTTGCCATCCTTGGACGTGCACAGTACCAAAGGCAGGGGCTCCATTAACACAGCAAGGATGGTCTCTCCTCTGACCGGTTAGTCTCAAGTTTGTGATAGTGCGAAGACTTGCTGGCTGATGATTCTCGCTCTGTATCTTGGAATAGTTAAAGCACATTTAGTGTCTGTTACAGCTGTGGTCTTAAGGTCTGTCTCTCCAAAATGTAGAACATGCACACACTCACACATTCATATTTATTTGTTTTTGAATCACGAAAGTTATGTCCCAAAGCACTGATTATAGACTAGCTCTTTTCGACCCTTACTGCTGGTGATATTTTTAGATATGAATTTTGATGACCCGGCTCTCATACACTTAGAAGAAAACTCCATCCCGCTCCTATTAACACAGCTGCCAAAATCTACTTCCTTCTATTAATGACTTTTAAAAGTGGCATTCTAAAGAGAAAGGATTGTCACTTAATTCTAGCTTTATTTGCTGTTATGCTGTCTTTCTCTAAGGATCATCAAGTTACCATCCCGCTTCCTTCTCTGAGAAGAATAGGAAACATCACTTCTGACCCCCACCTGCCGCGGTCGTGAGCGGTGAGAAGGCGGCTGGTGGAAAGCCCTCTCCAGACGCCAGCTGTTACTTGAGTGCTAAAGTGTTCGTTGCTACTGCTCAACCCCCGGTGAACTCTCTCTGGCAATGGTTAGTTTAAGATGGGAATTTTTCTTAAAAGGGTCATTTTAATATGGGTTAGGGAAAGCTTAAAATCCAAGTCTCGCTTACAATTGTCTTTTATATTGGAAAGTGTCTTTGCAGGGTAACACGGTTATTGCTTTGCCCCCACATCTAAGCCAGAGCGACAAGGTTATGAAGTGTCCACATCCTCTGCAAGCTTTGAAGCTTTAGCCGTTCTGTCACTTCCACAAAGATGGAATCGCTCGGTGCTAGTCACTGAGCAGCCCTCAGAACCTGAGGGGCAAGTGCCTGGGGAAGCACGCCTGTCCGATGCTACACCCACCACCACCCACCACCCAAGATTCCTGAATGGGGCCCCCCGAGACGAGCAGGAGCCATCGACCTGCAGAGTGGAGGTGGCAATCGTGTGAAACTCACCCTCTGAGGAACTCAGCCCCATTCTCAGAAACATGGTGGCTCCTTGGCTAGTCAGCCATGTAACTGAGGGAGGCCCTTTAGTGACAGAGTTTCTGTCTAGCAGCAAGATCGGCTAAATAAATAGCCTCGAAACTGCGAGAGCCCTTGGCTAGGGCTCAGGACTTTCGAGATCAACGCTGGGCTCATTCAGGTTACAGTCTCACAAAGGGTAATGTGGCGGAACAGTGCGACCTCGGATTGGCCTGGTCATCTTGGTCACATCTCAGGTTTCTGGCTGTCAAATGGGGATGATATGTATGGATATACGTTGCAAGACAGATCGCATGAAGAGAGGTGTGAAGGTGTTTGGATGCTCAGTGGATTATTGTGATTCTAGCTGACTGCTGTCTGACCTCTTTTGGCCAAGTTTTGTGCCTGATGACTGTAATCTGGAATCTTGCCAGCGACCTGCCTGTGGCCAAGTGGGAGATATTTTTCTGCACAGATGATCTATGGAGCCAGTGGTCACGAACTGGAACCCTGCTTTCCCCAGGTGGGGCGGCCCTGAGCACCCTGCTCTGAGCATCCATGTCAGCACCTGAGGGTGAACATGCCGACAGGTGGCGGCTCGCAGGGATGTCTGGGGAAAGCCGGGCACGGGAAATGCCTGATCAGCGGGAGCCGCTGCACCACCCAGAACACAAATAGAATGAAAATTGTCTGTAAGCCCTCGCAGCCCGTGCCAGGCTGGGTCTGACGTCAGCCACGGTGGGGTGGGCCCCAAGCTAATCTTCAGACGAGCAGCCTGCTGCCAGAGGTTCCACCTTCGTCTGCATTCAGGCTGATGTACAGGTAGGCTTAGTGTTTCTGTAGCAAAGGCTGCCTATTTCTGTCCAGCTGCTCTGCAGGTAGACAGGACATAAGCGTGGGGAGCAGGAATAGCTCCGTTTTGGCCTCTGTGCTAAGCCTGTGTCTCCTATTCAGTTTTACTAGTGACGCTGCTATTTTGGTCCCTTCCTGATTCTTGGGTGGGTTTCTCAGGGTAGAACCTGTGACGTCAGGATATAAGGAATCAGCATGCTCAAAGGACAGCGTTTTCCAGGCATTTCAGTATTAATTTTGTTAAAAAGGTATTTTGTTAAAAGGGTGTTTGGTTTATATTATTTAAGATCCATGATGAATGATTTTCTTGTTACTCACTAGAAGATTGTAGACTCCAATATGTATACATATGTATGCATACATATATGTGTATGTATATGTAATACATATCTATGCAAATTCCTCTTGAAAATTTGCAGGAAGAACAACCAAATATGGAGAAACAAAATGAATACTAATTAGCAATTTATTCAATTTGAAATGTTTTTAAATTTATGTCATCCACTTAAGTGAAAAGAAAATGAAAACTATATGGTTTTACTCTGACTTTAGAAAGCCTTGATTAAAGTCTCAATCAAAATGGTAGATTGTGTGCCCCTGGCCCCAGGCATAGGTGTGCTGCAGCTGGTTCCCCGGGCTCGCGAGAGCCAGTGTGAGCATCTCTTCCGCAGTCCACAGTCAGTAATTCAAGTAAGTAGCTTAAAACCAGCCGTGGTGGCAGTGTTTACACCATGGCAATCAGCAAACACTACAAATGAGGTCCTTTTTCTCTCCAAGGGAGCCTGTTGTTAAATGTATACCAGCACCCCACTGCTTCTAACTTTAAAGTCTTTGGACGAGCCCAATTCAGTATGGTGGCTATAACTTACATAGAAACCTTGCAATCTCTTTGAGGAAGGGGTGGTGCCCATTAAGTGTCATTAGGACCACCTGCAGTGGAAGCCCTGTGTTAACACGGGGGACAACCTGTCCGAGAGCCAGAGGGGCCCCTCCTTGTTCACAGCTCCTGTGCTATCATGCTAATCAGGGTGACATTTGGAGCACATAAACAGGCTTTTTCTCGTGTGTTGCAGTTCCTTTTCAGGGCCCAAATGACAATATCAGAGCAAACATGTTTTAGCACCTGATGAGAATTTTGCAAATCTGACTCATGAATAACCCGATGGTACCTCTGGGTACCATGAGAGCTATGAAATGTAACCTTCCCAGCTTATTCTGCAGTTGAGCTGCTGGCGCATGCAAAAGCCGCCTGGTAAATGAACCACAATCGATGCCTCCTCTAGAGACACGCAGCGAGGTACAGGGACAGCTTGGAAATGAATTTTCCTGTAAGCATAATCTACTTTCCTTTGACACCAGAATTTAGTAATAAAATAGAGAGTTCATTTGTTGAAGAAGTAACAAGCTAATGAGTCTTAAAAGCCCTTGACTGTATAACCACTGTTTGCAGGGGTTTTTAAAATGAATTTATAACTCTATTGAATTGAAATTTGCATAACATACAATTCATCCACTGTGAGTGTCCAGTTCCATGAGGTTTTAGTAATATGTATGCATCACAGCAATCCAGTTCTAGAACATTTTCATCGGCCCCCAGGAGCCCCCTCCTGCCCATTTGCAGTGAGCCCTGCTCCTGCTTCCAGCCGCAGGTAGCTATTCCTATGTTTTTGTCTTTTCTAGAAATTTTTACATAAATGGACTCCTACAGTATGTACTCTTTTGTGTCCGGCTTTTCACTTAGCATGGTGCTTTGAGGTTCATTGGTGCTGTTGTGTGCATCTGTAGCTTGTTTTTCTTAGCTGCTGGGTAAAATTACATTGTACAGATATGCCACATTTTGCTAATTTACATATCGGTGGACATTTGGATGGTTTCCAGTTTGGGGCTGTTAAGGACGCTGCAACTGTGAGTTTTTTTAAAAATAAAGTGTTTACATTTCTTTCGGGAGATCCCTAGGAATAGAATGGCTGGGTTATGTGATAAGTACAAGTTTAGCTTTTAAAGGAACTGTCAAACTGCTTTCCAAAATGGCTGTGCCATTTTACATTCCTCGTGGTAAGAGATGAGGGTTCCAAGTTCTCCACGTGTTTACCTATACTTCCTAGTTTTTTAGTCTTTTCGATGATAGTCACTCAGATAGGTGTCTAGTAGCATCTCATTGTGATTTTGATTTCCCTGACTAACAGTATTCGTTATCTTTGATGAAATATCTATTCAAGTCATTTGCCCACTTTTTTTTATTGGCCTTCTTGTCTTATTATTGAGTTGTAATAGTTCTTTAAATATTGTGGATAAAAATCCTTGATCGGATACGTGATTTGCAAATATTTTCTCCCAGTTCGTGGCTTGTGTTTTTATTTTTTTATTGCTAAGTTTTGAAGAGTAAAATTTTTCACTTCTGGTAAAATCCAATTTATCATATTTTTTCTTATATAATGTTTTTATGTTATATCTAAAAACTATGCTGAATTTAAGGTCACCAATATTTTCTTTTATGTTTTCTTCTAATCCTAAAGAAAAGTCCTGGTGAGATTTTGATAGGGATTTCCTGGGGTTTATAGATTATTTGGGGGAATATTACCATATCAACATGCCTGTGCCTTTGAATCTGTGAACATGACATATTTCTGCTTTCCCTTTGATTTGATTTCTCTCAATGTTGCAGCTCTCAGTATTGTTCCACTCCTTTTGTTAAATTTATTCCTAAGTATTTTACTCTTTTTTGTTACTTTTGTGGATAGAATCATTTTCCTTATTTCACTTTAGTTTGTGACTAATATATAGAAATACAATAGATTTTTATATTTTGTTCTTGTGTCATGTGACCTTGTTAAACTCACTTTTTAGTTCTAACAGTTTCTTTATTCCCATAAATTCCTTGGAGTTGTTTACATAAAAGATTGACTTGTCTCAGAACAAACACCATATTGGAATTATCATGTGGTTTTGTTATTTATTTTCTTAATATAGTATGGTATGTTAATGACCTTCAGATGCCAGACTATCCTTGCACTCCTGGAATAACTACTTGTAGTCTACAGTCCTGCTTGTAGTATACAGTATATGCTTAGAATACATTATACGTAGTATATAGGTGCCAAATTTGGTCTGTTATTGTTTTGTTAAGGCATTTTGCATCCATGCTCATTTTTATTGAGTTCAAGATATTTTTCACTTCCCCTATAATTTCTTCTATGACCTATTGGAGACTTAGAGTTATAGTTTAGTTTCTAAAAAGTTGTGGCCATCCCATAAATTTTTCTGTATTGATTTCTAATTTCTGATTCTATTGTAGTCGGTGAAAATGTATAATTTCAATATTTTTATACAGTTTCAATCTTCTTAAATTACTGAAACTTGTTCATGACCTAGAATATTGTCTGTCCTGCAAATTTAATTCATGTGTGCTTCCAAAGAACATGGATTCTGTTGGATGGAAAATTCTATAAATGTCAGTTAGGTCAAGTTGGTTGATAGTGCTGTTAAATTTTCTGTAATTTACTAAATTTTTGTGCAGGGGTTTTATCCATTACCAAGAGAAGTACTGAAGTCTCCAATTATAATTGTTGAATTGTCTATTTCTCCTTCCAATTCTGAGTTTTTTCTTCATGTATTTTGGGGCTTTGATGTTAAGTGCAGATACATTTATAGTTGTTATATCTTCCTGATGAATTGCTCTTTTTATCTTTATGAAATGTCCTTCTCTGGCTCTATTAATATTTTTTGTCTTAAACTTTATTTTGTCTGATATTACTATGATCTTTCCAGTTCTCTTATGGTGACTATTATATGGTTCATCTTTTTCATCCTTTTACTTTCAACAAGTTTGCATCTTTAAATCTAACTTGTGCCTTTTGAAGACAGTACAGAGTTGGATCTTGCTTGTCACTCTGACAATTTTTGCCTTTGGTTGGAGAGTTTAGTTGAGTTGGGATGTTTCCTTCCGGTGTCAGTACTCTCTAGCCATAATGCCGCCAGGAGCACACCTATAGGTTAACAAGTGGAATCACTACTCATGGCAGTGAGTGAGAACACACTTCATGAGGAGCAATGGGCATCTCAGTAACAGGATGTTAGGGCGTGGTACAGGGTGGATGCTTTGGAAAGGAGCTAAAGAAGCAGGTGTTTTGCTCTAGATTGGTTGCTGTCGGAAAGCAGGGAAAATTCTATGGTTGGGAGTCTCAGTACATCCTATGCATAGAGAGGGCAGCCTGGAGCAAAGGAAAAGCTGCCAGGGATGAAGACGCAGCGATCGCTCACTGTGGCCAAGAGAGGGCTGCTTAGTATTCTGTGGGGGACACAGGGATCTCCTTTTTGTTGTGCTCAGACACAATTATGGAGGGACTTGCTTTGTCTCACCTTACTGTGGTCTCGGAGTAACCTTTCCAGAGGTGGTGTTCTATGAGAGTATGACCGACAGGAGAATATCACGCCTGGCTGGGAGTGCCAGGCCAGCTTCCTGAGAGCTTCAATTCTTCCTTTCTCATCTGGCTACCTCCTCACTGAGCCCCATGGTTAGTTATATCAGATGTTTGTCCTTGTGCATGTGTGTGTGTGTGTGCAAGTATGTGTGTGTGTATGTGAATTCATATATGTAGGTGTATGTATGTATATGTATATGTGTTGTGCATCTGTGCATGTGTGTGTGTGTGTGTACACACGTATGTCTATGTGGGCTACAAGAGGGAAGGAAGGTAGAACTTGTTTCATGTCTCCTGTAAACAACCAGAATATAAAACTTCACATCTCACCTTCCATTATATTTGATCGCTGTTTTATGCCAGTCAGCTCTGAACACAAACAATTTTCTTCTGAGCCATCCCCACGAATCTTGCTTTCTTGGCTCACTCATCACCTACCTTCCTGCCCTGTGGGGTACCCTGACAGTGTGGATTATTGTGGGGTTCCATGGCATCTTTTTGGAATGGCACTGATTAGGTCCAAAAGTTAGTTGAAAAATCATCTATGATGAACAGTTAGGTAATATTGTGGTCCACCAGTTCTTCTGGAAGCAATTTGAAAATGCCCAGAAATGTAGTAGCATTCAACCATCACTTGGAAGCCAAGAGCAGCGCTCCTGTGCCTATGAGGGACCTGCAGGCTATATGAGGAGGCATCACTGGGAGGTGCTGTTTCTCCACTGAGGCTGCAAGTAGCTGAGCAGCTGAGGGATCCGACTCTTAACTTTATTTAATTTTTCTCCTCTCTGTTCCTAGGTGTGTTCCATTGTTTGTAGTCCCTGAAGAATTGTTGCAGCTCTTGCTTGGTGGCTTATTACTGTCCGTTACTTTTCTTCTTAGCCACACCCATGCTCCAGATGTCTGAGCTGGTCTCTATCTCAGCAGTGATAACTAGCTGGGGGTCTTCCTCTAGGACTAATTTGATGGAAACTGCTTCTTCCCTTCCCTTTTCTGTATTTATTAAAGTAACACAGCAGTTTACGAATGATTAAGATTACATTTTCTCACAGGTGGTGGTGGTGGTATAAGTGGGGCTGACATTCTGGGTAGATCCACTCCCCACTCAAAAATATCAAACTTAAAATATTTTTGAAATATATTTTGTGGCAGAGACATTTACTGCTCTGAGTATCCATATGAAACCCACATTTCCCAGCCCGTTGGAGTTAGGGAGGGCCATGTGGCAAGTTCTGGACAGTGTTCCAAACCATAAGCTTCACTTCCAGACTTTTAAAGCATTTAAGAGAGGGTGGATCACCCTTCAGTACTCTCTGTCATTGATGTGCTGAGCTGGAAACTAGGGGACCCAGATGATGGAGCTGTAAGAAGCAATTTGCCTGGGTCTCTGAGTCACTGTTCATGAATAGGAGTCCCTAGAAAGTGGCTGAAATCACAGAAGACTTTGTGAGGGAGACATGAACCTTTATATGCAAAGTCACTGAGATTTACAAGTTAGTGCACTAGTGCAGGATAACCTACTCTATTCTAATACACGAAACATTCAAATGCTAGACACTACTATATCTGCAGTAAGTACTAAATGAATGCATAAACAAAGGAGTCAATCCACAACTTAACAGCTTTTTAAGAAGTTGGAATCCTGGGGCTTAAGAAATGGAATTTATGAAATTTCTGAAAAAGGGCCTCTTAGAAAATCAACGGCCAGCAGTTAGTGATGTTTGACTCTATTTCAAATGTCTCCATTTTTGTAACCTTGATGGCAGGTTCCAAGCATAATTAGAGTAATTTTTATATTTTTCACCCATAAGCAGAAATGAAAGGAAAATAAGTTCTCCTTAGACCAGAATTGTAAGAGGAAAAGGGAGGCATTTTACACGAATGTGTGAGAAAATGATTTCCTTAGGTGGAAGGGCTGTGTGTGAACAGTATCAGAACAGAAAGGAATATCTCTCTGTTCATGAGTGTCACCGTGATTCATGATTCTCCCAAAAGGCTGATT
This sequence comes from Phataginus tricuspis, assembly GCA_029783875.1. Classification (NCBI taxonomy): domain Eukaryota; kingdom Metazoa; phylum Chordata; class Mammalia; order Pholidota; family Manidae; genus Phataginus; species Phataginus tricuspis. The sequence continues at coordinate 87,312,017 of JAQQAC010009165.1, read as the reverse complement.
TTGGAGAGACTTAAATTTAGTTCCCTTTCATAGCCCTAGAGGGCGCCACTGTCCCAGTACAGCTTGGCTCTTGAGTCTGGTGCCAGGTGAGGCAGGCTATAAGGACTGGCTGAATAGAATGAGTATAAGAAACTTGGGTTGCTGTTTTCACATTCTGGAAATACTTTTTCTATGTAGCAGTTTTGAAAATTAAAGTTAGATAAAATAAGTCAGAGAAAGATAAATACCACATGATTCCACTTTGTGAAATCTAAAGGACAAAACGAATGAACAAACAAAACAGCAGAGGTAGGCTCACAGACCCAGACAACAAGCTGGTTGTTGCAGAAGGGTTGGGGGTGGGGAGATGGGGAAAAGAGGGGAAGAGGATAAAGAGGGACAGACTTACAGTTATATAATAATTAAGTCATGGGGAGGTAATGTACAGCATAGGATATATAATCAGTTACATTGTGACTTTGGATAGTGACAGATGCTAACTAAAAATGTTGCACAGCTGAAACTAACACAACATGGAATATCGATTATAAATCAATAAAAAATAAAATAAAAAGTTAAGTTAGAGAATGCAGTTTAAATTCTCCCCTGAATTCAGCTATTTCCTTTCCTATTAAAACACGAAGTGTTTGCAAAAGTAGCTATTAAAAACACAGGTCAGAGACTGACTGTATAACTTACAAAATTATCGTCAGAATTTCTTTAAGTGGTAACCTTCCTACTTCACTTCATCAATTAATAATAATTTCTTCACGTCAACATTATAGAAGTAGATTTCTTTAATAAGGCAAAGTGTATGAGCATAGTGCAAGTCTGATCTAACTTGATGTGAAGTTTCCTGACCTCTGTAGAATATCAACAGTCAGAACCTAAAGGAACTCTTCACGTGGCTTCCCAGAGGCACGTTTTGTTAGCAAGACTGGAAAATTTTCTTGCTCATCAGGCAACGATAGGAGGTGCTAAATACTTTTAGTTGCGATTGCTGAACAATCACGGGCTGTGAATTTTTTTGTTTTTCAAAATTTCCCCCCAAACATCTTGAGATTACATAGAACACACACATATGTATGATCTGTGTGTGTGTGTGTGCGTGTATTCCAAAACAGGGTTGCTTCTTCCAAACAGTGCGAAACATTCCAGATGCGTTCCTGGGGTAATAGTAGTGTTTAGGAAGTTTTTAAGGACCTGGGAACTGAAGAGATGGAAGTGCTGACATTTGTTCAGCTGGCCTCTTGAGGCAGAGGGTTATTGTGTCGGTCTCCTAAGGACATCTCGTTAGGATCCAGGCTGTTTCTCACACAGAAGACGCAACCTGAGGAAAACAGGAGGAAGATGTGTTGGAAAGATTCAAATAATATCAAGGGCGCAGGGGTTTGGAGATGAAACATGGGGCAGACCGCCCTTGGCCTCCGCTTCCACCTTGCGGTCAGCCCGGGGAAACCGTGGCCTCCTTCCGCAGGAGATGCAGTCCAGCCAAACCCAGCTGGGGCTCTGGGGGCGGAGGCCCCGCTGAAGGGTCGCCCCAAGTGCTGCAGCCTTCCACAGCTGGGCTGCCTCTCCGGGGCACCTTCCCTCCCGGGCCCCGCCACGAGCTTCAGGCTCCCAGCCAGCGGGCTTAGGCTCCAGCTGGGCCAGGGGGCGCAGAGGGGAGGCAGGCGGGAGGGGGGGGGACCCTTCCCCGGCCCCTGCTCAGGCAGCGGCTGCAGTAGGAGCTGCATCCCCGCTGCAACTCGCCTGCAGCGCGCAGACCTGCTGCGGCTCCAGGTCTCCTTCCGGCGGGGGCTCACCTGTACCCTGTGTCCCGTCCGTCCTCTAAGCCCGGGAGCGTGGGGCTGTCTCATCTCTGGGCTGCGTGCGTCCTACCCTGGGTGGCTTCTCCTCCCTCCCGTGTAACCAATGCCCAGGACCGCTTCCCTCGGTTCTTATTCCCGAGGGTGCCACCGTCCACTGCTAGACCCACGCGCACACACTTGCCACCCATTGGCATTTTCATTTTCTCCCCACATTTTCTCATTATGTCCCGCCGACAGTCCTCTGTGTCCTAGAGGGGCATGACCCTGGCATGTGAACCTGCTGCAACTTCATCCGTCAAGAAATCCTGCCCGCATAGCGCCCACCCTGCGGGCGAGCCGTGCAGCTTGAATTTTAGAGAATATGCCTACTCTGTCTTGTTATAAATGATTTGACAATGTTTCATTTCACATAATCAAAATGTCCCTCCAACTGTCCTTGGTAGGTAATTATGTTCTTTTTAAATTAGTACATTTTTATACTTGCCTTACAACCTGGAGGCTAACTCCAGGCGCCGTATACCGTTAGTTTAGAAGCCTCCCTTCTGAGGACATGAAAATACAATGGCCAGGTGCATTTGCTTTGGTCTCTTCGCAGGCATGCCAGAGTTGTTAATTTTCTGCGTCTATCTTTTTAATCTAATCTTTTCCCATCTTACAGAACATGTCCCCTGCATTCTGGGTGATTTTATGAAGCTTGTCTTAAAGAGCCCTGGTTCTGTTTGCTCCCTGGGGCTAATTCTACACTCCATTATTTTTTAGTGTGTTTTCTAATTTATGTGTCATGGAGGTTTGCCTTCTGTGTGACTTACTTGGTGCCCTAACTTGTCCCCTGCACAGGCAGGTTCTTCCTTCCTGCTCTGGTCTCAGCGGCTTGTGTTTGTCTCCTGTCTCCTGGTGCTCACCTGAACTTCTCAGTTATGAGAGCTTTCAACGGATCTTCTAAGTTCATGCACAATTCCAGGTATATGTCTGTGTTTTTGAAGACTTTAACATATATGTATTATATATATGCTACATACTCTAGGATTCCAACACTATGACATCTGCGAAAAGGCAAAATTAGGGAGACAGTAACAAGATCAGTGGTTGCCCGGGCTGTCAAGAAGTGAGGGAGGAACATGCAGATCTCAGAGGAGTTCCTGGGCCATGAAACTATCCTGCATGATACTACGCTGATGGATACACACCATTACACATTTGTCCAAACCTTTAGAACTTACAACCCCAAGAGTGACCCTGATGTGAACTATGGGCTTTGGGTGATTAAAATGTGTCAGTGGAGGCTCATGGACTGTAACAAATGCACCCCTCTGATGCGGGATGGTGCTCGTGGGGGATGCTGTGGGAGAGTGGCGTGGGGCTGGGGGGCTAGGAGCTCACTGTACTTTCCATTCATTTGCTGTGAACCTAAAAACTATTCTAAAAAAAAAGTCTATTAAAAATATATATCTGTACATATATGACAATTCTTCATCGAGTTAAAAAATAATATACAGTTCTGGGAAGATGGCGGTGTGAGCAGGGGGTGAAAATCTCCCAAAACCATATGTATGTATGAAAATACAGTAAATACAACTATTCCTAAAAGAGACCAGAATATACATGACAGCGCACAGCCTGCATCTGCACCTGAGAGGACTTGGCACCCTGCGAGGCGGGTAAGATGCAGAGCCGCGACCCGGCGGGAACCAAGCACTCCTCCACCCCAGTGCACCGGCGGGAGGAGAGGATTCAGAGCCGGGAGGGAGTGGAAGCACACCCCGCGAAATAACCAGCCCTGGTGATCTGCGCCGGGAGCGTTGACACACATCGCGCAGTGTATCAGATACTGGAGAGGCAGAAGGTGCGGGTTTTGAGCTGGGAACGCGCCCGGGTCCTTGCAGCCGGCTCCTCAGGACAAAAGAAAAGCATGCGCTTTTTTTGCCGGTCTTAAAGAGGCAGGGGCCCAGGATCGTCCCAGCACACTCGGCCCAGCAGGCTGGGAGTCCTGAGGAATTTTGGACCCCTTGGCTGGCAACTGGGGAAAAAGTAGCCCCACTAAAACTTCACATAGAGAACAACAGCCTGCCACTCGTTCCCACCCTGGCCAGAACCACAAAGGGCCCTGCAGAGCTGTGCGGCCTTGGCTGTGGAATAGCGGAGCAACAGCGCCACCTACAGCATCCTTACAGAATGTACTCCTGGCGGGTGTTTTTTTTTTTCCTTTCTTTTCTTTTGTTTTCTTTCTTTCCTTTTTTTCTCTTTTCCTTCTCTTCCTTCTTTTTTTTTAAAGTCTTAAAGAGCCCAGCTAACATACGTGGCACCTACCAGTGACCACTTCTATCGCCATGAAAAGACAGAGGAATATGGTACAAACAAAACTTACCCGGACCCAGACAACACCAGAGAGGGAACCTGAAGGGATGGAAATGCGCAATCTTCCTGAAAAAGAATTCAGAACAAAAGTAATAACCATGCTGATGGATCTACAGAGAAATATGCAAAAGCTGAGGGAGGAAGTGAGGGAAGTCAGGAAAGACAATGCAGAAATGAGACAAGCCATTGATGGGCTTAGCAGTAGACTGGATGAGATGCAAGAGGCTGTTAATGGAATAGAAATCAGAGAACAGGAATACAGAGCAGCTGAGGCAGAGAGAGATAAAAGGATCTCTAGGAATGAAAGAATATTAAGAGAACTGTGTGACCAATACAAATGGAACAATATTTGCATTATAAAAGTACCAGAGGAAGAAGAGAGAGAAAAAGGGATAGAAAGTGTCTTTGAAGAAATAATTGCTGAAAACTTCCCCACGCTGGGGAAGGAAATCGTCTCACAGCCCACGGAGGCCCACAGATCTCCCAACACAAGGGACCCAAGGAAGACAACACCAAGACACATAATAATTAAAATGGCAAAGATCAAAGATAAGGACAGAGTATTAAAGGCAGCTAGAGAGAGAAAAAAGATCACCTACAAAGGAAAACCCATCAGGCTATCATCAGACTTATCAACAGAAACCTTAAAGGCCAGAAGACAATGGCATGATATATTTAACGTAATGAAACAGAAAGGCCTCGAACCAAGAATATTGTATCCAGCACGATTATCATTTAAATATGATGGAGGGATTAAACAATTTCCAGACAAACGAAAGTTGAGAGAGTTTGCCTCTCATAAACCACCACTACAGGATATCTTAAATGGACTGCTCTAGAGGGAAGCACCCCTGAGGCTAAAAAGATGTCACCAGAGAAAATAAAATCATAGCAAAGAAAGCAGACCATCCAAATACTAACAAAAGGCAAAGAATAAAACATCTAGTATATAAAGAATGGAGGAGGAAGAATAAGAAGGGAGAGAAATAAAGAAACATCAGACTGTGCTTACAATAACTTAACAAGAAAGTTAAGTTAAATTCTTAGGTAGTAAAGAGGCAACCCTTGAACCTTTGGTAACCACGAATCTAAAGCCAGCAATGGCAATAAGTACATATCTATCGATAATCACCCTAAATGTAAATGGACTGAATACACCAATCAAAAGACACAGAGTAACAGAATGGATAAAAAAGCAAGACCCATCTATATGCTGCCTAAAAGAAACTCACCGCAAACCCAAAGATATACACAGACTAAAAGTGAAGGGATGGAAAAAGATATTTCATGAAAATAACAAGGAGAAAAAGGCACGTGTTGCAGTACTTGTATCAGACAAAATAGACTTCAAAACGAAGAAAGTAGCAAGAGATAAAGGAGGACATTACATAATGATAAAGGGGTCAGTCCAACAAGAGGATATAACCATTATAAATATAGATGCACCCAATACGGGAGTGCCGGCATATGTGAAACAAATACTAACAGAATTAAATGAGGAAATAGACAGCAATGCATTCATTTTAGGTGACTTCAACACATCACTCACTCCAAAGGACAGATCAACCAGACAGGAAATAAGTAAAGACACAGAGGCACTGAACAACACACTAGAACAGATGGACCTAACAGACATCTACAGAACTCTATACCCAAAAGCAACAGGATACACATTCTTCTTAAGTGCACATGGAACGTTTTCCAGAATAGACCACATACTAGGCCACAAAAAGAACCTCAGTAAAGTCAAAAATATTGAAATTCTACCAACCAACTTCTCAGATCACAAAGGTATAAAACTAGAAATAAATTTTAGATAGAAAACAAAAAGGTTCACAAATACATGGAGACTTAACAACATTCTCCTTATTAATCAATGGGTTAACAACCAAATCAAAACAGAAATCAAAGAATATATGGAGACTAATGACAACAAAAACACAAAGCCACAACTTCTGTGGGATGTAGCAAAGGCAGTTCTAAGAGGAAAGTATATTGCAATCCAGGCCTATTTAAAGAAGGAAGAACATTCCCAAATGAATAGTCTAAAGACACAATTACTGAAATTGGAAAAAGAAGAACAAATGAGGCCCAAAGTCACCAGAAGGAGGGACATAATAAAGATCAGAGAAGAAATAAATAAAATTGAGAAGAATAAAACAATAGAAAAAAGTCAATGAAACTAAGAGCTGGTTCTTTGAAAAAATAAACAAAATAGATAATCGCCTAGCCAGACTTATTAAGAGAGAAAAAGAATCTACACACATAAAAAGAATCAGAAATGAGAAAGGAAAAATAACGACGGGCCCCAAGGAAATACAAAGAATTATTAGAGAATATAATGAGAATCTATATGCTAACAAGCTGGAAAACATAGAAGAAATGGACAGCTTCTTAGAAAAATACAACCTTCCAAAACTGACCAAACAAGAAACAGAAAAACTAAACAGACCAATTACCAGCAATAAAACTGAATCAGTAATCAAAAAACTACCCAAGAACAAAACCCCCAGACCAGATGGATTCACCTCTGAATTCTACCAGACATGTAGAGAAGAAATAACACCCATTATCCTTAAAGTTTTCCAAAAAATAGAAGAGGAGGGAATACTTCCAAACGCATTCTATGAAGCCAGCATCACTCTAATACCAAAACATGGCAAATACCTCACTAACAAAGAAAACTACAGACCAATATCCCTGATGAACATAGATGCAAAAATGCTCAACAAAATATTAGCAAACCGAATTCAAAAATATATCAAGAGGATCATACACCATGATCAAGTGGGATTCATCCCAGGGATGCAAGGATGGTACAACATTTGAAAATCCATCAACATCATCCACCATATCAACAAAAAAAGAACAAAAACCACATGATCATCTCCATAGATGGTGAAAAAGCATTTGACAAAATTCAGCATCCATTCATGATTAAAACTCTCAACAAAATGGGTATAGACGGCAAGTACCTCAACATCATAAAGGCTATATATGAAAAACCCACTGCTAACATCATACTTAACAGTGAGAAGCTGAAAGCTTTTCATCTAAGATCTGGAACAAGACAGGGATACCCACTCTCTCCATTGTTATTCAACATAGTGCTGGAGGTCCTAGCCATGGCAATCTGACAAAACAAAGACATACAAAGTATCCAGATTGGTAAAGAAGAAGTCAAATTGTCACTATTTGCAGATGACATGATATTGTACATAAAATACCCTAAAGACTCCACTCCAAAACTCCTAGAACTAATATCTGAATTCAGCAAAGTTGCAGGATACAAAATTAACACACAGAAATCTGTTGCTTTCCTATACACTAACGATGAATTAACAGAAAGAGAAATCAGAAAAACAATTCCATTCACAATTGCATCATAAAGAATAAAATACCTAGGAATAAACCTAAGGAAGGAAGTGAAAGACTTATACTCTGAAAACTACAAGACACTCCTAAGAGAAATTCAAGAAGACACTAACAAATGGAAATTCATCCCATGCTCTTGGCTAGGAAGAATAATTATTGTCAAAATGGCTATACTACCTAAAGCAATCTATAGATTCAACACAATCTCTATCAAAATACCAACAGCTTTCTTCAATGAACTGGAACAAATAATTCTAAAATTCATATGGAACCACAAAAGACCCCGAATAGCCAAAGCAATCCTGAGAAGGAGGAATAAAACAGGGGGAATTACGCTCCCTGACTTCAAACTCTACTACAAAGCCACAGTAATCAAGACAATATGGTATTGGCACAAAAACAGACCCACAGACCAGTGGAACAGAATAGAAAATCCAAACATTAACCCAAACATCTACAGTCAATTAATATTTGATAAAGGAGCCTTGGATATACAATGGGGAGAAGACAGCCTCTTCAGCAGCTGGTGTTGGCAAAACTGGACAGCTACATGTAAGAGAATGAAACTGGACTACTGTCTAACCCCGTACACAAAAGTCATCTCAGAATGGATCAAAGATCTGAATGTAAGTCATGAAACCATAAAACTATTAGAAAAAAACATAGGCAAAAATCTCTTGGACATAAATATGAGCAACTTCTTTATGAACATATCTCCCCGAGGAAGGGAAACAAAAGCAAAATTGATCAAGTGGGACTATGTCAAGCTGAAAAGCTTCTGTACAGCAAAGTACACTATCAATAGAACAAAAAGACATCCTACAGTAAGGGAGAATATATTCATAAATGACATATCCGATAAGTGGTTGACATCCAAAACATATAAAGAACTCACGCACCTCAACAAACATAAAGTAAATAATCCAATTAAGAAATGGGCAGAGGACATGAATAGACACTTCTCCAAAGAAGAAACTCAGGTGGCCAACAGGCACATGAAAAGATGCTCCACATCACTAATCATCAGAGAAATGCAGATTAAAACTACAACGAGATATCACCTCACACCAGTGAGGATGGCCAACATCCAAAACACAAACAACAACAAATGTTGGCGAGGATGTGGAGAAAAGGGAAACCCTCCTACACTGCTGGTGGGAATGCAAATTAGTTCAACCATTGTGGAAAGCAGTATGGAGGTTCCTCAAAAAACTCAAAATAGAAATACCATTTGACCCAGGAATCCCACTCCTAGGAATTTACCCTAAGAAGGCAGCAGCCCAGTTTGAAAAAGACATATGCACCCTTATGTTTATCACAGCACTATTTACAATAGCCAAGAAATGGAAGCAACCTAAGTGTCCATCAGTAGATGAATGGATAAAGAAGAAGTGGTACATATACACAATGGAATATTATTCAGCCATAAGAGGAAAACAAATCCTACCATTTGCACCAACATGAATGGAGCTAGAGAGTATTATGCTCAGTGAAATAAGCCAAGCCGAAAAGACAAGTACCAAATGATTTCACTCATATGTGGAGTATAAGAACAAAAAACTGAAGGAACAACACAGCAGCAGACTTACAGAACCCAAGAACGGTCTTTTAGTTACCAAAGGGAAAAGAACTGGGGAAGAAGGGCAGGAAGGGAAGGATAAGAGGGTAAAAGGGGCATTATGATTAGCAGACATAGGGTGGGGGGGCACGGGGAGGACTGTACAACTCAGAGAAGACAAGTAGTGACTCTAGCATCTCACTACACTGATGGACAGTGACTCTAATGGGGTTGGTGGGGGGGACCTGATGAAGGGGGTAGCTTAATCACCATAATATTACACATGTAATTGTGGATTAATGATACCAAAATAAACTTAAAAAAAATATAAATACTTTAGGATATAGCTTAGAGAATGCTATATTCTCCTTTAAATGACCCTTGAGAGTTTTCCTCCTGGAAGAAGCCACTATTTACTACCCTATCTGGAGCCTTCTCAGTCCTTCCCGTGCCTTCTCAGACACACACACATGCATAACCCCTAAATAGGATTATATAGTACTTACTATTCTGCAGCTGTTGATTATTTTTTTCTACTAACATTGTATCCTCAAAACTTCTTTTTAATATATTGATATATTTGTTTCAGATGTACAGCACAGTGACTCAGTGATTATATATGTGACTAAATGCTCATCACAGTAAGTGTCGTTATCCCTGACACCATACCAAGATGGCAAAAAAACTCCAAAAACCCACCTTTCTGCATCAAAACACAGGCTAGAATTTATTCTTTCTCATGGTTCAGAATACTGTTCATTTTCTTCTGGGGTAATTTTTTATCTTCTCGAGTGATGGGTGGTTTTCAACATATATCCTGGATTTTAATCTCTAGCTCGTTGTATATGCTACAAATACTTTCTCTAATTTTTCCAATTTTCTTTTAGTTTTTGGTATTTTTTGGTCATGTGTGTAGTCAGGGTTTCCTTTATGACTTTTGCGACTAGCTCAGGAAATCCTTCCCCATTATAAGATTATAAAATTATTCTGATATATTTTTTTCATTCTTTCAAAATCACTTAGAATTTATTTTTTGGTCATGGTGTGGGTTCAGAATTTTTTCCTCCTAAATGGGTGGTCAGTTACTTTAATACCATGCATTGAGGGAGCATTCTTTCTACACTGGTCTGAAATATCACATTAGTGGTATTTCTAGACTTTCTGTTCAGTTCCACTGATGTTTTTTTTTCATTCTTCCACAAATACATTATTTTACTTTCTATAACAAGACAGTATGTTTTGATATCTGGCCTGACTGCTCCCCTTAATGTTATGTTTAAATTAGAATTCTATCAGCTCTGGTACATTCATCCTGCCAAATGAACACGCGAATCAGCATGTCAGGTTCAAAAAAATGTTCTTCCAGTTTTGACCAGGATTTCATTGAATTTGTTGATCCATTTGGGAAACTTGACATTGTTTCAGCATCTCTTTCAGTAAATGTTATGTTTATTCAGTTTAAAAATATTCTTCAAAAAATATCCTGTGGGTATTTTCTTTAGGTATTCTGTAACTTTGACAGACATTCATATAATTCTTGCATAATTTTTGTTAGAGGCATACCTAGGTTTTCTTGTCTCTTGTTATTGTGAGTGGGTCTTTCCCCCTCCCTGTTCTACTTTCTAATTGCTTGTGACTAGTATATAGAAAATTGTTTTAGGGTAATTCATGCAAGCTGCTGTAACAAACAGCCCCAGGATTTCAATGCTTTAACACGGGGAAATTTCACATCTTGTTGAACAATTGGATGCAGTTTGGGTCACCTTCCTCTAAGCAGGGATTTAGCTTGCCAAGTTCTTTCCATTCCGCCATGCAAGGCTGTGAATTGCTGGACTCTGGTCCCTATGATTAGCACTTACGCACTGTCTCTGCTTTTCTGAACTCATCTCTTTCTTTTAATCATTTTCCAAGGAATCAACAGCAGTACACTCCACTAACCTTCTCTGTTCTTCTCTGTGACTACAAATCCATCGGCAAGCGGCCTGCCTTCCAAGAAATAAAAGGCAAGAGTTTCACCAAATTTCCTGTCACACAAAAACAATGATCCATTTTTCTAGTCTTGAATATCAATTTTATTGCCATGCACCTGCTAAAATAATGTTACATATTTTAGGTTTTATTAGTTTTAAATTTATAAAGTACCCTCTTTCGAGTCACTAAGCTTTGTCTGAGGGTAATTAGCATGAGCTGATGTAACAGTCTAACATTCTCAGTGGCTTCATCATTGAAGCTGTATTTCTCTGTCACGTCATAGGTCTAATGAATTTGTTAAGTCTTTAAATGTGTTTTCCCTTTGTCATTGCTGGGAATTTAAGGCAAGGGTGAGGGGAGAGAGCTGTAGCTCCCTGTGTCTGCCACCTGGATCAGATACTCTCCTGTGAATTGTTTCATCACGTTTAACGTGTGAGGCCTGGGACAGAACTCCATGCTCCCGCCCCACCAGCTGTGAGTCTGTGGACATAATTTATCAGGCTGGAAGCATGTCAGCAGCTCCAACCTCACTTCCCAGCTGCGAGCCTGGTACCTCATAAGCCCTTGGCATCCATCCCTTGCCACCCTGACCCCACAAAGGCGGCCGTGGCCCTGGCCCTGCATGAGCTGCTCACATCCTTTGAAACTGGCGGCTTGGGCAGGGTGTCTGAGTGCATATTTGTTCTTCTCTTTTCTCATAGGGAGGCATCTCTTTAGAGGAGCCAGGTGTTCCCTGGGCTCACCTGCTGTTCCTGCTCTTCCTCCCTCGTGCCTCTGCTGGCCTGGAGGCTGCGGTGTGGGCTCTGGGCTCTGGGCTCTGGCCTCTCTGGCTCCTCTGGGCTGGTCATCGCTTGGAATGCTGAAGCTCTTGTGAAATGGGAGATGTTTCTGGAGGAGGAGGGAGACAGGAGAAGTCATTCCTGCCTGTGAACACTTGGGCTCAAATTAGTTTTCTCATGTGAATGACACAAAGTCATAAATTGGTACTAATTAGCTCTGGGCACACAGCTAAGCCTCTTTTTTGCAGGGAGACGGCTCACCTAATTAAGTCTTACATGTAACTGAAGGTTACTCCGGGGGCCGGTCTGTGAGGGATTTCAGTGTAAGGTGCCCCAGTGTAAGGAGGCAGTGGGGACATAGGTGTTGGGGGGTCAGTGCCAAAGAGACCTGTGGCCAGGAGAGAGGGGGGGGACCCCACAGCACATCAAGGGGGAATCTTCGTTGCTGCTGCTTTTCCTTTGGAAGGGCCAGGAGGAAGATGACAAATTGCTTCCTGCTAACATCTCTCTTGCAGGTGATTTTGGTGAGAGAATTTTCCATGTTGGCCCTATATCATTAAAAGATCATCAGACCCAATTGCATTTGGTAGAGCCTGTCTGGGTCTACCTAAGCTTCTTCCCTGCAGGAGGGAATACCGCAGTGTGATTGCCACTGACATGACCGCTCCCTCTGACTTTCCTGCTGGGAACTGCAAGCATGAGGCCAGGTTTACCGCGTCATCTTTCTCTTCTGTGCACCGAAGAGTTCTTCTCTCTGCGTCACCCACGAGGACAGGCCAGCCTAACTTCATCCCCAAATGCAGCATGCACCAAAAGGCATGCAAACTCTCAGAAAATTATGGTAGGCGTTGTTCCCTTTTCATTTTTTTTTTGGAACCCTAGAAATTCACAATGATAAAAACAACAATACTCTGAAGAAAACAATGTGTAAAAACACATGCACATTGTATATTTTTTATATAAATCAGCAGATGGTAATAAGCTTGTCTTTATGTGTAGTTCCTGCAGGGGATGGGTTTGAAAAAAGAAAAGTGAAAGATCAGTTTTTTTTTAGATGAGTGATGTCTATAAATAAAATTGAAAAGAAAAATAAAAACCACCTAAACACTGGGCTTAAAAAAATGTAACACATCCAAGCAACATTTTTATGTTTTTTTAAATTGGTACATTTGATCACATTTCTCCCTGAGGTTTCATGAGTATATGCATCTGTGGATAAACTGAAAGTTCCTGTGGCTAGGATTCTCACTTGGCCCTGGTTGGGTAGCTCACTATACACGTGTGGGCAATACCTTGCTGTTGACTCTATATAAAGAGCTCCACCCAGTGCTCTGGGCTACATGGTGGTACAGCTGCAAGGCTGCAGGAGAGCAGAGCAGAGGACAGAGGCCCAGAGGACAGCGGCCCAGAGGACAGCTGTGCAGGCAGAGAGGCCCAGAGGCAGAGACCGGCTTGCTGCATGCAGAGTCGCTCTGAGTAAATGGGATTTTGGTGATTGACCTGCCACCCCGGAAATAAAGTTGGGTATAACCCTTTCACCCCAAGAACGTTCTACTGTCAATTTCTTTGGCTGCACTGAATCCATAGCGAACTTGCCCAGGGCTGAAACCCATTGACAGGACAGCATCTGATGCAGTGATTAAGAACCTGAACTACTTTAGAACAGAGGAGGAGGAAGGAGAGAGAGCCCTTCGAAGTCCAAGCTTTTTTCCTCAGAAAAATCTATAGTTTAACATATCCCCTTCTGGTTTCTACTGGAAACCAGCTTTCCTTAGAAATTGTGTGGATAAGGATTATGAGCTCGCCTGGACGTCTTTTTTCTGAAGCTGGTGCTCTGTGCACTCTCGCTTTCAAACCTGGGTCTCCGGGGTTTACCCCGCAGTTCTCCAGTTGGAAATTTTATCAGCTGGCAGAGATGGAAAAAGGAAAATTAAGAATCAAGTTAAAAAGGAAGGAACTTGTGGGTCAGCCAACTTTTCTGTAAGGGCCAGAAAGTAACTATTTTCTGTTTTGTGAACAACGCAGTCTTTGTCGTTACTGGGCTCTGGAGTCACAGTGCGAAAGCAGCTGCGGTCAGTATGTCATTTCCTTGATGGGGGAAATCCTTTCACAATGTCTATGTATAGTAAGTCATCACACCCCACACTTAAATCTTACGATTTTAGTTATGCTTCAATAAAGCTGAGAAACAAGCAGCCATAGACAAGATGTAAATGAATTGGTGTGGCTGTGTTCTGATAAAACTTTATGGGTACCGAAATGTCAGTTTCATGTAATTTTCACATGTTCCACAATATTAACCACTGATGGTTTAAAACCACCCTGAAAGGTGAGAACTCTTCTCAGCTTTGGCATCATATTAACATTGACGATGGGCTGGAGTGGGCCTGTGGGCCATTTTTTGCTGACTTCTGTACTAAATCATACCCTTGACCTTATTTAACTTTAAAGTTCTTTTAATACACACTTCAAATACTCAAGAATGGGAAGTGAATTCGTTTTATTGGATACTTTACCTTGATTGCTGACCTCTGTTTCAGCTAAAGATGCCCAGAACTTAAGTGTAACTCTCCGAGCTCCTGACTGTGGCCCCGTGTCCTAGGCCAGCAAGGGTCTGCCTGAGGGTCAGAGGGTGTCTTGGTGGTAACCGGGAGAAGAGAAGTTAATAACCCAGTACAACTCACTGTATTTCTGGGATTATTTGGAATATTTCCAGCCTTGGTCCAGTGAGCCTTCACAATACACCCGTGAGAAAGGCCCTGCCGGGTCACCACGGAGGGAAGGAGCTCAGTGACCTGCTCAAGGCCACACAGCCCGAGGGGCGGCACCTGCTCCCTGCGCAGGTCGGCCAGACCCAGGTGCCGTGCTGAGCCCCCAGTTTTCAGGGAAAAGGGTGTGTCTGCAGCAGTTCATCCCGGGAAAGGAGAGCAGGGAAATGAGACCCAGTGCAGAGAAGTCACATGCAGCTGCTTTGCCGAAGAGTAAGTAACCCTGATGCATTTGAGCAGAACTCACGTTTTATAGAATTGTTGGCCAACCCTCCCAACGGGGCTGTATATAACGTGTTGCTTCTCATCCAAGTGGACAACGAATAAAGCTCAAAGGAGCAGCCGGCCCATGATGTTTAAGAACTTCTACTTGCTGGTAAATTATTAGGTCAGTTTCCTCAGAATTCCATTTGTGTGATCCCTGGACATAAATGTCACAGATTAGTGACTCTTTTTCTTTTTCTTTGAGTGGTATTCTCTCTACAATATAAAATGTAGAAGTCAGTGTGGAGTTTTAGAATTAATCTAAGCCCAATGCTCAATTTGTGCAGTTTTAGAATTAATCTAAGCAAAATGCTCAATTTGAGCTTGGCTGCTGGTGTCCAAAAACCCTCCCGACAGGACCCCACCATAGGCCCCACCAGGAGAGAGCCGTGGTGAGCCCTCTTCATTGAGAGGGGTGGCCCAGCACACGGAGGGCAGAAACGCTCTGGGCTGTCCCACTTCCTGCCTTGCTAAGTGTGTTTCATTTCACACGTAGCAGTGAATGGCTCTGCTACCTGCTTCTTGTGAGGTAGAGACCGGAAATGATAAAACCGCCATCCCCAGAACAAACAAGGTGAATCACAGAGTGGCAAGCTGTTCCCTCTGCTTCATGAAGGGGACACGCACATCTACACACTCACATTTTGTGGCATCTCTGTTCTCTCCTCTCTTCTCAGGACATAATTGAGTAGAACAGATTCATAATGTTTCCGTGTGATCTGTCAACACCATAGCTCTACAATACTGATGATGATTTTAATCTGTCTACTAATGGCCATATCCGCTAAGGGCTGACCATGTGCCAGGAACTCTTCTAGGCTCCTGACAGGCGTCAGCTTCCTCAGTCCTCACCACCACCCAGGGAATCAGTGTAATTTTCATCCCCATTTGGTAGATGAGGAAACTCCGGCCGGCATGGAGGGGTGGAAGGACATGCCCAAGCTCACAGAGCTGCTAGTGGGCAGAGCAGTGACCTGCTGCTGCTGGTGACTATTCCCTGGTTCCCCATTGCTCTGTGCATCTGCTGGCGGTCAGCATGGCTGGACATAGCTCTGGGCACAGCTTCCCATCGGGACATGGAACCACGTGGGGATGTGGAGGCTAAGATCTCACAAGAGGAAGCGGATGGATTTCCTCAGGCCCAACTCCTCTGCCGGTCTGATGTGGTGCTTACTGCCCTGGGCGTATGGTGTCACATAAGGCCGAGGCGGGCCGCCAGCCGGACTAGCCCAGAGCTTGCATCCCACCCAGATCCCATAGTCAGAGCACTCAGGGTTGTCTGTCCAGTCATCCCTGGGCCAGCATGGGGCAGGAGTGAGCCCTCTTCCTTGGAGGAGGCACAGCCCAGGAGGCCCTGGCTTCACGACTGGGCCCTCACCTCCTCTCAGACCCCTGGCCGCCAGCCCTGCAGCTGGGGCATCCGCCCAGTGGCCGTCAGAAACGTGTCCTCCTCCAGCTCATAGGGAAGTACTGCGGTCCATCCATTTCACCTTAAATGGGAGTAAGTCAAGTCCTCATTTGATTTCTACAAATGTGCATACTTTTTAAGGATGCGAACCCCCCTGGGAAGTCTCCAAAGGTGGCTTTGGGACCACTGACCTGGAAGGAGAGCCCCTCACAGATCCCCAGCCTGGGCTCCTGTGGCTGGAGCCGGCCTTCCCTTGAGAAGAGTGGCCCGAGCTAATCCGGGGCATTAGGGCTGGGAGCCTGCGGAGCAGTGGCTCAATCCTTACCGCATGGAGTTTGTTTTCATTAAAATGCAGTAATTAAAAATAACAGGAAAGCCTTTCTATTTATAGCTGGGTTTATAGGGCTCTTTAAAAAACCCTGAGTTTGGCTCCAATGATCTGGCAGTGATTCTTGTAGGTCCTACGCGGGCTTATTCTTGGCGGTGCAGAGCGGTTTCTAAGGGCGTTCAGCTGTAACACCAGGAGGGCGCGCAGCGAAGGCTGCACACCAGGCTTCTTATTTTGAAGGGAGTGGCCTCAGGCAGAAAGAGGGCTCCCTTTAGTTCTGGGGCTAATCCTCTCGGAGATGACTTTTGTTCATCAATTTTATGTTACGTGATTTAAGACACTTCCCATAGTGTTGTCAACTGCTTTACACGAATCCTTGCAAGAAATTGGAGGAAATTTCTTGTTCTTATGTCATAGATGGGGAAACTGAGTCATAACTCAGGGCCAGGGTAGAAATCAAAGCTGTTTTGAGAGCTGGTGTCAGTATTGGTCCTCCAGAGTCATGAGCGACCGGCGGAGATGAAAAACGCTGGGTCTTGGCAGCATTTGGCTCGGTGGTGTCTTTATAGTCTAGAATCGCCTGGGTCTGAGAGGCTTTGCGGCCGTTTCATCGCCCCGACAGCAGTGGGTCCATCTGGGGTTCCCTGTGCGGAGCCCTGCCCGCGGACAGAGCAGGAACCTTTCCTTTCTCAGCATCGTGCTGCCACATGTGAATTAAATGAAGGAATGTCCGCACTTCAGGGAACACACCTGGGGCAGCAACTCATTTTCATGACCTCGCAGATAGAGAGGGTGTGGGGAGGCTTCAAGGAGAGGTATTTACTGTCGAGTTTTTTGTTTTTTTTTTTTTCCTGCAGACACACAGGACGAGAGAGTGGTTGGTGCTGTTTGGTGGAGCAGTAAAGAGATGAGCAAAGATGGAAATGGTGTGGACATACAGCTGGGTCATGCGTGGGATTCTCCCGGGTTGCCCGTGGCTCCTTCAGGTGGGAAGCTAATGTGGCTTTGGGAGGAAAAGAAAGCCGCTCACTGGCAGGGTCTTGAATACAAGCAGGGTGCGAGCCGCAGCTCCGCGAGCACGTGCCCTCACCTCCTTTCCTTTTAGGAGAAAGCCTCCTACAAATGTGACCCCCAGAGTCGTTGCCTTTTGTTCCCCTTCTCAGTGTCCCATTGTGTCAGCCAGGGTCCCCCAGAGAAAGAGAACCAACAGTGTGTGTGTGTGTGTGTGTGTGTGTGTGTGTGTGGTCTTCGTGTATGTATGTCTGCATGTGTGTGGGGGTCTGTGTATATGTGTGTGTGTGTGTGTGTCTGGGGAAAGTTAGTTTGAAGACCTGGGTGGTCAGCCAGAACCACCTCATAAAATGTACCATGCTGGGTAAACCTCTCCTGCCGGATCTTTGCTAGCTGACCCTGATGGGTTTGTAGAGTTAGTCTCTTTGGGTCAGTTTCTTATGAGCTGAATATAATGTGTTGTCACGAACTCATCCTGGGTCTCTTGCAGGGTGCGAGGATGCCGTCCTTCTCTGGCTTTCTGGAGGGCAGGCACACCAGCTCTAGAAGGGCTTTCATCTGTCTGGAATCCCTTTGCAGAAATGTCGTCCTAACCCACATGACCTGCCATCTGGTGGTCACACACCTCTCCCCAGGGAAAGTGCGGTGTACATGAGAAGCTAGGGAGATGCAATCACAGCATCTACAACGTTCACTCTGGGGAGACACTTTACCAAAGCCAGGCTAATGGGAGCACCTCTCTGCACTTGTCTTTGGAATTGGATGGGAAGGGGCAGCTCCTAATTGAGCAATGTGACCTCCAGCATGTACACTGGGCTGTCGGGAGCAACCTCACCAGCCACACGGGCACTGCTTCATTGTTCACAGTGTCAAGGAGCCTGACGCACAGAGTGGAGCAGAGACAATAGAACTTTGAGGCAGAAAGAGTGGAGACAGGGCCTTGACAACATCACTTCACCCCCTAGGTTCATCTTCTTTGGAAACTCACCAAGATTCCCCGCTTAGGTGAGCTGATGTGTCTGTTTCGTGGCTTTGGCTGATTGATGTTGGGTTTCTGTCATCTGCCAGGAGTCCTGATGTTGATGACGGTATTCCAGGGACACTGACACATAGCTCTTCCTAGGCTGCTGTCAAGGTGGGGTGCCTGGAGCCAGGAAACGATGAAGCCAATTCTAAATTTAAAAAGTGCTAGTTCAAACACTGAGAAGAGAAAAATGGATTCTTTACTTTTTTTCCTAATAGGCTGTTCCTCCACTTCAGTGAGTCAAGTTGGTTTGTGGATGTCATTAAATTTTCTTTGTCGTATCTGGGGGGTGGTGTTTACTCAGCACACCTTGGCTTTTGCACTGACTGCACCTGTCAGGTACCGAATGCAGGTGATATTTGCTTGCCTTTGAGTCTTTGCAAGCAAAGACCTGGCATAAGTCACTTAAAGCACCTTAGATCTTTCTGGATCTGATGTCCCAAATTCGTACAAAAACTGGCCTTCAGAGGCTGTCTTTCTTCTGTGCAGACTATTTTAACATCCCTGGGATAGATGGCTGTGCTTCAACATCCCTATGTGATGAGGATGCGGCAGGATGTGGCCTTGCGTGCACTTGGCAGGTGCCTGGAACTCTGTGAACTTCTCACCTGGTACTTGCCCAATAACTGGTCCCCAGGCTGTTCAGTGTTAGAAAATGTTCTTCAGAGGGATGTTGTAAAACCTTGTTTATCAATTTCCAAATCCCCACAGGCACTGTTCTCTTTGAACATTTGTATCTGCAGCTAACATTTTACTGTGACAGTACAGTAGGTCTAAAATTCAATTTCCTGGTACTCAGACGTAAGAGCAAGATGACGCAGGTACCATTAGATGAGACCTAAGAAGCCTTTGGCCATGAGTAATTCTTTGTATGATGGGTTGAAAAGAATGGCCTGAACTTGGTACCATGTAGAGAAAGCTAAAAGTGCATACAGCTATTAAGTTATCCCTTCTAAAAGGTGATAACCTTGAGTGCAATTTGAAGAACAATTTGGCATGACCACTTGACATTGCCCATGACACCTTGTCTGTCCTGACCGGACCCTATATCTTGCCTTTGAATTGCTGTAAACATCTTGACAACACTGATATTTTTCCCACCGCTCATTGGTGGCTCTTTGCCCCAACTGCCTTCCAAAGGAAGCTTCCAAATATGTGAAGCATTAACTCCTAAGCTCTACATGAAATCATATAGCATTCTTACAGCAGAAGAGGGTTTTTAGGGAATAGTTTAGAGCTGCTCCCTAATTCACAGAGGACAAATGGCTGCCCAGAGAAAGGAGGCCACTTGTTGAAGGTCTCAGCAGGGTTGCAGGGAGCAGAGGATGCAAAGGCAATGGGAGAGGACTCTGGGAGAAGAGGAAGAACATGCACGCTGGCGTTTACAGGAAATCTGGACAGTGTGGCCTGCAGTAGCGGGCTGTCAGCATGTCTCTTCAAGCTGAGGCTCGGCTGACAGGCACTGTGAAGGGCTGGGCCTTGGCTGAGTGGTACTGTGAAGGGGCAGGCCGAGGGGGGCAGCCCCCAATTTCGATGATGTTCCCTGAGGAGTAAACACGGAGCTGGCTGAAAGCAGGGCGGGCTGGGGACTGTTCTGTAAGTCTACGGGGCCTGGGACCCCAGCACAGATATTTATGAACCTCCACCTGCCTCAGCTGGGCGGCTGCTATGGCGGTGGAATGCTGCTTGAGCACACCCCAGGGGCTGAGTGTGAAGAACAACCATCCTCATGGTTGTGGCAGAGATGGCCGCCCCTCCTGTTGAACAATTATAGAGATACAAACGTACTCCACCAAAAATAAAGAAGCCTCTCTCCACCCTCAGTCAAGTTCCCAGGATTAACCATGAGTGGTTATACCTACGTTTGTGTAACGGTTATTCTCTTTGGGCAACCTTTCACCAACAGTGCAGACAGTGTACTATGTTTCTGTGGGTCTGGGGACTCTCGCTTCTGTTTGGCCCTTGTTCGTTGTCCCATGGCCAAGTCACAGATGTAAAAGTGGTGTGGGGCATTGAAATGTGTTGGCGATCAGCTCAGCCACCTAGAGCTGTGTAACCCTGGAAGACTTGTTGGACCTTCCTGAGTCCTAATTTCCTCAGTATATATAAAACAGAGACAGAAATTCCACCCCCAGCTCTGCGCACCTGTGTGCATGGCAGCATTCTTGACAACAGCCAAGGGGTAGAAGCAGCCCAGGTGACCATCAGCAGAAAAGTGGATAAAAACATGGTCTCTCTGAACAGTGGAATATTATTCAACCTTAAAAAGGAAGGAAATTCTGACACATGCTACAATATGGATGAACCTTGAGGACATTGTGCTGAGTCATATAATAGGATTAATATAAAAGGATTAATACTGTATGAGTCCATTTATATGAGGTCCCTAGAGGAGGCAGATTCATATAGACAGAAAGTAGGGTGGTGGATGCTGGGGGTGGGGATGGGAAGTTAATGTTTACTGGGGACAGTTTCACGTGGGGAAGATGAAAAACTTCTGGAGATGGGCTGCACAACCATGTGAATGTGCTTGTGCTTAACACTACTGAGCTGTACACTTACAGGTGCTGAAGATGGTCATTCCATGCTGTGTACGTTTACCACAATTAGAAATAAATACCAAGCCCCACGGGGATGCTGGGAGTTATATATGAGATGACCAAGGGGTATTTCCAAGCCTGTGTGAGACACAGAGTGGGTTCCTGAAACTGCTGCCTCTCTTTCCATTTTGTAAATGAAACATGGGAAATATTGGTCTCCATGATCCTACAATGATGATGATCTGAAATGAATGAACGTGGTTGATCCAGTCTTTCAAACAGTGCAAATGACTGTGTACCGAACCCTGGTATATCCAGCAGGGTCAAGTCAGAGGACTGAAGCCACACAGGCATCTGAACTGGGAAATCTGTTATCAAACTGTTAGCCAGCAACAGGGGCTCGACTAGTTACAGGTGAAGGGAGTTCTAAGAACACAGGCACAGCAGACACAGGTCACCTAAGACCCAGTGCTGAGGCGGTGTCCAGGGAAGGGACGCATTTGGAAGAGGGCCTCTCCTCTCTAGGGCTCTGGGCTTGTTGGGGGGCGTGTGACTGAGGCCCACTCAAGGGGAGCCATTTCTGGGAGTTCACAGTGTGGAGAGCAAGCAGGAATTTGCTGGGCTCAGCATGTGGGGGGCTTAGTGTCCTGAGTATTCCATATGCCACTGGCCACCACTGTTGCAGGTCAAGAAGGGCATAAAATCAGGAGGATGCACCCCTTCCCCCTGCAATGGTCCTCCAGCGCCCTCTGTTGGCAGAGTTTAACATGGTGCCTGCTGGTTAACAGGGAATATTTATAGGGCCCAGATGTAGCATCACAAGCAGGCATGGAAGGGTAGATTTGGGGCTATGAGGCACAGTAGTCCAGGTGCCAGGGTGCAGCAGTGAATAATACAGACCAAAGCCCATCCCCAAGGTGTTTGCATTCTCACCAGAGGAGACAGAGCATAAACATGACAAAGAAGCCCAACACACATATGACTTCTGGTGATGTGTGCCAAGGAGTAATATCTGCTGAGGAGGGGTTAGAGTATGGGTGTGGAGAGGGGGACAAAGCACATACAAAGGCCCTGAGGCAGGCACCCTCCTGGTGTTTTGAAGGAATGCAAGAAGGCCAGTTTGACTAGTGGGTAATAAACCCAGCAAACATGGGGTCAAAGATGCACATGTGTGAGTGCATGCGTGACTGTGTATGGGAATGCATGTGAGCCTGGGCATGTATGCAGGTGTGAGCATGCACGTGTGTGTGCATGTATGCAGCATACACATGTGTGTGGTGAGTGCAAGTATGTGCATGTGTGTTCATGCACATGTGCATGTGTGGTGGGTGTGGGTACTCCTGTATGTGCACATGCATGTGTGAATGTGCACGCATGTGTGCATCTGTGTGGTGTGCTTATGCACATGCATGTGCACGTGTGCCTGAACATGCATGTGTGGTGTGTGTGTGTGGTGGGATTTAAGGGCCTTGCTGACCATTAGAGGAACAGTAACTTTTACTCTGAAAAAAACAAGCAGCCCCAGCAAAGGAGTGGCAGAATTTTCTAGCATTTAACAGGGCCCTCATGCTGCCAGGGGTACTGGTGGGTGGGCAGGGGTGGGGCAAAGCCCAGGGGCTTCAGGGGGCATGGACCAGGGAGGAAGCAGGGCAGATGCTGAAAGCTGGGTTGGCTCTGGGTGACTTGAAGCGAGAGACACCTGGATTTGCTGAGGGTAAGACTGGGGGTGACAGGTCAGAGGGTTTCTAACAGTGATTGTTGGAGTTGGCTATTTCCCAAGGGGGTAGGAAATGGCCCAGCCAGCTACTCTGCAGGCTAAGACAAGAAGGAGGCACTGAATCACTTCCTGGAAACACACAGCTCCTTGTGATCTGCATGGAGGTCCCCCACCCACTGCTCATCCTGGCTGCTCTTGCGTGAGCTTGGCCATGGGACCTGGAGGGCTTCTCCTGGACGTTGACATCTGATTTTGGTGCCCACCTTCTCAAAGCAAGCCTTCCCACAGGGGGCTGAGCTTTTTCTGGACAAGAGAGGTGTCTCCCTAAGAACCTGAAGAGTAAACTGAGGCAAGTGAAGATCTCTGTATTACTGGAAAAGAATCCCTGTCTTTCCACCAGGCCCACTCAGAATGTGCTGAAGGCTGAAGCCATGAGGTCTACAGAGGTGCTCACCCTCTGGCTGACGCCTGTGATCAATGGGTTAGGGGTGTGTCCTTGCCGCTCAGACACAAGGCCCTGCCCTGTGGTCAAGGACTGGAGACAAGATCTTTATATGGTGCATTCTGATGGAAGCAAATGCTCTGAGCAATTTTTTTTGGAAAAAAAGTAAGGAGAGAAATAAGAGCATATGCTGGGCGGTGGGGTGAGGCCCACTGAAATGCATGTGTATATGCCACACGCGTCTTTTGTTCTATGTAAACAAATAGCACCTTCTCCCCTGCTCCCATCAAATTGTGGGTGTTCAAGACCATCATGCCACTCCAGGACAGGGTGTCAGCTGCCGTCCAGCTTAAGGGGGAACACAATTTATCTTCAGTATCATGTGCGATGGAGGGAAGGCAAATACAGGCTGTCCTTCTCAAATAAGACGTCACATTATATCAGAGCTATTGAACACTCTCAGAATGTAGGACTCACTCTCATTCAAATGTAAATGCAAATTGCTTTTCCAGGCCAAATGCAAACAACCTTTTAGCATCTGCTATTTTGAATTCTCTGTGCCTCTCTTCACCAGCATTAGCTGAGGTAATTGAGAATTGGCTGCACTTAAATTCATGTTTTTAAAAATGGCTCAGAAAGCTTGTCAGTGTCTTAAGACCACCGGAGCACCATTTATTCCTGCCTAAAGGGTCTTCTAAGCAAATTCTACCCAAATGTAAAGTCTCAAAATACCTGCCTCCTCTGACCTCCAAGAAATCCCAAGTGACTTGATGTGTCTTTGCATGGGTCTAGTGGAGGTTCGGGTCCCTTCTGTGACAATGAGATGCTGTCTTTGTGTGAGGGCCTCTGGGAGCCCTCTGAGTGACTAACAGCGTCAGCTCAGCCCCAGAAATCCTGGCTTTCGCCAGCGCTGGTGCCGAGGATGAAGTGCGCCCCTGGTGGCCGGGCCTCTCTTAGGGGTGTGGAGTCCCGCTCTGATTTTAGCTGAGTCCAGAAAGCCAGGCTGGCTTTGTGGGTGGATTGAGAGGGGAGCATTCTGACCCCCCTTCCCATTGAAGTTTGTGTCATGTGTTAAGGCTCTAAACTATTGAAGCCAAGAACTACTACTAATTAGAGCTGATAAAAGCATTAAAGAAATATTGAATCTCCTTGTTCTGGGAGCCGAGCTGGAGGTTTTCACAGACTGGCATTTGTGCACTGAAACTGCTGGTCTTCAGCGTGGCTGCAGTGGGTAATTATGAAAAGCTGCTGCTTGCTGGCCGCCCAGTGAGCCGTGCTTCCCCCTGGAAAGATCTTCTGGGGTGTTGTTTTATGACTCTCTCTGGCTGCTTTTTTGCTGGCTCAAAAGGAACACAAACACTCCTGCAAAATTATTGTTCAGAAAGACTTCTCTGAAAATTGGCCCCCATGTGTACATTTCTCTTAGGAATAAGGGGCCAGAATTAGCAGTAAACACAGGAGCGCAGTTCTTAGATACTTTCACTATTAACTCTGTTCCCTATTGGTAGATTGTCATTTTCCTCCCTTTAAAATGATTGCTTGAAAACATTACTCCATACTATCAGCTTTTGAAAATCATTTTTTGTGATCAAATAATTTGCCTGATTTAGTTTTTGAAGTCACATTTTTTTTCTAAAAGAAGATTTGGTAAACATGTTCATGAACCTAAGCTATGTTTATTAGGTGAATTTGTAGCTAAACCTGTATCTCTAACCTTTTAGTAAGTATTTGTATGGCTTGCATTTGGTGTATATTCTTCAAGCTGGGAAAAATCAATGGAGCTGGTTGCTGGCAGAGGAATTCAAAGCATGTCCCTCTCCATGGGGACTTGGGTGATGGTGGTGAGTAGAGAGGGAGATGGATTTTAACAAATGTGCCTGGAAGCACTTTCTTCATTGACATTGGCTGTGACTTTGGGCTCTTGACCACTGAGGCAGGGACACTTCTGTCTGAACAGTTACGTAAGCATAAATGAACTCAGATTTTGGGTCCCTCATCCCACCCCTTTCCACTGTTCTAGCTCACTGCCCCCTGGGGCTTCAGAGAGAGAAATCCTTCCTCACCTTCTTCCCACAACACTACGGCATTAGTCACCAAGACTGTCATACAAAAATCTATTCTATAAGTCCTTAGTGCTTTGTCATTGAGATCCAGGTGTTCTAATTAGTCATGGAGTCATTGTGAAGGGTGGTTTGTACATGTTATTTTATGCCCCTCACCAAACGGCCTGAGCAGAGTAGGGGACCCACACTCTTGGTGCTCTGCCCTTTCTGCAGAAACTGACTTTCCTTTAATCTGTTTTATTTTTTTCTTAGTTCCCGAATCAGTCATAGTCAAACACAGGTACATATACCTCTAACAACCAAGACATTCTGTTAGGATGGGATCAAATTTGAGTAAGTTGGATGAGGGACCAAACGTATGTCATTAACTCTGTTTATGGGAAGGTATTTCCAAGATGCCCAGAATGGATGGATATGTAGGGGAAGGGTACAATTCTATTTATAACCCTAATTTGGAAGCCTCCAGGTTTTATTTTTATCTTCCTCTTGAATTTGTTATTTACTTTCTTTTTATTCTTTTTAGGTTTATTGGGTAAGTATTTAGCTAAAAACATATCTTTAACCTACAAGGAAGCATTTGTGTGTGTTGGATATCGTTTTTGCCGATTCAAAGCCATTCCTCCCTTCCCTCCCCCACGTCTTCCCTGCCAACAAAACCCCAGACTGTGACGTGTGGCCATCCTGCTCCCAGGGGAGGCTGGGCCCAGGAGGAGGGCCCTGAGTGTCCCCAGCCAGCTGCTGCGATCCCATTCTTCTCTGCCTGTGGCTGTGGGTGGAGGACCTAGTTCTGGCCCGTGGACTTGTATTAGTTATCGATCATCGTGTAACCAATGAGGGACCAGTTGTTGGTGCCTTAAATGCTGATGAATATTTATTATCCTTACAGTTTCCGTAGGTAAGGACTTTATAGTAGCTTTGTGGGGTGGTTCTAGCTTGAGATGTTTTGTGAGGTTTCAATCAAGATGGAGCCAGGGCCATGGTCATCCGAAGACTTGTCTGGGCTGGAGGATCCATGTCCAGCGTGGCTTGTTCTCATGGCCAGAGGCTTCAGTTCCTCCCCATGTGACTCTCTATAGTGTTCTTAAGACATGGCAGCTGGTTTCCCCCAGAGCAAGCAAACAGAGAGAGAGAGAGAGAAGTGGACGCTACCCATTCCATTTTAGGACCTTCCCTTATTCCCCTGAGTCACATAGTATCATTGTACAAGTTAGCTACTGCTTTGTAACAAATTACCACTGACTGCAACTTAAGGCAACTCACAGGTTACTATCTCACAGGTCCTTTGGGGTGGGAACCTTAGCTGGTTTCTCTACTTGAGGGTCTCTCATGAGGCTGCAGTCAAGGTGTTGGCAAGGTCTGGGGTTTCCTCTCAGGCTCAGTGGGGAAGGACCTTCTTTCAAGTTCACATGGTTGTCAACAAGATTCAGCTCCCTGTAGGCTGTTGGTTGGAGGCTGCCCTCAGTTCCTGGTCATGTGGGCCTCTCCAACATGGCACTTTATCAAAGGCAGCCAGGGAGAGAGTCTTCTAGTAAGACAGAAGCCAAAATCTCATGTTATGCACCCGCAGAAGTGATATCCCATCACCTTGGCCATTTCTATGGGTCAGAAGCAAGTCAGAGGTCCTGCCCATGTTTGGTGGGGAGGGGACTGTGCATGGGCATAAACATCTGGAGGTGGGCCAGGGGGCATCTTAGAGTCTATCTCCCACATCACTTCTGCCATGCCATACCTTTCACATAAAGTGAACCACTAAGCCTGGCCCACATGCAAGGGGAGGGGAATGAGACTCCAAGTTTTGGAGGGAGAAGCGTCAACTAATTTGTGGTTTCATTTGCATAACTTGGCTTCCCTGGCAGGGGCAGCACATGTGCTTGGTTCTTCTCCGTTACCCTTCTCCTGAGCTGTGGTGCTGACATGAAGCCTGAGGCTGCAGCTTCTGTGCCCTTCATATGACCACAGGGAGTAGGATAAAAGGCCAAGAGCAAAGGGTAGAGAAGTGAAAAAGTCAGCAGGGCTTAGGTCATCGACAGCATTATGCCTAAACCCAAACCAGCAGCTGGCAACCTCTGATTTTCTAACTGTGAGTTCAAATAAACCTTTGTGTTTTTAGATACTTTTTATCTTGAAATAGTTTAGGACTCTCAAGAAGTTGCAGAGATAGTCCTGGAAGTTCCTGTGTCGCTTGCATGATCTCACATAACCAAAGCGTGTTACCAAAACCAGGAAATTGACATTGACACAACTCTATTAGCCCAACTACCCATTGATCCAAGTTTCACCCAAAGCCTCTATTTTTAAACAGCATGGTTGATTGGACTTGTCTCATACTTGCAGCTAAAGTATTCATAGCTGAAACATGAGGAAACTAAGTATTATAGACGTACCATTTTTGATTTTCTCATAGGGCTGTCAGTGGGCAGACATGTGGGATGTTTACTTTTTTAAGTCTTCAACAGGAGTTCCTGTCTGACTGGCAGAGCACAGAAATGGGTGTGTGTTCCTGACCTGCAGGAGAGACAACGTAGGAACCCGAAGAGAGGGGGAGGAGAATAGGGACACAAGACGCGAGGGATGGAGACAAGACAGTTCCCTGAACACACAGCTTATATAGCATAGCTCAAGTGGGAAGGGGTTGTGGCTAATCCTGATTGGCAGTTTAGCATGCAAATGAAGCCTTATACCAAAGTCCTATGGAAGAGCAGTCTATGAGCATGCGCTCAAAGAGCAGTCCAGGCAGCAGGCAACAAGATGGTGTCCAAGCACAAAATGGAGTCCATGCGGGCGCATGCGCACTTGAGCATGAAGAATAAGAAGTGCGTCAGCAGCAAATCAGCAGCAAAATGGAGTCCCTGCAAAAGCTCTGTGATGGCGGCGACAGCTGCTGCTGCTCAGCCTGATTGTCCGGCTCCCGACAGGTGTGTTTTGGAAAAAGTCGTGTTATGATGGTTGCCAGTGAACAGGACTCACCCTGAATCATAGCTTTTAGGAATCTCTCCCATGAATTCGCCTTCACTACTGTCTCCTTTTGTTCAGTGTAAGCGATTATCTGAATAATCGTGCTTCAGTGTCTGCCCTGGGGAGCCTGACGCTCGCCAGACCTGCAGCCCTGTGGGGCGTGGGTCCCGCTGGGCTCATCTTCCATTCTGTGTAGACGGGATGTGGCGCTGAGATCAGCGTGTGCTGTGGGTAAGTGGGTGGGTGACGGGTGGGCACTGCTATGATGTCACTTGAATAAATTCTGCTTAGATTCCGGTTTCCCTTTGGGTGGTGAATCTGCCCTCTTACTTCCCATGGGAAAGATGCCTTTGCTTGGGCAGAGCTGGCCAGTCATGCCTTTGTGCGAGTGGCTGGTATCAGGCATGGGTCACCTCCTCAGGTGCCCCAGGGGTGGCTGGGGTGGGGAGCTTCTACCCTGACACATCTTTCCCACCCAAGTATGACTGATCAGTCACGTCCCACCATTAAGGGTTGTGCCCTGAACCAAACACCTGTGAAAGTGTGTGTCTAGATTGCTTTGTTTTTAGGTGCTTCCAAAGCAGCAAGAGGACACTGGGCTGCTCTTCCCGAAGCCGACACTGAAATGAATCTTGTGGAGATGTGGCTTCTCTGTGTGGAGGAAGGTGTGAAGCTGCAGTGAGCCCGGAGAAGGGCTGGCAGTGGGCAGCACAGGGGGAGGGGCAGTGGGTGTGGGACCAAGTGGGACGGGGGAGGAGCTCAGGGGGCTCCTGAAGACAAGGCCTCCCTCTCCGTCCAGCCAGGGCCAGCCTCTGTGGCGCCTGCCGGGGTCCTGGGTGTGCTCCTTGGGCAGCGGTCACTCCACTTGGACTCCAAGCGCTGTGTTAGTCAAGGGTGATTCCATGGCTAGTAATAGAAAACCCACAGTGATACTGGCTTCAGAAAGGTTTGTTTCTGTTTCTTAAGTAAATGCAGGTCAGGTATGACTCCTCACCACATCGGGGACCTGGACTCCTATGGTTTTGTGCTGCCGAGCACAGCCCTCCTCCCCAGGGGCCAGGACGCAGCATCGGCTGCCACACCCACATTACAAGCAGGACGATGGAGAAAGGTTGAAGAAGGGGCACCAGGCACATGCCAGCTGTCTTAAGGCATGTTACTAGATGCGGTCTGTCAATGCTTACGCCCCACTGGCCAGAACGTAGTTACGTGAGCATACCCATCTACACGGGGAGCTGGAAAAGTGTAGGTTTTATCCTGGAGAGCCGCCTGCCTGGTTCTATAGAAAAAAGGAGAAAGCAGGTTTTCAGGAGGGCCACCAGTAGCCTCTGCCTGAGATATCACCAACCTCACAACACCATTCACACACCCGAGAACATACTCTCCACAATTGTCAGCCACAGTTATCGAAATTCAGTGGCAAGAAATATGCGTGCTCTAGGATTTTGTCCTAATTGCAAGCTAAAATGTTAGTTCGCCTCAGTATCATGGATGCTGGTAGAAGATAAAAAACCTCTGAATCAGAAAAAAGAGGATTGTTTATTTCTCACTGTGAGACCAACTGCCAGAGTTTTGCGCCTGCCCAAGCCTCCAGAAGGGGAGGCCGAGGGTGCCAGGGGACACCTGCACGCACCTTGGGCTGGGTTACAGGTGAGCAGCCCAGACCTCAGGGACGTGAATCTTTTGATAATGTGCAGTAAGTGTGGCTGAACTTTGCTCTGGAGGAGGCCTGCCTCGATTATCCATGATGTTCACTGGTCTTGAACAGACAGCGCAGAATGAAGGCAGTTCATGCTTTCAGAAGTGCCAGAGGCCCCTGGGGAGCAGTCCTGTCGCATCCCATGAGGATCTGCTCAGGTAACATCATTCCTGCGTGTCTCTGTCCTTACAGTTGTGTTAGCAGATCAGATGGCACCTGGCATTCGGGCCCTCTGGCATGGTCAGCCTGGAAAATGTTCCCATGCCCCGGATGTTATTTCCCTGTGCTCCTAGCTGCTGTGAAGAGGCTGCATGGCCAGGACTCGAAGCATCCTCCC
Organism: Phataginus tricuspis; assembly: GCA_029783875.1. NCBI lineage: Eukaryota > Metazoa > Chordata > Mammalia > Pholidota > Manidae > Phataginus > Phataginus tricuspis. The sequence continues at coordinate 87,281,633 of JAQQAC010009165.1, read as the reverse complement.
CGCAGGACACAGGCCTCACTCACCCCGAAGAAGGAAGCCAGGCATTTACCTGGTGCTACAATACACATGTTAGTGGTGCTCTTCGGACAACTGCTACTGTGGGGATGTGCCCCTGGGGGGAAACAGCTTTCAGTGTTTTCAGCACTAATTATCTATTTCTATTTTTAAAGTAGTGTCACATCATTTTTTTTTAAAAGCATTTTTAAAGGCCTAATTTCTCACTGGGCTTGTTGCCAGTTTCTTCCCAGGAGCTTTGCTCTCCCGGCCCCTCCCCAGCGTCTTGTGAATGGTCCCTTCTGTCGATGTCCTGGGTGTCTGCACACGGGTATTCCCCAACACACACATTCCCTTCTCCCAATCGCCTGGGACAAAGGTAGGTGGGAGTCCTTCAATATCATCACCGTGTCGACTGGTGACCTCCTGGAATAAGGAGACAAGGGACCACAGCCCCACACCTTGGGACCGGCTGTCCGGAGCATGTGTGCTAGGTGCCAGAGGGCCGAGCTGCAGTGAAATTCCCCTCAGCATTTCCTGGATTCACAGAGCCTGCTCGCAGCATCCAGACCCAGCAGGAGTCCAAAATTAGATGCTGCTGTTCTCATTTGTTATTTAAAAATAGCTGTTCTGCATCCTTCATGAAATCACCCAGGGGCCGTTTTCAGCACATGTTTATGACAGAGCAAGCCTTTTGCTGATTCACTGCTTATTCGAGGAGAATAGCAGTTGTTCTTGGCAAATAGCTTGGGCAGCTAGCGGCAATTGCTTTTTCTCTGGACGTGCAGGGTTATCTTGTTGTTGGAGAATGGCTAGGGAGGAGAGGGACGGAGGGCACACACTGGCTATGATTCTACAGAGGGGCAACTAACCTGGGCTCACCTGGCATATAGTATTGGGTGGTTCTGATACAAAGGAAATGGCCAAACTTTCATTTACATGGCGGAAGGTCCAAGGGAGCTGCCCACCTTGAAGATCTGCAGTCCCACTCTGAGTCCCTGTGTCTGTCTGTCGTCAGAGCGGCCCGGGGTCTGTCTTACTCTTGCCCGGAGTCGGCACCCCCTCTCTTTTCTCCTCCTTGCCTGTCTCCTGCCCCCGGCAGCTCTGATGAGGAGGAGAGGCCTCCGAGGCGGTGGCTGTGGTGACCCCACCTGGAGGTCTGGGCTCTTGCCCTCTCTGGCAATGGTGGCATGAAACTATTTAGGAAAATTACCAGTCCCGGGGATTTTAAAGTTCAATTTCCAAGAATGGAGAGTCTGAAGACATTTATCTTCATGGGAGTGTGAACACTGAACTTTAAAGGGCCCCACACAGAGAAAAGCCTCCTTAAAACATGGCTTTTGGATCTCAGGGAGGGCTGGGAAGGAAGCCAGCCAGGGACCAAGAGTCAACCTGTCCTCAGACCGGGTATGAAACATGGAGATGGGTGGACACAACTCCAAGCAAAGGTTTTGGCAGAATTATCTCAAGTCACTGGACGGTCACTGCAGGCCCACTTATCAGTTACTGTGGAGCAAATGGTTTTGTTTTATTGCTATGATAGAATTGGATATTGAGAGGCCAAAGCCTGTTTAAAAGCATCATGCACCATAAACACAATAATATGGCCACCAACACTGTCATCCTTAAGCATGTGTTGTGGGGGAAAAATGTTCTCCTCTGAGGTGAGTTAAGCTGACGCTGGGCCCCCAAGTACCTGGTCGGAAGGGGGGAGAAGAGCGTCGTGCCCTGCTGATAAGCCGAATTTCTGTCTGTCCATCTAGTAGCAGGATGCAGCTGGTGGAGACCAGGATGCTGGCAGGAGAAGCTGCCCACAGGGCTGGACTCCTGGGCTCAGGGCTCCATGTGCAGAGGGCCCCATGTGTGCTTTATGCTCTGTTGTGGCTGTCTTGAAATTCTTCATAAGTTTCAAATAAGGAGCTCCATATTTTCATTTTGCAGTGGGACTAGAAAATGGTATGGCTGGTCTTGGCTACGAGTGTGGTAAGAAGGAAAACAAGGAGGAAGGGGAGCAGGGGCAAATGGAAATGGATTGAGAGAAGCTCGATGATTAATGACAGAAGATAATTTGTTTTCTAGTTCCTGGCAGAGAGAGAGATAGAGAGAAGAAAAGACGCCCTCTTATGTGGCTTCCACGATACATGCACTGAGAAAGCGGGTTGGGCCCAGGTAAGTCTTGGGTCCAGGCACTGCTTGGGTGGCTTCTGTGTTAGCGTTGTCTTGAAGTAAAATAGACACGAGTGTGTTTGCACGAACATCTCTATTTTCATTAAAAGCTGATGAGGAAATGATTTTCATCAAGCTGTATCGCCACCTTGGTTTCTTCTTTGGAACGAATCGGCTCCTGAGTGAAATGGGGTTGGAGGGCCGCATCATTTCTCTGACGTTTCATTCGGGAGCTTTCCAGTTTTCAGGCCCTCCTGCAAGAGAGTTTCGATGGATTTCCTTTCAGTCTCCACAGGGAGTTTTATGGTTCTGTGATTTACACTCGGGTCAAGAGAAGGTTGGCGAGCTGCTGCAGAACATAAATTACAGAACCCCTGACGTATTCGTGGGGTTGGAAAAGTAATGTGGAACAATTAGGGAAGGTCGAGATCACCAGGCCTTTATGTGCTAATTTACTCCTCGAACGTTCAGCTGGAGTCTCCGTCTCTCTCCCTGCTCGTTAGGCCCAAGGCTGAGCTTTTCCCATATTCATCTTGGAGCTGCTGCATCATGTCAGGCCATGGGCCTCGGGGCCTTGGTGAGAAGTGATCCTCCGCTGGTGAGAATTAGTCAACAGACATAATTCGGAGGAAGTAAGTGATTTTCACCTGTCAGGTGAGTGGCTGTGATTATCAAGGAAACCCCTGCATGGAGCATGAAGCCCCCCAGCCTGAGTTTGACCTTTCTTGGCGTGTTTTGTGGAGCTTCGAGTGGTGTGCAAAGATCTCCAGGACTTGCGATCCTGCTGGGAGAGGAGATTCCCAGACGTAAGTCAGCAGGCAGTCTGTCCAAGCTGTGGCCGGCAGCAGGAAGCCAAGGCACTGCGGGAGGGAGAAAGACACTGGGGGTGAGATTCTTCTAGGTGGGTCTTAAGCCAGACCGTGAGAGACGAAGCCCATGGTGGTTGGCCACAGGCGGGGAGACTGAGGGCAGGAACACCAGGAGAAAAGGCTGGGCCATGGCCCGAATCGCATTAGGGGTAGAGTGAGTTTCACAGGGACACAGGGGGCCCCGGGCGTGCAGGCAGAGGTGGGACGGACTGCAGCAGGGTCAGGCTCTCCCTCTCCCTACATGGCTCACAGTGATCTCACGGGGGGCCCTGGGACCCCACAGCAGTTTCTGTGCTCTGCCTTCTGGACAGGCACCACCAGTGACGCCCTGAGAGCAACATGCTCTGGCGTCCACTCATCCCAGAGCCACGGTGGCCCAGCACGGTGGTCCCAGAGCGTAGAAGTGGTGTGACAGCTTTATCACTACTGCTCTTGTCTGAGCTCCGTGGGGCCTGAGGCTTTGAGCTGAGCAGCAGAGACTTGGAGTTACAAGACTCAGTTTCTAACTCACCAACTTGCGATCAAATCGGAAAGAGACCACGTGTGAAGTGTTATGGCCAAATGTCAAAGGGCTTTAGAGAATGGAGGGAGAGGGACCCAGAGTCAGATGGAGGCCGACTAAGGAAGGTCCAAGCCCAGCGGGGTCTTGAGCAAATATGTACCTTGGGCCATTCATCTACTCAACAAGTAATGAGCCAACATTAAACTCCCTGGATGCCATGCGCGCAGCAATGGGGGCCGTGGGAAAGGAGCCACATCTCATGAAACCTCAAGTTTCATGGTGGGAGGAAGCCCATAAACATAAAGAATAACTATATAGATGGGGTCCTCCCAGAAGGCCTCCCTGAGGAGCAGCCTCTGACAGGAGATGCAGACGGTGAGAAGGGGCCTGGGCTCTGGTGCCTAGGGAATGCTCCAGAGATGCCCCGTGTACGGGTAGGAATCCACAGGTCATGTTTAGGACACAAGAGCAGTTTGCTGTGCACCCACAGTGTTCTCAGAGCGTCACGTGCATTAACGCACAGCCCCTGTAGGAGGGGCAGGGAGGTCCTGCAGATCAGAGAACTGAGGCTTGGAGAGACGCCACGCGACTCCGAGGTCACAGCTAGAAGTTAGTGGGGCTGGAGGGCGCGCATCTGTCCTCTGACCAGTTTGCTACCTTTCGCTTTCTCAAATGCCCCTCCACACAGCCTCGTCAATGAGCCAGCTGCCGTGGGAAGTGAATTCCATGCCCCAACTAAGCTTCACGTGCAAATGCCAAACAGAAGAGCTAAGAAAGGAGGCCGGGCTGTAGAAGGCAAGGTCTGTGGTCTTCCTGGGACACTCAGTACTCCAGAGCCGCTGGCAAGGGTCAGTCACCAGCAAGTTTAGGTCCAGGGCTGAGGGATTTTGTTTCCTCTGAGTGTCAGCTGCCCAAGGTCGTTGATTGGGAATCACATGTGCAAAGTGGAATTTGAGGCAGTTAATCAGACAGCGGGTTCAAGGGTGTGCGGACTGGAGATGATCACAGGGTCAAGGCCAAGGTGTTATGGGCTGATTTATGCCCCCCAAATTCATATGTTAAAGTCCTAACCCCCAGGACCTTGGAGTGCGGGCCTCTCTGCAGATGATCATGTTAAAAATGAGGTCATTAGGGTGGACCCTAATCCAGTGTGGCTGGTGCCCTATAAACGGAGGGATACGGGCACACACACACACACGGGGGCAGAAGGCCGCAGGTGCAGGAAGGCAGAGGCCAGGGTGTGTCCACACCAGGGGAGGAGGGCCGCGGATCGCCAGTGGTTACAGACTGAGCTGTGTCTCCCCGGATCCCCGTGTGAAGCCCTGACCACTAATGGGGCTGCGTTTGGAGACGGGGCCCATCAGGAGGCAATGAAGGTTCCATGAGGCAGTAAGGGTGGGCTTTGGTCTGGTAGGACTGGTGTCCACAGAAGATGAGGGAGAGACGCCAGAGCTCTTCCTCCACCTGGACACAGCACGAACGCCACCCGTAGCCAGAAGAGAACCCTCACTGGAAACTGGATTGGCTAACACCTTGGTCCTGGACTACTAGCTCCCAGAACTGTGAGAAAATAAATGTCTGTTGTTTAAGATACCCAGTCTGTGGCATTTTGCTGTGGCAGCCTGGGCTGACTGAGACGCCAGCAGAAGGGCTGGAGAGAGGCCTGGGGCAGACTCTCCGTCGCGGCACAGGAGGACCCCCTGCCCACCAACACCCCCATCTCAGACTCCCAGCCTCCAGAACCATGAGACAATACGTGTTGTCTGTAAACCACCCTGTATGCAGCAACTCTGGGAACTAAGTAAATGTGAATAGAAAGGCCCGGAAAGGAGATCCATTCTAGGTGGGAAAACACCAAGCCCTGAGGAGCATAGTGAACACTCCTTCTTTCCCCTCAGCATGGCAACGGAAAAGCCCAACTTTGGAAACTCAAAGACCTGAACTTTTACAGATGATAAAAATTCAAGGCTAGGTACCTTTTGATGTTAACCATCCTTTTTAGGATTTCCTGGGGAAGAGCACAGATACAAGGATGTTTCCATTTTTACAGTGGCGCATACTTTAGAAATTAAAATCCGGGAGCTCAGAAATAGATCTCTGAGTATTTGTTAAAATATTTCACAGCTTGTTTAGAAGAGTCCATGAGACCCATAGCTATATATCTTTGAATAAATTAGTTTACTTAAGAAAGGGAATATTCTTAATTTTGATCTAGTATCCTACTGTCCATTTTGGATCTAGAAACAGTTCTGTCTCTAGGCTGCCTGTATTGATGTGAATTCTTTCTGTATCATCCTGGGCGTTGCAGCCTCAGGGAATCTGGCAAAGTGTCCACTGTGAGTTACCAGGCACAATGCTCCTCTCCTTATTCTCTGTCCTTGCCTCCAGGGAAGACAGGTGGAAAGGCCAGGGTCCCCCTAGAGGCTCTGCTGGGGACTGTGACCTCAGGGCCTCAGGGGGACAGCAGAGCCATCTAGAAGGGGCTGTCTATTCTCTCAGGGACTTCCAGGGGCATTTGGAATTCTAGGAGTACAGTTCATTCTATTCTTACATGCTCTTAGCATCTGGGGCCTGGCTTGGAGATAAAGTGTATTTTAAGTCAAGAGCGTGAATGACGAGAGGGCTGTGTCTCATCCGTCTCCATCCTAACTCAAACTTGAAATGGTGCAGCCAGGGTGGTGATGCGCTTTCCTGCTGAGGGCTGCCTGGATTGAGAGCTAGCCCCTAGTGAGCTCTCATTCTGCAGAGTTGCTGGAGGCCTGGCGGCCGCCTGCACCCTCTTGGGCAGAGCTCTCCACATGTCCTCATCCTTAGTGCAGCTTTTCCCATGTGAAGGCCCAGAAGTGAAACATCTGCTTGGCCAGCATGTACCCTGCGGGCGGGGGCAGAGGGAACAGTCAGTCCTGGGGGTTCATAGGTGGAAGCCGGGGTGGGCTTCATTCCTTTGCTAACCATGCTCCCCTATAACCACATGCCATGGGCTCATCCAGTCACTGGGCAGGTCTTGACTCGCACGGAGCCCAGCCCTGTGATTTTAGCCCATCCTCAGAGTGGTTCTCCCACACACCACAGTTTGAAAATGGCTGTTCCAGAGACCCTCCCTGGTTGCTGCCTGTCATACTGTCACCCCATGCTCTGCCACTCCCGCTGGCACTTCGAGGCATGTGCAGACCCAGACATGGGCGGGTGCTCATGGCCCCACTGTCCACCAGCCCCTTCTGGGGCATTCAGGCTGGGAAGCTAACCATTAGTCCCTGACCCCATGGGTCGAGGTCTCCATGTAACCTAGACTCGGCCTCATCACCCTTGAACTTGGGCTTGGTCGTATTGGAGAAAGGTGGTGCAGGGCCCCACGTGTTGGTGTGGCCTGTGGCAGAGGCCACGGATGCTTCCAAGTCAACAGGTGGCCTGTGTGCCCTGCAGCTCCCTCATGGCAGGGCACACTCTCCTGGTGACCCGCTTACCTGTGGGTATTTTTCCTGGAATCTGATCCTTTACTCTTCCCAGGGATTCTGTGAGTACTCAGCAATTTATAAAACTTGCTTTCTGCTTAACAAGTGGAGTGGGTTGAATAAGGCCCAATCCCCACTTCTCCCCAAAAGGCTGTGTCCATGTGGAACCTGCGAAGGTGACTATCTGGAAAGCAGGTCTTTGCAGATGTAGTTAAGTTAAGGATTTTGAAGTGAGGAGAAGATCCTGGATTGTCTGGGTGGGACCTAAACCCACTGAGGGTGTCCTGGTAAGAAGAGGAGAGGTTGCAGACCCAGAGGACAGGGCCACGTATGGACAGAGGGAGGCGGCCACAACTGGGGACACCAGGAGCCCCAGAGCTGGAAGGGACAAGGAACAATCTTCCTTTAGAGACTTCAGAAGGAGGGCGGCCCCGTGGATACCTTGGTCTGGGACTTTGAGCCTCTAGAACTGACAGGATCAATTCCTGTTGTTCTAAGCCACCCATCTGTGGGAGTTTGGACGGCAGTTTCAGGACGCCAGCACAACCAGCTACAGGGGCGTCTGCTCTCTGCAGTGGGAGTCTGGCCAGTAGAAATTGTCTCCCAATTTTCACACTGCAGCTACTGCTGGGCCGAAGTGATCACAAACTCAGCTGGGGGTGTGGGGAGGGCACAGAGCTGTGCACTGTGGGGTCCTTGTCCTTGCTCACCCACGTCCTGCTCCTGGGCCTGCAGCTCAGCCCCCATCACAGGGTCACCCCGCACGGTCTGTCGGTTCACCCACGTCAGCTGTTGGCAAACTGCAGCACCAACTCACGGCAGACGGGGGTGCCTGGATGGGGTATTGCTCTCAGGGACTGCATCCTCTCTTGCTAGCCAAAGGAAGCAGATAGAACCAGTCTTTTGCTTCAAACACTGCCCTCAGAAAGGTGCCACATCCCTTTTTATGTACAAAACTTCCTGTCTATGCCTCTTCCTCCCAGAACAAGGTCCGGGATTGACCATTCCTGTCTTAGTCCATTCAGGCACTGTGGGCTGGGGCTGTAAACAGCACACATTCATTCCTCACAGTTCTGGAGGCCAGATGTCCAAGGTCAAGGGGCCAGCAGGCCCAGTGTTTGCTGAGGCCCTGACTGTTGGCAGGTGCAGCCTCCTTGCTGTGTCCTCGAGTGGAGGACAGTGAGCTCTTCTCCCTCTGGTGTGTTCTTATCAGGGCACTGACCCCACTCCACCCCATGACCTAGTCTCCTTCCAAAGGCCCCCCCTCCAAACACTATCACATGGGGGCTTAGCCTTTGACATGTGAGTTCTGGGGAGACTAACACATTCAGTTCATAGCAATGACCTATGCAGGAAGAGCTGCTGGGTTTTCCTGACCTACACAAAAGTAAACAGCTATTTCCCCCAGCCCCCCCAACACCCAAACAACCAGGTCCTTCTCCCAAAGATACATTCTGTTTGCTTCCTTAAAATGATAGGCAACAATTCAGGCAGCTTTTTAAAAATAGCACTTTCTCCACCTCATATACTTTATGGTTCTTCAAAGTCTCTAAGGTTCAGACTCCCGTGATGCTTAGGTCTCCTTTCTGCCCCCTGCACAATCCTGGGGCCCACGCCCTCGCTCTGACTTGGCCAGACCCTCCCAGATTTTCTGTCCCTGCCTGCCAAGTCTTTTGCCTGAAGTCCTCTTGTATAGCAAACAAATGAATGCCCCTAGTTTTTGATAATGTTTGAAAAAATTAATTTCCAGAAGGTTCTCAAATGTCTTACATGTGTGAGGTTTTGCTTAGACCTGTGGGAGCAAAGTCCACTAAGTCCTTCACCTTGTCTCACAAATTCCGTCTTTAACAACAGATGATTTCATTTTGTGTGGTCCCTCTCTTTCCTGTGCAGGGTCTGTGCCCAGCCAGATCACATTATGTCAGCCTAAATACATTCAAGGGAGCGCCAGCTCTTTCCACTTAAGTGGTCTGTTTTATTAGTTCGTCAGTAGGCCATCTGGTAGAAATTGCCGCTGATGACAGCACAAAACGTCCCCAGGTGAGCAGCAACTGTCGGCCGTAAAGCCGCGGTGGTGAGGGTGCCAGGCCGTGCTAGGCTCCAGGACTGTGTCTTCGGGGGCTTGTGTTCTGTTTGCACCAAGGAACTGAGCACACCCCGCTCATTGAGGCCCCGAGGGCCTCGGGTGTGGTCCCTCATGGAGACAGCCCACCTGGGAGAGAGGAGAACAGCACTTGCCTGGCACTGAGACCCTCCACTCAGCATGTCAGGCACAGGCATGCTGGAGCCTGTCTGATGGAGGGAGGACAAGTACCCTCTCCTCTCTGGACTTTTTTCTCTGCCTGTCCTCAAACCAACTCTGGCCATCAAGATAGAATTTCTGGAATGGCAGAACTCAGATTCCAGTTGGGGTGAGCCACGTGTGTGAGACCCGACAGAGCACATCAGGCCCTGGAGGTAACGTGCAGCGGGAAGGGGGAAGGGTCCCAGATAACCTCAGTTGCCGGGGCTCGGGTGGCGCACCAGCCGACCCTCAGAGCCGGCCTAGGGCCGCCCACCTGGAGAGAGCCTCCTGTGATAATAACCTTATGTTGCCTAAGCCTCAGCCACGTACTGGATGCATCTGAGCATTTCACGTGCCTTAACCCACTGGGGGTCAGTCCTCAGAGGCAGGAGCCCCTATCCCCCAGCTTGCAGCCGAGGCGCTGAGCCATGGGAAGGTAAAGTACTCTGCCCAGGGGCAGCTGGTGCGGCAGAGGTGGCCCTGAACCAGGTCGCCCAGCTCCGGAGTCCATGTGTCCTCCACGGTGCTTGTGACTCAGGGTGGCTCTGGACCGCTCCCGGGCTCCGTGGGACACTGCCTCCAGCTCAGCCCAGGACTGGTTGGGAAGCTGAAACCACAGACAGTGCCAGGAAGGCCCCTGCTCCTCTAACTAATCTTGAAGTCTTAAAAGTCTGAGGCTAAACAGGCTTCCTGCTCCTGGCTGAGCTCCTGAGGGAAAGAAAGGGAGAGAAATTCAGAGACCCAGTCTTTGTCCAGAGTAATATTTGCCCGATAAATGAACATTTCCGCACAATCCTATCAGCAGGCTTGAGACCGGTTGGCTTTCTTCTCCAGGGGATACAGTTGTTATTGTTAGAAATCTATTGGTCAAATGAATTAATGATCAAATTACCCAGGGAGCCACAAAGATTTAAAAGTGTACAGGTAAGGAAGACCTGCCAGCATCATACTGTGTCCTCCGCACCTCCCCAGCTCTCCGCTGCCACGGCATGACTGCAGCTCTTCTGCTGGCCCTGCTCTCCCTTGGCCCCCGGGGGGGCGACTCCCAGGAGGCCCAGCACTGGGACAAAGGACCTGGTGTCTGTGCTGCTGCCTGGTAGGGCTGGCGACATGACCTGGGATGGAGGGAGCCAGCGTTCCAGGTGGCCCCTGACCCGGGAGGGACAGGAGTGTGGAGGGAGCCTGCAGAAAGCCTCCGTGCCCTCTGGCTCCACAAGACCACCCGAGACCTGCTGCTCTGCCCAGCTGACCAGGGAGTCCTGGGTGGTGGTGACTCTGGGAAACGGTGGGGCCAGCACAGTCCTGTGCCATCCTGGGTGGGCTTCCCCTCCCTCCCTCCCTTCCCTCCCGACCCCTTCTCCCTTTTGTTCAGCCACTTGTACTTCTGCACATCACTGCCATTTATTCTGCCAGTATTTCCTGAGCACCCTCTAAGAGGCCAGGGGTACTCATTGGAGGATAGCCAGCAAAAAGCGCAGTGTATCCGGTTCCTGTGGCTGCTGTGACACATCACCCTGAGTTTGGTGGCTTCAAACAACAGAGATTTATTCCCCCACAGTTCTGGAGGCTGGAAGCCTCAATCGAGATGTGGGCAGACTGGTTTCTTCTGGAGGCTCTGAAGGAGACCTGTTCCCGGCCTCTCCCCGGCTTCGGTGGCTGCCAGCAACCCTGGTTAGTGGCCGCCTCCCTCCAGTCCCTCTGCCTCTGTCGCTGCATGGCCTGCTCCCATGTGTCTGTGCGCAGAATCTCCCTCTCCTTCCTCCCATGAGGGCACGGGGTAGGGGATTTAGGACCCACCCTGAATCCACGATAATCTCATGCCCAGAGTGTTCTTAACTTACTTACGTTTGCAAAGACCTTTTTCCCAAATGAGGTCACATTCACAGATAACAGTTTTAGGACTTGGGCATATCTTTAGTGGAGGAACGCTTCAACCTGTGCAGGCAGAATATTGTTTGCAGGTTCCTGGGGGTTAGGAGACAGAGTGTTGGCCCGGCCTCATCATCTCCTCTGCTGTCTGAGCGGCTCAGCTGCTTCTCCCACCATCCACCCTGAGGCACAAGGCAAATGCTGCCGCCCCCACGGAGGCCGGCCCGGGCCCTCCTTCTGGGCGGGTTCCTTCCTCGCCTCGCAGACCCGGTGAGGGCAGAGGGTTCTCTGTCCGAGACGTCTCTCCCATGACCTGCTTGAAGAACAGGGGTGTCTGTGGTGCAGCCACTGTGCGGTAGCGTGTACCAAGAGCTGGCGCCCAGAGTGGGCGCTCCACGCCTGGAGATGACCCTTTTTGAAGTTCTTTGGTGTCGTTTTTTTTTTTTTTTTTTTTGCCTATAAATGCAGCTTAGATGTTGGTCAAATTAGCTGTAGGCCGTAAGGGAGGCAGGTGGGGGGCATGGTGAAGGGAAAAATATTAGTGAGAATATTTGATATCTTGATCTGGATGATGGTTACATGAGTGTGTACACATGTCAGAATTCATCAAGCTGGACACAAAGATTTGTGTGTAGCTCAGTATAAAATATACATATATATATACCTATACATATGAATCGCATTAAAAAACCCCTGAAAGAACAAATATCGAGATATTAGTGGTGGCAATATGGCAGTTTACATCTGTTGCTTTTGTAATAATAGAGGGAGATTTTTAAATATTTAGAAAATAACATATTGGATTTGAAAAAAATACAGAGTGAAACAGTTGCATGAATGATACTCATTAACATCTTAACCCTGAAGGTGTCTGAGAAGATAAAGGTATATAATGGTTTGCCACTAAGTAACATAACATGTTTCCTTTTTTACAGCAAACGGATCTTTACTCTTAAATACAGTTACTCAACTTCATCAATAAAAAAGTCTTGAGTGTAATGCATTTTAAATATTTTTTCTTTATTCAGCTTAACAATGTTGGTGAAAAAATCCCCCAGAGGGAATATAAATGAAAATATATTCTGGTTCATGCTTCTCTTTGCCCTGTATCGATTTATGTAAAGTCACCATCTGTAGGTGTAATGCCCCACATGTTATCATGATGTACAAACATAAGCAGCAGTTTACCTCATAATTTGTTATATTGAGAAAGTTTCCTGCAGTCTTGTAAGCTCCATCCATTGCTACAAATTTTATTGAACTGTTTATTGCTTATTTCATGGCTGTCTAAATCTGCGGCTTGGTTAGGACAGCTGTGAGTGTGTATGGATGTCCCCCACGTGCCTCTGCAGAAACAGGCGAAGGTCTCCCTCCCCTTTGTCCACAAGACTGGTGTTGCTCTCAGAACATGTCACCTGTCTGTTGCTGAGACAAGCAGAAGGGAAGCAAGAGCTTATGTGATTGCTCTTTGTAGAAGAAATTGAGAAAATCTTTCAAGCTTATTTTGTTTTAAAAAATAGATGCATATTTTCTTTAACTGGTTACTAAATGCATGTAGGAGAGCGCACCTATTATTCACTTCTTTTCTATCCTGGAGATGTGCTACTTCTTACAACTAAATTGGTGACATACACACATACTATTTTGAATTTTGCTTTACTGTCTAGCAATACATGTTGGAGCTTATTCTAAATTCTGTTTAAGCATAGAATGGCTACATTTTCTTTTACACCTGCCTAATTCTCTTAGCAGGAATATACCAAGATGTATTTAACAGTTACATACTGAAGAACATTTGGTTTTTGAATCTTTTTTTCATAGAAATGAATGCTGCCAGGAATATCTTTGTAGATAGACCATCTCATATATATATGAGCATTTATTTCTGTGTATATTATAAGAAACTGATTTGCTGGGTCAAAGTTGATGTGTGCCTCACATTCTGGATCACATTGCCAAGCCATTCGCTGAAGAGTTTGCACCAGCTTACGCTCTGGTCAGCAAAGTATGATGGTACCTATTTCCCCACATGCTCACCAACGCAGTGTATTACCTAATGGTGAGGTTTTTGTCAGTTTTATAGAGAAAACATTGTGAATCACCCACATTTTGATTTAGCAGCCTTCTTTGGATGAGGTTTGTTCATTCATTTGTTTATCTATTCTACTAATATTAGTTGAAAATCTGCTGTGTGACTTTTTTTTTT